>CM051010.1:8587325-8597325 GCA_027704905.1 Muraenolepis orangiensis | reverse complement strand
TGTGAGACAAGGCTGAGAAGGAACAAGATGGTGAAAGATAGAGGCTCTAATGTCATGAACGGCCAACACAGAGCATTAATAAATATTCTATGCAGATATAGATAACAAGGAGCATAAGTGATACGATAAGGGAATCAAATATGAATAGGATTGTATAGCTAACTGTTTGGTTTTTGTCATGGGGGTGAATGGTATGACTTTCATTCCATTCCACGGTTATGAATAATTAATAGCAAGCAAGATGAATGTGATAAAATGATAATAAAAGTGAACCACAGACGCTTCAACGTCTGTGACGATGCTCCGCGGACTGTCGCAGAAATGACAAATCTGTGACATTTGACCCAGTACACGTGTGATGGGCTGCATGGTGAGTGTGTGTTTGCACGTGTACATTTCAACACGTAGCCGAGGAGATAGTGAGTTTTCAGTCAACATTGAGGATCCTCTCCTTGCACGTCAGGGATGCCGTGACTCCCTTGGCGGAGGCTTGCAGATGATTTACTAATGTATTTTAGGCAATTTTACTCTCTATTTAGCCCTCATGCTCGACTGAGGATCTAGTTATCCTGGGGAGGGGGATGGTTGAGGTGTAGTGGAGAAGTCTTGGTTAGATCTCATCAGTCCTTCTTACATTGATTTTCTAGCATAATTTGACTTTTTTACACTGCTGTTGATCTCTCACCTGAAGGATGTATTGTTTGTTAAGCTGAATATGTCGGCATACTACTTGAATCTTTGAATCTTGAACCTACTTAACCATTCATTTGTCACACTCAAATTCAAATCTTGAGAATCATGTGGAGATTCACTCCATTACAGGCCGTACAGTAGGGCTGTTTTCCTGGAAAGAGATGGAGAAATACATGACAATGGAATTTCCAACACATGTCTCGTGTCAGATTTGTAGCGCGTGAGCGAGCGGAAAATCAACGTGTACGTCAAGCCCCCATAACTGATTAAAGAGCGCCCGTCTGAAATTAAACGGCAACACAAGAGGCGAGAGCGATGTTTCTCCCACACACACACACACACACACACACACACACATGTGTCCTCCTATAAAACAGACGGCAGCTGTTGTAATGGAGAATTTAATTGTCTGGGGGGAAATAGAGAAACAAAAGAGATTACTTTGCGTTATTGCTTGCAGTTTATAAAGGTGCTGGGGCGAGTGTTTATTGGGGCGAGTTGCCGGGGGGAGAGTTTATTGTCAGCTTCCGGGGGTCACACCTCCACCCCTCGCCCCTCCCTCCATCCCTCCTCCTCCTCCACCCTCCCCCTCTCCCCTTCCTCCTCCCCCCTCCCTCCATCCACCTCCCCTCCCTCACCTCCCTCCATCCACCCTCCCCCTCTCCCCTTCCTCCATCCCCCCCTCCCTCCATCCACCTCCCCTCCCTCACCTCCCTCCTCCACCCTCCCCCCTCCTCCCCTCCTCCATCCCCCCCTCCCTCCTCCACCTCCCTCCCTCCCCTCCCTCCTCCACCCTCCCCCCTCCTCCCTCCTCCTCCCCCCCTCCCTCCATCCACCTCCCTCCCCCCTCCCTCCTCCCCCTCCCCTCTCCCCCCTCCTCCCCCCTCCTCCACCACCTCCCCTCCCTCACCTCCCTCCATCCCCCTCCCCCTCTCACCTCCCTCCTCCCCCCCTCCCTCCACCACCTCCCCTCCCTCCACCTCCCTCCACCACCCTCCCCCTCTCACCTCCCTCCATCCCCCCCTCCCTCCATCCACCTCCCCTCCCTCACCTCCCTCCTCCACCCTCCCCCTCTCACCTCCCTCCATCCCCCCCTCCCTCCATCCACCTCCCCTCCCTCACCTCCCTCCATCCCCCTCCCCCTCTCACCTCCCTCCATCCCCCCTCCCTCCATCCACCTCCCCTCCCTCACCTCCCTCCATCCACCCTCCCCCTCCACCTCCCTCCTCCCCCCCTCCCTCCATCCACCCTCCCCTCCCTCACCTCCCTCCTCCACCCTCCCCCTCCCCTCCCTCCTCCCCCCCTCCCTCCTCCCCTCACCTCCCTCCACCACCCTCCCCCTCCACCTCCCTCCACCTCCCCCTCCCTCCACCACCTCCCCTCCCTCCTCCACCTCCTCCCCACCTCCCCCTCACCTCCCTCCATCCCCCCCTCCCTCCATCCACCTCCCCTCCCTCACCTCCCTCCATCCACCCTCCCCCTCTCACCTCCCTCCATCCCCCCCTCCCTCCATCCACCTCCCCTCCCTCACCTCCCTCACCTCCCTCCATCCACCCTCCCCCTCTCACCTCCCTCCATCCCCCCCTCCCTCCATCCACCCTCCCTCCATACATTTACATTTACATTTACATTTACATTTAGGGCATTTGGCAGACGCTTTTATCCAAAGCGATTTACAAGGAGTACATTAGTTGAAGCAGACAATAGCATAACGCTGAGGTACGCAAACATAAAAATACAGCAGTTCACAAGTATTCATTTTAACAAGATGAATAACACAGTTTCGTACTGCTAGGTCACCTGCTTAAGTAGCTGTGATAAGAGCGTGTTATCAACATTAAGGATATACACTTGCTAACATATACAACATGCTAAGAGCTATTAATGTCAGGACTTAAGCAAGTTTAGGGGTTTCACAAAGGAGAAGGAGGCTTCAAGGAGAGTCCAGGTGGACTCTGAACAGTCTTGAGTCTCTTGCGGAAGCTGGCGAGGGACTCTGCCGTCCTGACATGAGACGGGAGTTCATTCCACCACTGTGGAGCCAGAGCCGTGAAGAGCTGGGTCTTGGACGAGCGATGTTTGGTTGTCATCAGTGAAGGTCGAACAAGTCGCCTGGCAGAAGTTGAGCGGAGCGCTCTGGCTGGGATGTAGGGTTTGACCAACGCCTGGAGGTAGGCTGGGGCAGTTCCATTGACTGCCCTAAAGGTCAGCACCAGAGTCTTGAACTTGATGCGAGCATTTACCGGAAGCCAGTGGAGATCGCGGAAGAGAGGGGTCACGTGGGAGAATTTTGGTAGGTTGAATACCAGGCGTGCTGCTGCATTCTGGATGCGTTGGAGGGGCTTGGTTGCAGAGGCGGGGAGTCCCGCCAGGAGAGAGTTGCAGTAGTCGAGGCGGGTGATGACGAGCGCTTGGACCAGGATCTGCGCCGCTTCACGTGTGAGGAAGGGCCGGATCCTGCGGATGTTGTAGAGGGCAATTCTGAAAGATCGGGCCACCGCGGTGACGTTGGCATTGCAGGACAGCTGGTCATCTAGCACCACACCAAGGTCTCTTGTTGTGGTTGAGGGGGAGACTTGGGTGTTCTCGATGGTGACCAGTAGGTCCATCTGAGGGCAGTCTTTCCCCGGTATGAAGAGGAGCTCAGTTTTGTCAAGGTTGAGCTTCAGGTGGTTGGCGGCTGTCCATCTGCTGATGTCGGCCAGGCATTTAGAGATGCGTGTTGCGATCAATACTCCCTCCCCCCTCCCTTCAACGTCAGAGTGTATTGATAAAGCCTCTCACACTGTTACGCTCTCCTCGCCTTCCTCCTCTACCTCCTCCTCTTCCTCCAACTCCTCCTCCAACTCCTCCTCCACCTCCTCCTCCACCTCCTCCTCCTCCTTCACCTCCTCTTCCGCAAACTCCTCCTCCACCTCTTCTCCCCACCTTTACATTCCGTCGTCTATTGGTCGGGGGGGGGAGTTTGTGTTGGAGTTGTCTGCTGGGTTGTAGACTGCAACCTGTAGACGTCCCTGTGTGATTGTGTCCTAACTACCCCCCCCCCCCCCACGTGACCAGCTCGTTAACGACACATACCAGACAATTAAATAAACGTTTCCCCGAATGTCACCTTGGATGAAGAGCGTCGTAAATCCCGAGATTGTAAACAAGATGACCAAGTAAAAGTGACATAAGAGAGAGGGGTCAGAGGTGTGTCTATCCTTTTGCCTTGAGAAAGTGTTGGACAATCCACAATCTTTTTTGTATTTTGTATTACTTCTGTGGACCCTCGTCGAGGGTGGGTGAGGGCTTCTTCATTTCATTGTCAGGACGTTGGAAGTTGCAAGTTTCATCCTGCCAACCGCCCACTGCCACCTATCTGTCTTTTTCCCGTTGCTTTTTATTTCTCCTCCCTCCACTGATTGCAGTGAACATGTCTGAGTCACCGTTCCCCTAACACCCCACCACTACCCCCCCCCCCCCCCCCCCCCCGCCTGCGGCGTGCTCGCAGTCCTCCTGGTGCCGGTGGATTGGACTGCTGGGGAGAATGAGATGCTCCATCCATCTCTCTGTCTGGGATGAAGCAGCAGGTGATGAAGCATCAGTAATGAACTGCAGCTGACTGTAGGGGGATTTGGAGACGCGGCCCTCGGCTAGAAGCATTTCCTTTGCTCGTGTTGTGGTCGGGCCGAGGGCTGTCTGCCGCGCAGACGGAGTGGGCCTGTTTGCGGGGCGGTGCCTCCAAACCCATTCGTTTTATGACGCTCAGCGCTAAGGGCTGGCGGCCCGTGGCTTCATATCGCCATGCAGAAGGAAGGAAGGGAAATGTATAGTATTCTCTGACCTCGGTTTGCAGAGCCAGCAGTAAATGTGCTGAGAGTGGGATTCACATCCATCTCAAACACAGAAAAAAACCATATACATGTATCAATACTACCAGAGATTTACTGTTATACATTTTCCTCTCATTCTTTCAGAAAATAAGGCTGCAGGTTTTTTTTCCCCATGCGAATCAAGTCGACGGTACAAAGGCCTTTGATGAGGCACACCGAGACTTTCAAATACAACAGCGCAAAAAAAGTCATTTTTAACATTGCTTAGAGAAGTAATGTGTGTGCCTTGTGTTTAGCGGGAATGTGAAGGAAATCCAAAGAAGGAATGAAGAGCTGGCGTCGTGTCAGATTAATTCATTAATATGGCGTGTGGCGGCGGGGTGCCGCTGTGCTCAGCAGATGTCATCCGGGTGAGCGGCTCAACTGCTCACATAGCGGGTTGTTCACATCGAGTGACTCACACTGCCCCTCTCAGCAGAATCGCCGGCTTGAATTTGATTTAGAGAGCAAGAGCAGCTTTTTTATTTTTTTAAACATCGCCAGCACAACCCACCTCATCATAAAACCATCTGGCAACCGCTGTTTTGTTGCCCCCCCCCCAGCGCGGAGGGCGCTGTCGTTGTGTTCCAATGACCCCAAATACAACATGGTAGGACTATGTGTTGTTTTCGTTTAGGTAATTGGGTTTGGGTTAGTGTTGCTGCACCAACTGTCCAACATCAACTTCATGCTCTAAATCGACTTATTGCCCTGAATTTAAAACGTGTGTCGGCCTTCTTAGGGGCAACATGAATCTGATTTCAGAGTTTACTGAAAACTAGCCTTAAACTCCATGCATGGGTCAAAGCACACTTGGCCCATGCAGCCAATTCCTATTCTGAGGAATACATAACTAAACCTTAGTGGACATTGGACAGGTCATTGCCTGTGGGAATAAACCACCCAGACAACTACAGGCAACTCCTCACGCAAATGACATTGTAAACGGATCAGGAGAAGGAGACACTTCACAAGTGAGAAGAGACACTCCCAGGAGAGTGCTGAAGGCGGAGTGAGCGGGAGAAAATAATAAAAGATCAAAGTACCAAACCACCATCCCCGGAAGCAGAGAGCTGAGTTCATCACAGCCATATTTGAATTCAGAGAGCTCCTATTTTACAACCAGGTGTGATGCTAATTAGGCCCATTACAAGCCATTTGAAGGTCTGCCCGTTAGTGACATCACAGTCTGTCCATCCAGGTTCAGTTGGCTGATGAATGTAGCCGTTAATCATGGCTGCTGGCGACTTTCGGTGGACGCCATTAAGAGGAGCTGACGAGTGTAGCGCTTTATGATCGACGCATCGGATCTGGTGGACACGCCTATGGTATTTCAAGGATTTTAAGGATTAGCTCATCCGCCTAAAATGGAAAATACATAGGTTAACGGCTTCGTATGTTTGTAGTATTTGTCCAAGGTAGGCGTGTGTCCAAGGCTGCTATGTGGCTTTGTTTTCCTCCTTTTCTCTCTCTCTCTCTCCTCGTCTCTGCCTAACTGAGTAAATCGTCGCTGAGAGATTAGGGTGTGATTTCCATCAGGAGCGTCTCCTCTGCTCTGGCGGCGCCGTGCAGGTAATCTAGTTATAGAACCGCTGGGAGGACGAGGGGCCATCTGTTCCCTCTTCACACATCGTCGTGAATCAGCATATTGTGAGAAGTCTTTGGAACAAATCCTAAGAGCTTTCAATCTGCAGGAGCGGGAAGCGACGTGCTTCTGCAAGGGCAGTGGTGATGTGTGCAGTTATTCAGGCCGAGAGGAGATGGGTGCGTTCTGTTCACATTGGAGCACCTTTGCTTTGTGTCATATGCATACATTTGTTCAAGGTTTCAGGACTCTTTGTCACACATGGCCACCTACAGGATGTTGTAATTCACCTAAGCTGATAGGGGTAGATAGTGTGTACCAGCCAGCCGAAAGCTGCTTGGTTAAAGGGCCCCTATTATGCCTCCAGGTGTGAGTGGGATTAACCATGACAAGCCGTTTCAAAATTGTCATACGACCAAAATGTGTCCACCAAGATGCAGGATGGATAGACCTACCAGTTGGAACTATACTACTGTGGAAGACATCATGCCCTCTCATTGTTCCATGCTTTGTTCTAAAGGATTTTGAGTTGCTAACGAGGCTGCCACCACATTTGTATGTAACTATTGACCGCTGTCAAACAGTGAGTTAGCTGTAATCGAGCCCAACATATGCCATACATGTGTATGCATGTCCATATATGCATTTCAATAATAATAAAGTAATGAATAAACTACACTACAAGCTTTGTATCAATACACATGTTTATTTGTCATTGTTTATCTGTCATATCAAAGTAAGCATCCAGAGAAAAGCTAAGCACTCTTGTGCTTTAAAAACACATTTGCTGGCCATGGTCATATCCATAGTCCTTAACAGTTGATAACCCATCAGCCGGTTGGTGTGGATCATATCATAATCAGAAGGACTGGTCTGTTCTCTCTTCTGTAGCTGCTGACATTGTAATCCTTGTCTTCAAAGTATAAATGACTGACCGAAATCTTTCAGTTTGCTGTGGTTCGGTTTCTAACTACATGAGTCAATTCTGAAAATGCTAGTTTAGTAACGACTGCATGAATAAATTAAATAAATAAATAAACGTTGCAAACTATCTGGAAACGTGTGTGCTGCGTGTATACAAGCATTGGTACTTCATTCATTGAATGGGATGCTAAAAGTGAGTTTGTGAATAAAAATAGTGGAATTTTAGTAATGGTAATTTAAGCTATCAGTCAAACCTCCATGCAGCGATACTTTATAACTTTAATGAGGCTAAACTCAGGACTCGGAACACTTTGCTCATTTGCCTGCTACCGCCTCGGCTGTAAAGATTTCCTCTTCCGGCTCAAATGAATATCCGTCATTCCTTCCACTCAGTGAGACTTGGCTGAAGTTATAGTCCTCATTTGATCCGTAGATTGGTATGCATTGCTAGCAGCCATTGGGAAATGTATTGTATGTATTGTATTGTACTGAATGTGATGGCACAACAAGTACAGCATGACCCTTCTTTGGAAGTTCAACTTCTTTCAATTTCCTTCCTCCCGCTCTTGGCTTGAAGCTGGATATGCCGGAGCGAGTGGAGGTCGCCCTGTAGTTCATCGATCGCAGCAATGAAGGTGAAATCCAAAGAAAATATTTAATCAATCACACCCGTAATCCGGCATTTTTTGTCGTTTTCTGGCGCATGGTCAATGTGTGAAAAAACCGAGGTCATGATGTCATCGTTTTTGCCAAACCTCCATTTCACCGGTGCATTACATTACATACATTTTGAATAAAACAACGTTTTTAGCGATACCCAAATACATGTTGACGAGGCCTTGATTGTTATCGGTCGAAAGAAACGATGATATATCTCCCGCTAATAATCGACCACTCGACTGCTGTTTGGACAACAAATATGCGAGTGTTGTGAATGCTTTACTGCACACACACACACACACACACACACACACACACACACACACACACCACACACACACACACACATACAAACACACACGTGAAGATAGGGAGGTCTTAAGGAGAGCACACCTTGGGCACTAAGACCAAGACCCGGGAAGGAAGATTTAGGGGGAGAGGTGGAGCGCTATGGATTAAAGATCATATCAAAGCCGGGGGAATAGGTATAGAGATTGTAAAAGCGATGTCAGGGGGAGATAGCAGATGAAGGCTGACTTCCTGGCTCTAAGAATATCGCCCGGTGCAGACAGTCGACGGTGGCACTTCCAGATGATAGTGACGTGTGTGGAAGAGCTATATTTCAGTGACCTAGACAATACTTTGAATGTTCAAGGACACGTGGGACAAATCTGCCGACAAACTATCTCTTGCACGGAAATGTCACATATATATTTATCTAAAGCTGTAGAAATACACAAGGTTGGAGTCTGATTTGGCTGGGGCCACCTGGAAAGAAATGCTTCAGTGTAAGTTTGAGCTTGGGGCATATAGTGTGTTGAATCACTATATCCTAGAATCGCTTAGCTATGAGAAGATTAAGTGCACACATTAATCCATAAATCACATCAATAACCCCTACTTGCTCCTTAATGACATCCATCTGAAGTCACTTTGAGTCTCTTGCACATATTCTATGGGACACACTGGTACTAGACGTCTGTGTTTCCAGCACACTGTATTTCCACATTGCCGTTGCTCTCTGCTATTCCTTATTCACAAGATCTCAGGCTAAATAATGGAAGACGGCACTATTGTATTCAACTCACTCCCACGCACAGCCTCCCCACTGAAAATTTGGCCAGTAATGACCGGAGTGGGTTTTTCTGGGTGAGGCTAATGAGAGAAGCCATTAGACATGAACAATGTTTTAAACGCCCCAGAGACGACACAGGGAATATAAGTATTCCAGATTGACTCCATCCACAGGTAGCCAGAACACACCCAGTGAGGGTGTGCTCTAGCCCAGCTCCCCCTCCGGAAGGCTGCCGTCTGTCACTCTGTAAGCCCCCGGCGAAGGAGAGACCATTCTCTGCTCTCTGCTGCTCCAACGTAGCTTTTTCCTAGTAGCGTGTTGCCTTTTTCTGGCAGCAGTTTTTCATGTGTGACAGATAATCTGTTCAATTAATATGCTTTATTTTTCCGTGAAGCCGTTTCAAAGCAACTCACACCATATGGTGGCAGTGTGTGATAGACGGACGGAGTGATGGAAGATTGAGGTTTGGTTGATCTCCTGTTGAACGACAACAACCAAGAATCAGCATTTTAAAAATGAGTCGACAGCAACTGCTATGTTTGTATTCATATATGCTTTGATACAGTTCATGCTTTTAGCGCACGCATGCCTGCCACAATTAATAATATTATATACAATAGCGATAAAGCACCTTGGTCTTTGTGACTCATGCCGTCCACATGCCGATGCACATCCATACCAAAAGATGAATGTTGTTTATAATACACGCCGGGCACGTATGTAAAACATACACTTAAATGCTCTTGCTCATCATCTGCTTCCTGTAGAATAAATAACACGTAATGAAGGTCAGGTGTGGGAGTCCGCCTCCAGGCACAAGGATGCTGCGTCTCGGATGCTGAAGCTGAGGGTGAAGAACAACAGGAGAGGAGCTCAGGTTTGCGATCGAGTGCCAGCGTAACATCGGCCGTGGGAACCACTAAATATAAACGCTGCCTTTCTAACCTTCTAGCCACATGTTTGACTCCTCAGCCCGTCGTATTCTAAAGGCGTTCTTGTCTGCATTTAGGATGCAATGCAACTGCTGGGGAAGTGTCCGTTCTGTTGTTCATTTGATAAAACAATGGCTTTTTTGTTTTGTGGTGCTTTTTGTTTGGTATTTTAATCAATTTCTTTCTCAATTTAATGATGAGAGGACGTGGAATTGGACGAACCAATAACAACAAACACTTAAGATACCCCATGATATTCACATACATACATACATAC
>CM051010.1:8572325-8584825 GCA_027704905.1 Muraenolepis orangiensis | reverse complement strand
GCACAATATTGTGTTGTATCTTTAACAGAGGCCATCACTACGTCCAGACTAGAGCCGTGAGAAGGAGAAAATGACACACTCACTGTGTATACTTAACTCTCACTGACCCTCACTAACTCCTAATCAATGACTCTCATTAATTCTCATAAACTCTCAATATGTCACGGTTACGGTGGTTGGCAGGGGGCGTGGCCTAGCCACGTGCGCTGGTGGCGCACACACCCCTGTCAACAATCACGTTGGTTGGCAGGGGGCGTGGCCTAGCCACGTGCGCTGGCCACACACACACACACACACCTGGACTCAATATTCCCTTGTCTAATTGCTAATCACCTCACCTGGGGTATATATACTTTGTCTATCCTTTACCCCAGCGTGAGGTCGTTACGTATACTGCACGTTTACCCGTTCTGATCGCCCGGCTGCGGACTATCGGAGAGATAGTTCGCACCCCGGTCGCCTGCCTATTCCATTGTTACGTAGTCCTCCCTGTGTACCCTGGTACTTTGTGTGTGCCTGTGCGCAAATAAAGCCGTTCGTATCACGCTCCACTCTGTCGTTGTCTGCGTTCGGGGTCCAACCCACACTCCTCTTCGTGACAGAACGACCTCACCACCATGGACCCCGGCAACTGCGACTTGTGGAGGATCACCCTGATCGCCCAGGAAAAGGCGAACATTGCGCATATTCGGGCGTGGTTGGCCGCTCCGAAAGTTCCAATGACTTTCGGTTTTCCTCCACCGACCGCGCTGCCCCGGCGTGACGACGCCGCTCCGCACCCGGCTGACGACGTCGCTCCGCACCCGCTTGAGGACGTCGCTCCGCACCCGCCGGAGGACGTCGCTCCGCACCCAGCTGAGGACGTCGCTCCGCGCCCGGCTGACGACGCCGCTCCGCGCCCGGCTGACGACGTCGCTCCGCACCCGGCTGACGACGTCCACGCAGTCCCCGTCTGCGGACGCCGCGCCGTACCCGCCTGACGACTGTCACGCAACCCCCGTCTGCTGACGCTGCGCCGGCTCCGCCCCGACGACGTCATGCAGCCCCCGTCTGCTGACGCCGCGCCGTACCCGCCCGCACGTCGACGCGCTCCGCACCCGCTGACGTCGCTCCGCATCGCTGAGACGTCGCTCCGCACCCGCGAGACGTCGCTCGCACCCGTCTGCTGCGCCGTACCCGCCTGACGACGTCACGCAGCCCCCGTCTGCGGACGCTACGCCGTCCCCGCCAGACGATGTCACGCAGCCTCCGTCTGCTGACGTCAAGCGGCCCCCGTCTGCTGACGCCGCGCCGTACCCGCCCGACGACGTCACGCAGCCCCCGTCTGCTGACGTCACGCAGCCCCCGTCTGCTGACGTCACGCAGCCCCCGTCGGAGGACCTCGAGGCCCCCCGCTGGCAGGGGTGGCTCTCTTCCCGGGCCCCACCCGCCCACCAAATCTCCTCCACCCCCCCGGATCATCGACTGGGACGCAGACGGTCCAGAGGGGCGGGGTTGGCCCCCGCGCCGCTACAGTCAGGATCTGTTCTGTTCCCTCAACTGCCACCGGGAACACCCCTTCAAGCCGGGTTGGACGCCAGGAGGCGCCCGTTGAGGGGGGGGTACTGTCACGGTTACGGTGGTTGGCAGGGGGCGTGGCCTAGCCACGTGCGCTGGTGGCGCACACACCCCTGTCAACAATCACGTTGGTTGGCAGGGGGCGTGGCCTAGCCACGTGCGCTGGCCACACACACACACACACACACCTGGACTCAATATTCCCTTGTCTAATTGCTAATCACCTCACCTGGGGTATATATACTTTGTCTATCCTTTACCCCAGCGTGAGGTCGTTACGTATACTGCACGTTTACCCGTTCTGATCGCCCGGCTGCGGACTATCGGAGAGATAGTTCGCACCCCGGTCGCCTGCCTATTCCATTGTTACGTAGTCCTCCCTGTGTACCCTGGTACTTTGTGTGTGCCTGTGCGCAAATAAAGCCGTTCGTATCACGCTCCACTCTGTCGTTGTCTGCGTTCGGGGTCCAACCCACACTCCTCTTCGTGACACAATAACTATCAAATCAAGTCAAGTCATGTCAAGTTTATTGTCACTTCACAGTTTACACAAGTTTAAAGCAGTGATGTGAAAATATTGTGTGCAATACTCGACGACAGACAGCAGTTATAAAATAAGATAAAAATAGAATAAAAATAGAATAATAATAATTAAAATGCAATTTATAAAATGCAAAATATCAGCACAGAAAAGAGCAATATGTATATATAAATCAATGTAATAAAATATACATTGTTATATGCTATACGCCCTTGTTCAGTTCTGACTGTGGAAGCTATCTCTGAGTCTATTTGATACCACTTGATACTGCGGTATCGCCTGCCTGACAGTAACAGTGAGTACAGTTTGTGGCTGGGGTGGGTAATGTCTTTTAGGATTCGTTTGGCCTTGGCCACGCACCGCTGATTGTAAATATCCAGGAGGGAGGGGAGCTCACCTCCAACGATATACTGGGCCGTCCGCACAACCCTTTGAAGCGCTCTGCGCTCGAGTGCGGTGCAGTTCCCGTACCAGGTGGTGATACACCCTGTAAGAACACTCTCGATGGTGCCGTTATAGAATGTTCTCAGGATGCGGGGGCCTATGCTGAATTTCTTCAGACGCCTGAGGAAATACAGGCGTTGTTGGGCCCTTTTCACCACGTGTGTGGTGTGCGTGGACCATGTGAGGTCCTCGGAGATGTGCACGCCGAGGAACTTGAAGCTGCTGACCCTCTCTACTGCAACGCCGTCGATGGAGATAGGGCTGTGCTCTCCCCTCTGCCTCCTGAAGTCCACGATCAGCTCCTTGGTCTTCTTGACGTTGAGGGCGAGGCTGTTCTCCTGGCACCACTGCTCCAGAGATCCGACCTCCTCCCTGTCAGGCCCATCACTGTCGTGTCGTCAGCAAACTTGACGATGACGTTGGAGCTGTGCATAGCCATGCAGTCGTGGGTGTAGAGGGAGTAGAGGAGAGGGCTCAGCACGCATCCCTGGGGGGCTCCCGTGTTGAGGGTCAGTGGCTCTGATGTGGTGCTGCCCATCCTCACCACCTTGCAGCGGTCCGACAGGAGGTCCAGTATCTAGCTGCACGTGGATGGGGGTATGCCTAGACCTCTCAGCTTGGTGTCGAGCTTGGCAGGAACTATTGTGTTGAACGCTGAGCTGTAGTCCACAAACAGCATTCGCACATAAGAATTCAATTAAAATATCACAGTTGTTAGTTTAGTTTAGAATGTTTTTTATGTATAGTTGTAAAGTACATTTATTCACCATCCTCATCATCCTCAGTCTCTCAGTATCTCTCAACTGAACCAGAATATCTGCATGGATCCACCAGGCTCCCCGAGGCCAAGTCCAGAGATAATTACACTTCTAATCACTTTTTAAAAAGCTGTAAAAACCCAAGCGGCGGTCCAAAGAGTTGCGTGGGGGTCACTTGGTGTTTGTGAAATGAGGGTCCGGCGTCTGACTTCACTAATTGGAGAGCGATCTCTTTATCGGCCCAATGCAGTGACTTGCTCTGGTGTCTGCTCATCTCCTCGCCACCCAAACTAGAGCCAAGTTCTTTGGATGAAAACTTTCACTTTTAGTGCATATCGGGTTCAAGTCAATTAATTGAGGGGGTCCAAGAAGACATTGATTTACGTAAACGGGGGTCAGAATCAGAATGCCTATATTTTTATTGTACAAGGACAACAATATTGTCCAGAAATCCTTTAGACACTCTTTCAAACCACAATTAGAAAAATATGAATATGAATGAACAAACTAAGCTAAACAAAAAGTATATGATTCTGAATCGATTCACACTTTTTGTATAAAGTTCTCCATTTGTCTTAGGTTAGCCTTTGTGTGTTGAAATTATTGTTCAGCTGTCATACTATTTTCAAAGTAGATACATTTTTAATCGAATCGCGACCCCAATAACCAAAATCATTTCCCCCCCTCTAGAATTTACCGCAGGTTGTTTTTGAAGAAAGGAAAGAGACTCTCGGGATTCTGTGCTGTTGATTAAGTTAACCTAAGTGATGTTTCTGCACACGTCACATCAGAAACATCAATGCACATGCCACATTTGAAACCCTGCTTTATTACTATCCGATACTGATGTCTTGCAGTAAGACACCTATTGGATCACTTCAAGCAACAAATTGCTAATGTTTCTTCTGCGGGAGAAATTTGTATTGGCCTGTGGGTGCTTCTTAACGCCTGAAGGTTCTGACATGACAAAGATGACTGCTCAACCGGAGTCTGATTGATAATGTTGTCATCAGAATTCTTTATCAGAGCGCGCTGGCTATGTTCCGATTGGACGTCAATCAAAACCTCATCATTGTCCGCCAGTTAGTCAACAAGCTGTATTTGTTGACCACCGGGGTTAGATCCTGGGCGTCTGTAGCCTAACCTGCAGGCCTCCCTCAGCAAGACACCTGGCCTAGTAGACTGAGAGTCACTGTGGATAAATGCATCTGCTTAATGACTAGAAATTAAATTAAAAGTTCTGAGGTACAGTATGTTGTTGTGCTTAAAAAACAGCTTCCACCCCTCCTGTCATAATTGCGAGCCCGTCTTGTGCTCCAGGACGGAGGTGCTCTCATGAGCAACATGGCGGCTTGGCTCTTTAATCTCTCCATAAAGTCCTGTTTTATGGGCCCAAGGGCAGTGTAAACACAACAGAACCACTTGTATACAGATCAGGTGTGGCTTTTACATCCAAGTTGTAAAGATTGACATTTCAACAGTTGTAAAGCTGCAAGCTGCTGCTGTTTAATCCAACTGTCCACAGTCAAAATGTCTATTCTTATTTTAACCTTGAATAAATAACAATAGTGGCCATTATATTAATGGATCATTTTTTAAATGCTATATTCTTTTATTTTGGTTCTAAAGTTATGAATTTGCCAAAAATGTTGGATTTGGACAGAATATTCATGTATGTCTGTATGCCTGTATGGTTCTGTCTGTATGGTTCTGTCTGTATGGTTCTGTCTGTATGGTTCTGTCTGTATGGTTCTGCCACCAGTGGTGTAGAGCATTTTCAAGTAATTTCTCCCAGCTGCTGTCATCAATTTAAGTTTGTGGCAGATGTCACCTCTGCATCACGACTTGAGAGTCTTCCTCACACCTTCCTCAAATGAGTTCTGTCAACCCCAGAGGTCTGGCTTCCCATTCAGCTTTCACACTTGATCCATCTAGTCTTTCTTCGTTCCTCCCATCCTATTGGAGTTGGGCTACAGTCAAACATCAAGCGACATAACAGTTTGTCACTTTTTGCAGCCAGCGCTGGGTGCAAGATAGCTGATTGTTTCTGTTAATGGAATCATTTGCAGGTTTCCCACCAGGTTCGTACCATTACAATGTGTATTATTTGCAAATGAACAATGATTAATTCCCCTCCATTTTACCACCATTCAGTTTTTCTAATTTGTTCACCAGTAAACGTCTGCGAACATTCACTGGCTCTAGGGCTGCCAACTGTTGTTCTCTGGTCATGTAGCACAAGTTCTCTAGGGTTGTTGTTACAACTGTTGTTCTCTGGTCATATAGCACCAGTTCTCTAGGGTTGTTGTTCCAACTGTTGTTCTCTTGTCATGTAGCACCAGTTCTCTAGGGCTGTTGTTCCAACTGTTGTTCTCTAGTCATGATTCATGACCAGAGAACTGCGGGTCACATTCAGCTGATGTCGGAGGCACTTTGTTCAGTGTTCAGTCGCACACACACACACACACACACACACACACCACACACACACACACACGCACACACACACACACACACACACCACACACACACACACACACACACACACACACACACACACACACACACACACACACACACACACACACACACACACACACCACACACACACACACACACACACACACGTGTGTGTCTGTCTGTGTGTGTGTGACTATGCAATTAAGTGGAACACAGGAGTTCATTGCGGTTCTGCTGCACATTTCCGCATGCAGTCCCAGCGCAGTGCTGTCAGGAGTCGCTGCTGCCTCTCTCTCCTCCTCCTCTCTGTTCAATTTGGCGGATAATTGCATCCATTATTAGGGATGATACGTTGTCCCTCCGTCGGTGGCTGTTTTTATGAATTCCCGTCAAAAAGGGAAATACCCGCATGTTTTTATTATCAGCGGGTAATATCCGGGCGCAGCTAGAATCTCCGTCAGTCCTGTCGCATCCATCACCTGGAGACGGGAAATAACCATGGTGATTACATCTCCCCCTCCTCCCCTCCCCTCTCCTCCCCCTCCCCCTCAGCCCTCACCGGTCCCCCCCCCCCCCCCCCTTCCCTCCCCCCTCACCGGTCCTCCTCCTCACTCCCCGGCAGCCCCGTCTCCTCACTCTACCGGCATCTGGATTTAATTGGCTCTGTGCTGTAAAAGCCACAGCTGCACCGCCTGTTAGGACAATCAATTATGCCAATTAGGAGAGGGAAAACAAAAGGGGAGGCTGTGAGCTCTTGGGTTCTGTGGGACCAGGACCGCTCAAATGGGGGGGAGGGGGTGGGTGCCGCTCGCTCCGTCGCACGTGGCAGGTATCGCACCCAATGACCCCCACACCCAATGACCCCCACACCCAATGACCCCCACACCCCTCACCTCCATGCCCTCCCCCCCTGCCTCCCGAAGTAAGTTTCAAAGCAAAGCAACTACAGACACCTGGCTGAAACCCCACCCCAATCCGCCCACCCTGGATCAAACCCCCCCAGCTCCTGGTCTGCACCACTGGGGAGAAGGGGACTCTTTCATCGGCCCGACGGACTATCTCTGTCCCTGTGTGTGTGTGTGTGTGTGTGTGTATGTTTCTCTCTGTCTCTCTCTCTCTCTCTCTCCCCCGCTTCTATCAGGGGCCTGCTGCCACAGGAGGGTCTTGGGATGGAGAAGAGGATGGAGAGAAGAGACAAGGTCTGTCCGTCTGTGTTTTTCCTTGGGAAGATGAAGAGAGCGGTCACAGTTGAGATGCCTCCCTCTCAATCCACTCGGCCATCTCTGGGAGACGGGGGAATGGAGAGGGAGGGGGGGTTTGATGGAGAGGGGGAGGAGGGGTTAGGCCTAGGTGGATAATGTGTGTGTTGCCGCCGTTGTTTTTTGTTGTTGTCGCCCTGTGACGGTAATTCATCGTAATAATCGTATGAGTCACACGGACACCAAACACACAACACATACATTGGAAAGCTTCAGCACTCCTGCAGTCCAAACACCTCATTATTTACCTCCCCCCCCCCCCCCACTCATCCCTCTCTCTCACCCTTTCAGACCTGCCGTCGTCACTGATACCAGCTCGCCGCAGAACACACAAGATGAGAGTTGAGAGGGACATACTGTGAGGAGGAGAGAGAGGGGAGGGGGGAGAGGGACTGACAGCAGGGAGGAGAGAGAGGGGAGGGGGGAGAGGGACTGACAGCAGGAAGGAGAGAGAGGGGAGGGGGGAGAGGGACTGACAGCAGGGAGGAGAGAGAGGGGAGGGAGGGGGGAGAGGGACGGACGGCAGGGAGAAGAGAGAGAGGCGAGGGGAGGGGAGAGGGGGAGGTGGGCGATGTGGAGGGATGTGCCTGGCGGTAATTTCCTAGCCTCCTAGCACCCGGGCCCCTATTTCTCTCCATTCCTGCAACGCCTGACACAACTGACCCGGTGGCGGGGCTGTGCTTGTATAGTGAAATGAAGGAGCTCCCTGCGTGTTATGTGTTCAAGGGAGGCCTCACGGTAATGGCTTTCAAAAAAAAGAAGAAACAGAAAGAAAGACAGAGAGAGAGAGAGAGAGAGAGAGAGAGAGAGAGAGAGAGAGAGAGAGAGAGAGAGAGAGAGAGAGAGAGAGAGAGAGAGAGAGAGAGAGAGAGAGAGAGAGAGAGAGTGTGAGAGAGAGTGTGAGAGAGAGAGAGAGAGAGTTCATTTGATGATGTGTTCTGAAAGTCTGAAAGTCTGTGTTCTACTTTATAGATATGAATTTAAAAATAAATGAAAATATATAAATCTATATATATATCTCCCTGAAGAGAGTGCTCTCGCTGGGTGATGCTAGGGACGGGAGAGGACTGAGGAGGACCTTCCCCTCCTCATGGTGATGAGCTGGGTGGAGGTGGAGCTCCGGTCTTAAAGGAATGCCCTGCGTGTGCAAAGTGCATGTCCTCAGGGGCCCGATGAACGCCCTTTATACACTCACGACCACGTTTGAGTTCATGCATCTGTGTATGTGTGTGTGTGTGTGTGTGTGAGTGTGTGTGTGTGTGAGTGTGTGTGTGTGTGTCTATCTTTCGTCTTTCTTATCCATCTGTCCATGTGTGTGTGTGTGTTTGTGTGTGTGTGTGTGTGAGTGTGTGTGTGTGTGTGTGTGTGTGTGTGTGTGTGTGTCTATCTTTAGTCTTTCTTATCCATCTGTCCATGTGTGTGTGTGTGTGTGTGTGTGTGTGTGTGTGTGTGTGTGTGTGTGTGTGTGTGTGTGTGTGTGTGTGTGTGTGTGTGTGTGTTTGTGTGTGTGTTTGTGTGTGTGTTTGTGTATCTATCTTTAGTCTTTCTTATCCATCTGTCCATGTGTGTGTGTGTGTGTGTGTGTGTGTGTGTGTGTGTGTGTGTGTGTGTGTGTGTGTGTGTGTGTGTGTGTGTGTGTGTGTGTGTGTGTGTGTGTGTGTGTGTGTGTGTGTTTGTGTGTGTGTTTGTGTATCTATCTTTAGTCTTTCTTATCTATCTGTCCATGTAGAGCTAGCTATGACTAAAGATAGATACCTAAGACTACAGATAACTAACTAAGACTATAAAGATACCAAAGACTACAGATGAATAACTCTATGCTTGGTGCTTCGGTGCTCCTGTGATGTATGTTCATGGCCAATCATCTCTAGTCAATTATCCTGCTGCCGGATTCTATTGCCACACGCCAAACGCCACCACCAGTCTCGCACACACATGTGTGTGTGCGCGTGTGCGTGTTTGCGCTTGGGAAGTAACAGCTTGTTGTGTGAGCAAACAAAACAGGACAGAAAGCCCTTCTCTTCTGGTGTCAGCGTGCATGCATGCGTGTGCACCCTGTCTATACGGGTGATTCATGCGTTCCCGCTCACACCTTCCGGGGTGATTTGAGCACACTGTCCGCCTCACAGCTTGGGACTAAACCCACGACCGCATGTGTGTGTGGTACCGAGTGTGTGTCATCTTCTATTCACGATGTTCCTACTGTACGCTCCTTGTGTTCTGCAGATTCAGCTGAGGAAGACTCCCTGCGTCCGGTCCATGTCCACTTTCAAATGCTCCACTGCAAAAACACCTGACCAGTTAAAAGGTTAACAACAAAAAAATATTTTCTGATATTCTGTTTTAAGTTTTTCCCTCTTCCTCCTATTTTCCTCCACCTTTTTAATAAATGTGTACTGTTTTACTCTAAGGAGCAGGTAGAGAGAGGTAGGTGTCTTGCTCCAGGACGGCTAAAGTTAAAATGGGGACTTTGGGAATGGAACCAAGTAGCCTATCTTTCATCTAGGAGCCATACGCTAACCCCTAGACTAGCTTAACCCCTAAACTAACTCACTAAACTCATGCCTCCCTCCTATGTCTCCCATGTCTTTTCAACCCTGTAAACCCATCTTTTGAGCAAGCAACTTTCAAGAAAACATATAGAAAAAAGCATGCTTTGTATGGTTATTTGTGCTCCATATCGTATAAAAAGATTTATTCTCCCGTGCTTAAGCATGCAGGAAGGGCTTGCGTAAGCCCTTCCTGCAGCCACTCGTTGGTCTAGCGTTGAAGGCTAGTTAGCATTTATCAGCCGGTGGTTTTAATGTTGCCTCATGTTTCGAGCTGTCACTGATTAGCCGCTTAAGGTCACCGTGACATGACCAGACAATGGCGTCCTGTTTGTTTTTGTTTTTCTTTGTCTTTGTGGCCCTCTTTGAGTGCACATTCACACCCGGTGACAGATTGGAGGAACAAATCTGTGTTCCGTCTGTGTTGGGGAGTCTGGGCAGCGTCCATGCCCAGAGGATACGTCTGAAGGGAAAATATTGACCGCCAAGACTCACACTTGCTGGGTTGTTTTTAACCCTGCTTCGGTGACACGGAGAAAAGCAAAACACAGGATAGCAAACACAGGGATGTTGGTTTATTTTGTTCTATATGTTTTTGTTGATTCGTATTATACTGCGCATTCGGAAGCCAGACAAAACAAAATGATAATCCCACAAGCACACTGTCCAAAAACGGCGGTTTGTCACAGAATATATCTTACAAAATCTTACATAATCAGTTAATGAATAAATTTGAATATAACTACTTTTATTTAGACAATAAAATACATATATACATCACATTACGGTATGTCTTTGTAATATAACTTTGACCATTATACGAACCATTGAATCATTCCACAGTTCCTTTTTATTATTCAACTTTGGAAGCTTTTGCTTCTCTTCTTCTCTGTCCTCCGTCCCACCGTGCTTTTAAGAATCATGTCCTCCTATTTGCCCACTCGCATCGGGGTTGAAAGTCTGGGAAATCTGATCCCATGCACCGTCGAGACATCGTGATTAAATCCACAACAATGGGAACTAGAACGCCTCATGGTTGAAGTCGTCTACATAGAGCCCAATGTTTGGGATAAATCAATAAAGGACAGCAGTTGTAGGTGATCCATGGAAGTCCATGGCGCTAAAAACCTATGGACACCCTCACCTCACCTTCCAGCTATGCCAGCGACCTGGCATGGTCCTCTGATCTATGGTCTCCTTCTCTCCATGTTTTGTACCTTTGGTACAATCCATTCCACTTATATGCTAATGACAAGTAAATTACAGACCAAACAGGTCTGTAGGCGACACCATTTCCCTGGAAGTACACACGGCCCTGGAGCACCTAGACAGTAGGGACATCTCGACAGACTGCTGTTTATTGACTACAGCTCGGTGTTCAACACCATTGTTCCCTCCAAACGTGTCCTGAAACTGAGGGACGTAGGACTGGGCCCCATCTGTAACTGGATTATGGACTTCCTGACAGGCAGGCCTCAAGTGGTGAAGATTGGGAACAACATCTCATCCACTCTGGTCCTCAACACTGAAGCACCCCAAAGCTGCTGCCCCAGTCCCCGGCTGTACTCGATGTACACACATGACTGTATTGCCACGCACAGCAATAATCGGATTATCAAGTTTGCAGACGACACCACAGTCATCGGCCTGATAAGCGAGGGCGACGAAACGGAGGACAGAGATAAGGTAGTCCAGCTGACGCGATGGTGTGAGGACAACAGCCTCGCACTGAATGTCAGCAAGACCAAGGAGCTCATCATGGACTTCAGGAGCCACCGGGGCACCCACTCCACCATCAGCCTGGACGGGAAGTCGTCAGCTGCTTTTGTTTATTTGGGCTACAGAAGGAAAACCATGTTTAAGGATAATTTTAAGTTAGTTTTAGTTTTTAAGGATAGCCTACTGAACTGCTGGGAGTGCTGCCACTATCATAACATTGTCTTTAACATTACACTTTCATACTTTGCTGGACTTTCTGGACTCATCATAGTTACTGCACTGTATTGATGATGCTGCTGCACTACTGGCACTTTAAATGCTTTTAAATATTTTTGCACAATTCAACACATGTACATATCATCTATCAGTCACAGTCACTGCAGGAGGGAATGGGGAGTAAGCATTCCAATGTACTTGTTGCAAATGGCCAATAAATAAATATCTTGTATCTTGAAACTGTTGTTAAGCTGTATTTGGTTAATGTCATGGCTGTAAGTTCTCCAGATATATTATGTTTTGCAATTTAATGGCGTTTGTTGTTTTTCGTCAAATCTTGGCATCGGTCCGACGGGGAGATTGATTGCGTGTGTGTATCTGTGTGTGTGTGTGTGTGTGTGTGCGTGTGCGTGTGTGTCTGTGTGCATGTGTGTGTCAGTGTCATTGTGTTTGTGTGCATGACTTTGTAACATTGTGTGATTAGAAATGGGCTTTAGTCAGACAGCTTGTTTTGTAACAGCCAGCATCCATGAGCGCAGGTCCTCGTCATCTCGACAGAAACCTACATCCTGACAATGCATCCATCATTCTGCACTTTTGTAGCTTTTGTAGCTCTTTCGATACTGTTTACATCAGTGTGGGTGATTAAACCACCATAACTCTCTTTCTCCTGGCTTCACTAAAACATCTGTTACTCATTTGGCATATCATTTGCCCAGGTGTTTCGGGGACTTGAACTGGTAACCTTCCGGTTCCCAAGCCAAGTCCCATCAGACTGAGCTACGCTGCTCCCGAGCATATTGTGTGGGAGCACCTGCCACAAATGTTAACAATAGCAATACAGCACTTGGGTCTCTGTGATAAGACAATCTGTAAAGTACTTGTATGGGGATTCACTGTTATGTTGTCCACAAAACGCAGTACTGACCGACACACATTGATTCTAGAATACCATGGTGCCATATCCCCATCGTTTTTATTCAGGGTGTTGTCCAAA
>CM051010.1:8543733-8571325 GCA_027704905.1 Muraenolepis orangiensis | reverse complement strand
GTCACGAGAGACTGCGTGTTCCAGCTCCTACCTCGCCAAGTATCCTGTCCAACCCTGCCTAGTTTATGTTTTTGATGTTGGAGATTACAGTAAAGACATTTTTTCCCTTTGTTTTGAGTGTCCGTGTCTCGCTACTTCTGGGTTCTTTGGCACATTTGGTTCCTCGGTCTCGTTGGGGTGTAACAGAATAACCAAGCCTAAAAATGAGCCAAGCCGGGAACCCAGAAGCGGGGCACGGGACACCTTCCGAGTTACGCAAGATTGTAACAGAACAAGCCATCGAGCTTACCCAACTGCAGGCCGAACTGGGAAAGGCTTTTCCCTCGGTCCAGTCCCAGATTGCGGTGCTGGAGAACACGTCGCAGACTACCGTCAGTACGGTCACCAGTCTCACCGCCAAGGTGGATGCTATGACCGGAGCCCTAGCGTCCATCCAGCGATCTCTGGACGCGTTAGCCATCAGCACCTATCCAGCTCCAGGTTCCGGTCCGGGAACCAGTCCGTCCTACGTCCCAGCTGGCCCCGATGTCCCCGCAGGGTCAGTCGGTTGCGCCGAGCCCAGCTTGGTTAGCCCCAGATCGTTCGGGGGCGATTTGAACCAGTGCCGGGGGTTCATAGCTCAGTGTGAGTTGCTGTTCACACATCAGCCGTCCAAGTATTCCTCGGGTGGGGCCAGGATTGCTTTTGTGATGTCCCTCCTTGCCGACAGAGCTCTCAGCTGGGCGATAGCCGCGGTGAACAGCGACGGGGGTTATGCCACCGATTACCCCCTGTTCAAGCAAGAGTTTTGCGCGGTCTTCGACCATCCATTAGACGGGCTGGATACTGCAAGCCGGCTGCTAGTTTGCCGCCAGGGGTCTCGCTCGGTGGCCGATTTCACGGTGGAGTTCCGGATCCTTGCAATAGAGAGTGGTTGGGACGATAGAGCACTCCTCTGTCTCTATCGCAAGGGCTTGAGCGACGCCGTCAAGGACCTCATCGTTCGAGACAGCCCGGAGACGCTGAGAGAGTTAATCACACTGGCACTCCAAATGGACTCACGGCTGCGTGAACGCCGTTTGGACCGAGCCCAGCGTTCGTTCCTTTGCCCGGCTCCCGGTCGCTCTGCCTCGGCGACCGCCACACAGTCCGCGGCGGGCTTGGCCACGCCCCCTTTTCAGCACGCGCTGTCTGTTGACAGGTCGACGTACGGGCCTGGAGAGCCCATGGAGATTGGCCGATCCCACCTTTCGGCAGGACAAAAGGAGTACAGGATGTCCCACCAACAGTGCCTCTACTGTGGGAAGGAGGGACATTATGTCAGATCCTGCCCAACCCGCCCAAACGACCAAGCTCGCCAGTAAGGGGCATACGGGTGAGCAAGACATCCCTTTCCCCGCCCCTTAGTACGTTAAATCGTCTTTTTCCGGCCACCTTAGCCTGGGGTACGGAGACCTTGTCGGTTGGCGCCCTCATTGACTCGGGTGCCGACGAGTGTCTACTGGATGTAACTCTAGCCCGACAGGCGGGTGTCCCTTTGGTCGCTTTAGATCGCACCCTCTCTCCTCGGGCCATAGATGGGCATTCTTTGGGTACTATTACGCACGCTACTGACCTTCTCACACTCACTCTTTCGGGAAATCACTCTGAGTCCATTCGTTTTTTTGTTTTGCACGCCCCCACGGCGCCTCTAGTGTTGGGTAGACCCTGGCTGGAGAGGCACGACCCTCACATCTCCTGGGCATCTGGGCGGGTTTTGGGCTGGAGTACAGCTTGTCACGCTACCTGTTTGCGTTCCGCCTTGTCTCCGTCCAGCGGTTCCAGGCCTGTGTCCTCTCCACCAGATATCACTGGGGTGCCTCACATTTATCACGACCTCTCTCTGGCGTTTAGTAAGGACAGAGCCCTCTCACTCCCCCCTCACCGGCCTTATGATTGTCCCATTGACCTCCTTCCTGGGGCCGCCCTTCCTAAGAGGCGGCTCTACAACATCTCCCAGCCGGAGAGGGAGGCGATGCGCAACTATATCGCTGAGTCCCTAGCCTCAGGCCTTATAAGGCCGTCGTCTTCGCCCCTCGCAGTGGGCTTCTTCTTCGTGGCTAAGAAGGACGGTGGCCTGAGGCCCTGTATAGACTATCGGGCACTGAACGACATCACGGTGAAGAATAGGTACCCCCTGCCACTTCTTAGTTCCACTTTCGAGCCACTCACGCACGCCCGGGTGTTCACCAAGTTGGACCTTCGTAACGCATACCACTTGGTCAGGATCAGGGAGGGTGACGAGTGGAAGACGGCCTTCAACACCCATCTCGGCCACTATGAGTACCGCGTCATGCCGTTCGGTCTGTCCAATGCCCCCGGAGTTTTCCAAGGCCTGGTGAATGACGTGCTGAGGGACATGCTAGACATCTTTGTGGTGGTGTACCTGGACGACATCCTGATCTTCTCTAGGTCCATGGAGGAACACCACCAGCACGTCCGCCTGGTGCTACAACGGCTGTTGGAGAACAGGCTCTATGTGAAGGCTGAGAAGTGCGTCTTCCACACCAACTCGGTGACGTATCTCGGCAACGTGGTGGAGGATGGACGGATGCGTGCAGACCCCGCCAAGATCAAGGCGGTGGAGGAATGGCCACGCCCTACTGACCGCACGCAGCTCAGGCGCTTCCTGGGTTTTGCAGGCTTTGTGCGGCGGTTCATCAAGGGGTTCAGCCAGGTGGCTGCCCCCCTCAACGCCCTCACCTCCTCCTCTCGACCATTCGTGTGGACACCTGAGGCGGAATCGGCTTTCCGCCGACTCAAGAGCTTATTCACCACAGCCCCGGTTCTCGTCCACCCCGACCCGGCGAGGCAGTACGTCGTCGAAGTAGATGCGTCTGACACAGGCATCGGAGCCGTTCTCTCACAGCGGTCAGAGGAGGACCACAGGGTCCACCCATGTGCCTATTACTCTCGGCGTTTCGAACCCGCTGAGAGGAACTATGATGTGGGCAACAAGGAACTGTTGGCGGTTCACGCCGCCCTGGAGGAGTGGAGACACTGGTTGGAGGGAGCTGAGCTACCGTTCATTGTGTGGTCGGATCACAAGAACCTGGCCTACATGAGGACGGCGAAGAGGCTCAACTCCAGGCAGGCCCGCTGGGCCCTTTTCTTCAGCCGGTTCAATTTCACCCTCACCTACCGTCCGGGCTCCAAGAACGTCAGAGCTGACGCCCTCTCCCGTCAGTCCCCGGGGGAGGGTCCTGCCGTCAAGGAGAACCCCGACACCATCCTTTCCTCAGCCCGGGTGGTGGGTGTAGTCACCTGGGCCATCGAGCCGCTGGTGAGACAGGCCCAGCGGGCCGAGCCAGACCCAGGTAACGGTCCCTGTAACCGGTTGTTTGTGCCTCTTGCTGTCCGCCCGCAGGTGTTGGAGTGGGGCCACTCCAGCCACTTTGCTTGTCACCCCGGGGAGCGGCGGACGGCGGAGTTCATCAGCCGGAGGTTCTGGTGGACCACTCTCAGGAGGGATGTCAGGGGGTTTGTAGCCGCCTGCACCACCTGCGCCCGGAGCAAGGCTTCGCATCGCCCTCCAGCAGGTCTCCTGCACCCCCTCCCCGTTCCCAGTCGCCCATGGTCCCACATTGCCATGGACTTTATTACGGGGCTTCCTGTTTCCCAAGGCTGTGACACCATCCTGACCGTGGTCGATCGCTTCTCCAAGGCGGTTCATTTTGTTTCCCTCCCAGGGCTTCCCTCGGCGGCCGAAACAGCGGACCTCCTGACCCTCCATGTGGTCCGCCTACATGGAATCCCCTCTGACATTGTGTCCGACCGCGGTCCCCAGTTCATCTCCAAGGTGTGGCAGGCCTTCTGCAAGGGAATTGGGGCCACGGCCAGCCTATCCTCTGGGTACCACCCCCAGTCCAATGGGCAGGCGGAGCGCGCCAACCAGGCCGTCGAGGCGGCTCTCCGTTGCGTCACCTCGAGTAACCCCACCTCCTGGGCCAAGTACCTGCCCTGGGTGGAGTACTCCCTCAACGCTATGGAGAGCTCCGCTACTGGTATGTCCCCGTTCCAATGTTCCCTGGGCTACCAGCCCCCGCTGTTTCCCCAACAGGAGCTGGAGGTGGCGGTCCCGACCACCAGGGCCCACCTCCGCCGGTGTCGACGCATTTGGAGGGCCGCCCGGGCCGCACTACTCCGGGCCACGGAGCGGGCCCGGCTTGCCGCGAACCGGCGGAGGGTGCCTGCCCCTGTCTACCAGCCTGGTCAGAGGGTTTGGCTGTTGGCCCGGGACCTGCCCCTCCAGACCTCCCAGACATCGACTCGTAAGTTGAATCCCCGTTATGTTGGTCCCTACACCGTGGATCGAATCATTAACCCCTCTGCGGTGCGTTTGGTTCTCCCTCCGTCTCTCCGGGTTCACCCCGTGTTTCATGTTTCTCAGCTGAAACCCGTGGCCTCCAGTCCCTTGTCTCCCCCTGTTACAGCTCCTCCGCTTCCCCGGGTCCTGGCGGATGGAGATCCGGTATGGTCGGTCCGTAAGCTCCTCGCCGTCCGCCGCCGGGGGCGGGGTTTCCAGTACCTTGTGGATTGGGAGGGCTTCGGTCCGGAGGACCGGAGCTGGGTGCCCCCTTCCTATCTCGTGGACCCCTCCCTGCTGGACGACTTCTATCGGGAGAACCCGGGGGCTCTGGGGCGGTCGTCCGGTGCCTCCCCTCAGGGGGGGGATACTGTTGTGCCTCCCCCCACGCTCTAATCGATCCCAGGTGTTGCCCATCATAATCAGGCCTACTGAGACTAATTAACACCTGGGATCTACCCTTCTTTAGGCTGCCGAGGACCGACGTCGGGCGCTTGGTTATTGTGAACCACTGTCACGAGAGACTGCGTGTTCCAGCTCCTACCTCGCCAAGTATCCTGTCCAACCCTGCCTAGTTTATGTTTTTGATGTTGGAGATTACAGTAAAGACATTTTTTCCCTTTGTTTTGAGTGTCCGTGTCTCGCTACTTCTGGGTTCTTTGGCACATTTGGTTCCTCGGTCTCGTTGGGGTGTAACAGGTCTATCTCTTACAGTCCAGTCAGCTCCGGTCTACCTCTTACAGTCCAGTCAGCTCCGGTCTACCTCTTACAGTCCAGTCAGCTCCGGTCTACCTCTTACAGTCCAGTCAGCTCCGGTCTACCTCTTACAGTCCAGTCAGCTCCGGTCTACCTCTTACTGTCCAGTCAGCTCCGGTCTACCTCTTACAGTCCAGTCAGCTCCGGTCTACCTCTTACAGTCCAGTCAGCTCCGGTCTACCTCTTACAGTCCAGTCAGCTCCTTCATGTGTGGACCCACATGTGATGTCTCAAAGGGAAAGGTTTTGAAATGGATCATAATGGCTCATGAACCAGACGCCCGGTGGTAAAAGAGGGCTCCTTTAAAATACACGGTTATTGATCCTTTTGACATCATATTGCTATCGTCTGTGTCATCTTGTGCGAAAACGATACGATTTTAGATTAAAACTCTGGCTTAATTGACACTCGTGGGAATAGAGAACATTCAATATGGAGGTGACTTTGATGTGGTTTCAAAGGATTCCGCTGTGATGAACCACTCCTGTTTTATCTCCATCTTTGATTAGTTGTTATTGATTTCAGCCGCCGGTCAAATGAGCCGGACGAGAGCACTTATTCTGCTCTCTCCTTTGTGGAATATGGATCCACCATGATGGAGACTCTTCTGGGTTCAGGTGTCCCTGCCTGGGAGACCTGAACCCAGAAGAGGGGAGGGGAGAAGGGAGGGGAGAAGAGAGGGGAGTGGAGTGGAGGGTAGAGGGGAGGGGAGCAGAGGAGAGGAGAGGGGAGTGGAGTGGAGGGGAGATGAGAGGAGGACGAGGGGAGGGTAGAGGGGAGGGGAGCAGAGGAGAAGAGAGGGGAGTGGAGTGGAGGGGAGATGAGAGGAGGACGAGGGGAGGGTAGAGGGGAGGGGAGCAGAGGAGAAGAGAGGGGAGCTGAGGAGAGGAGTGGAGAGGGGAGGGAGAGAGAGGAGAGGATAAGAGAGAGGCAAGGAGAGAGAGGAGAGGAGAGGAGAGGAGAGGAGAGGAGAGGAGAGGAGAGGAGAGGAGAGGAGGAGAGGGAGGAGGAGAGGGGAGGAGGGTAGAGGATAGGAGGAGAGGAGAGGGTAGGAGCAGGAAGGAGGGTAGAGGGGAAGAGGAGGCGAGGAGAGAAAAATTAGAGACATGAGAGGAGAGGGGGAGAGGAGGTGAGGACTGGTGAAGTAATGAGGGAAGAGGAGGAAAGAGGAGAATAGGACTTAATGAGAGATGAGGAGGAGAGGGAAGGATCATTTAGGAGAAGAGGGGGGCGGAGAGGGCGGAAGTGGTGAAGAAAGGAGATAGAGGTAAGAAAAGAAGGGGAGAGGAAAAACCAAAAAAAAACATAGATTTTCGTCTGGCGACACAACCAGTCTCAATTCTAAATATGTAACAGCTACATCAGTCCGTAGTTCACAATCACATCTCTAAAGTTGTGGGATGCTATGTTTCTTTGACTAAATGATAGCACACTTAACATTCCACTTTCTGGCGAGACCTGAAAGAATATTCATGGTCACTAACAAATTAATATTCATATGCCATCTCGGAAGCTCCGGCAGCAGGCTCGTCTGAGGACGACCTAGATGATGATGATCTCAAAAGAAAATTAAAATGCCCCAAAAAAAACTATTTTCTTTCCAGAACTATCTTTGAATATTCCATTTTCTACAGGAGAATATAATAACATCAGCCATTTTGTTTTGTTTTCACAGACACAGAAACGTGACAGTCACATGACGTGACAGTCACATGACGGGACAGTCACATGACGTGGACGAGGCCAATAGAAAAGAAGAGACCAACCCAAAAAAAATCATCTCACAATTTCAGAGCCGTAAATGTGAAAGTAATACATTTAGTGTTGGGGACCAACATAACCATTATGCATTCTGATGTGAGACTGGGTTGGTGATGGGAGAGGAAGGACCGGACATGATTTACACGTCTCGGAGAGAAAAGCCTCCTGGATTTACCAGAAAGGTCTGCCAGACATGGTTGAATAGTCCACTAATGAAATGCGCGACCAGACTTCAAAAGGATGACCTCTAAATACATAAAGAAAGATGAAGAGTTTAAATCCACCAATTTATCCACAGACGTCAGTGCCTTGGGTGAGGGTCTGTGTGGTTCTAACGGCTCTCATCAGTGTGGTTTTAAATGACTCATCACACTCACACCTGGCAGAAAAATAGAGACCCTTTCATTTGAACCAGCGTGCACACTTGTGAGTGAGACAATATGAGTGTATATGAGAGATGTGAGCTGCTAGTGTCATAACCACACAGTTTGATGTACATCCTGTTTGAGGAGGGGCTGGTGGTTGAAAACTGAGAGGTAGCCTAGTCCGGAGAACAGGGTGGGCCATCGTTGTTTCTATGGCGGGGAAACTTGGAGAATGGCTGATCCCGCACCATCCAGGAGTGTAAAGCCCAGGCCTGAGAATAACTCCAGGCCCATAAGGTCGGCGCCATGGCGTGACACTTGGAAAGTGAATGAAGGAAGAGCCTACGGCGGTACTGAGGGTGCCCATCAGCTCAATTCTAGAATTGCATACTAATACCAATCCCAATTTGCATACTCAAGCTATGTTTGCGCTGGTGAAACAAAATCCTTTGTAGAATCACGTTTTGCAGGGCAGCGAAATGTCCAGACAGTAACCTCACGCAATCCGCATAGGCAGCAGCGTCTCCGAGGCTCTTTTAAATCCGCTGTCCCTCAATGCCGAGACAGTGTATCAACATGGCTTGTTTACGTGCATCAGCCAGCGCGTCCACATTGAGGACCGTAATGTAGGTCTCGAATGCCTAATGCCAATGTCGCAACACTGTTACAGTCATAAACCATAACATGTGTCACGTTAGTGACAGCATACACAACACTGTATTTATCCCATATGGGGCAAACGGTACTTCATGGTGGATGTGATAGTGGGTGTGGTGGAGGTGATGGTGGGTGTGGTGGGTGTCGTGGTGATGACGATGGGTGTGGTGAAGATATTGGGTGTGGTGGTGATATACCATAGTAGTCTCATGGCTAAGATAAGAAGTACTCCTATTCATCCAACATGGAACGGTGATTTCCGCCCATAAAGACTCCTGTGCATACACGGACACAGATGTATTTATGAATGACACACAAAGTATGACAAAGACAAAGGACGCTACAAGCTTTTCTTATGGTTCAAACTGTTTTTTTTTTCTTATGGTTCAAATTTTTAGGACTGGGTTGGTGCACACATTCAGTCTACAAAGACAAAGTGAGAAGCGTAATTGGAATTACCCACTAGTTGAATTGTCGGCTGTAGTGAACCAACAGTAAGTGCGGTTCCATCACAATATACCATAGTAAAGATTTACTGAGGTAAGAAGTACTGTATTTATTCAAATGGGGTTTACCAAACCTGTGATACCCCGTCCTAGTTGCTGCGACCTTTATGACAAATCCAGGTCTACTACACCAAAGTCACTCCACACTGAGACGAGGTGGAACACTGGGCGCCTGAGACCGTTCACGCTAATGGTCCGAGGGCAGTGGACTGTCACCCCAAATAAAGGGATTAGACCGAAAGGATAAGGTCCGGTCACAAGGGGTTCTGAACTTTCTGCTGTGACACCCGTTTACAAGTACAATCGTTTCTTATCTTACCTAATCTTATCTTATAAAGGCTGTATGGGGTCATGAAGGCAACATAATGTCAGAGGGGCTGCATGATGTCATACATGATGGCTTATTGTTTGTGCCAAGTAAAGTAAGGACAGACATACAGACAAACAGATATATAGAGTGTTAGATATATAGACTGACAGATATACAGATGTATAGACAGACAGCAAGTGTTCCAGAAATGTGGACGTGTCTTTTCCTCTTAGGAAAGAAGCATGATAAGAACAACTTGGCTCCAACCCAAACGCAAATTCATTAATGTCCTTCCTAGCGAAAGCACAACTTTTCTTGTTATATAATGTGAGATAGATTTGTAGATAAAAATGTGATTAACCATCTTACTCCAAACAAAAGCCCAGATTGTGAACAGATGAAGTGAGGTGGAAAGGTCCACTTATGTTCTTATAATAAATATTACGTTGGTCCTCGAACAAGGACACGGGAGAGAGGAAGTGGTGCCTGTCTGTCCCATTGACCTGGAGCCGGCAGAGATGTGCGGGGACACCTGTTTCTCGGAGTTCACTTCATGCACTATTTGTCGTCATTTGAAGTACCGTTAGCCTGGCAGACGGAGAAGCAGGAGTGCTCTCTGTGTGGCAGTCAGGGCCACTTTAAAGCTGCCGTGGATCGCAGATCATGGAGAAAAAAAACATTTGATGATCTGTCCTTGGAGGATGCTTTCAATTATTTTGCCAGCGTTAGAAAGAATGGGAAGACGCCAAACACGTGTGTGTGTGTGTGTGTGTGTGTGTGTGTGTGTGTGTGTGTGTGTGTGTGTGTGAGAGAGTGTGTATGTGTGTGTGTGTGTGAGAGAGAGAGAGAGTGTGTGTTTGTGAGATAGTGTGTGTGTGTGTGTGTGTGTGTGAGAGAGTGTGTATGTGTGTGTGTGTGTGTGTGTGTGTGTGTGTGAGAGAGAGAGAGTGTGCATGTGTGTGTGTGTATGTGAGAGAGAGAGATAGTGTGTGTGTGTGTGTGTGTGTGAGAGAGTGTGTATGTGTGTGTGTGTGTGTGTGTGTGTGTGTGTGAGAGAGAGAGTGTGCATGTGTGTGTGTATGTGAGAGAGAGAGAGTGTGTGTGAGTGTGTGTTTGTGAGATAGTGTGTGTGTGTGTGTGTGTGTGTGTGTGTGTGTGTGTGTGTGTGTGAGAGAGAGAGAGAGAGAGAGAGAGAGAGAGAGAGAGAGAGAGTGTGTGTTCTCACAGAGCCACTGCAGCATTTGAATTTCAAAGTTTCTTCCTCCCAAGGAAAGTTTCCAGAGATGGGGGGGGGGGGGGGGGGGACATGAAACAGTATTTTTCATATCGGTACATGCCAAATCTCAGGGGAGAAGTATTTGTCGGTGGCAATTTAGGCGCGGTTGCTCCACACTTTAAAACAAGTTCTAAATATTGACACTGAAGAGAGAGAGAGACACATTTTGAAGAACCGCGTGAGATAGATCATTAAAATTCTACACTCGCGGACCACGCTACGCTCCGCTGGCATAGAGATTACAGAAGAGCCTTTAATGATGTCGCTATGTATTCATCATCCTCCCTTGCTATTGTATGTTTTATTTAGTTTTGACCATACAATACATCATCATGCTTTATTACATCTAGAATATTTCACACACATTTCCAACGATGGCGGCTGTAAACAACCCCAAGCAAGTAGTGGTGGTGATGGTGGGTTGGTGGTGATGGTGGTGGTGGTGGTGGTGGTGGTGGTGGTGGTGATGGTGGTGGTGGGTGTGGTGGTGGTGGGTGTGGTGGTGGTGGTGGTGGGTGTGGTGGTGATGGTGATGGTGGTGGTGGTGGTGGTGGTGATGGTGGTGGTGGTGGTGATGGTGGGTTGGTGGTGATGGTGATGGTGGTGGTGGTGGTGATGGTGGGTTGGTGGTGGGTGGTGGTGGTGGTGGTGGGTGTGGTGGTGATGGTGATGGTGGTGGTGGTGGTGGGTGTGGTGGTGATGGTGATGGTGGTGGTGGTGGTGGTGGTGGGTGTGGTGGTGTGGTGGTGGTGATGGTGATGGTGGTGGTGGTGGTGGGTGTGGTGGTGATGGTGATGGTGGTGGTGGTGGTGGTGGTGGGTGTGGTGGTGATGGTGATGGTGGTGGTGGTGGTGGTGGGTGTGGTGGTGATGGTGGTGGTGGTGGTGGGTGTGGTGGTGATGGTGATGGTGGTGGTGGTGGTGGTGGTGGGTGTGGTGGTGATGGTGATGGTGGTGGTGGTGGTGGGTGGTGTGTGGTGATGGTGATGGTGGTGGTGGGTGTGGTGGCGATGGTGACAGTGGGTTTGGTGGTGATGGTGGATATGGTGGTGGTGGTGATGATGGGTGTCATGATGGTGGTGGTGGTGGTGATGGGTGTGGTGATAAGTGTGGTGATGGGTGTTGGTGGTGATGGTGGGTGTGATTGTGTTGTGGTGGTGGTGATAGTGGGTGTGGTGGAGGTGATGGTGGGTGTGGTGGGTGTCGTGGTGATGACGATGGGTGTGGTGAGGATCTTGGGTGTGGTGGTGCTGATGGTAAGGGTGGTGATTGAGGTGGTAGTGGAGGTAACGGTGGAGGTTATAGTGATGGTACAACTGTCTGAGTCCGAGTTCCGCAGAACTTCCAGTAGGTAAAATCAGTCAGAAATCACGTAAGCAAACACTCACACATGTGTGCAAGCAAATGTAGACCTGCAGTGTCACCATACACTGACAGACCCATGCATGCAGATCAGAATACACACACTATCAGCTAGACAATAAGTAATGCTAACACACACACACATACAGACACACACACACACACAAACACACAGCCACACACACACACACACACACACACACACACACACACACACACACACACACACACACACACACACACACACACACACACACACACACACACACACATTGAGTTCTGCCAAGCAGAGATGTAAAGACACACACACACACACACTCACTGACACGCTAAACTTAATTTGAATGTGTTTATACATACGAAATATTTCTTCTCATATCTTTATTACATAGCTTCTCTCTCTCTGTCTCTCTATTTAGTATATCAATATCTCTCGCTCCCTCTCTCATTCTCTCTCTCTCTCTCTCTCTCTCCCCTGGGTGTTCATTCTCTCTCTCTCTCTCTCTCTCCTGGGTGTTCATTCTCTATCTCTCTCTCTCTCCCCTGGGTGTTCATTCTCTCTCTCTCTCTCTCTCTCCCCTGGGTGTTCATTCTCTATCTCTCTCTCTCTCCCCTGGGTGTTCATTCTCTATCTCTCTCTCTCTCCCCTGGGTGTTCATTCTCTCTCTCTCTCTCTCTCTCCCCTGGGTGTTCATTCTCTATCTCTCTCTCTCTCCCCTGGGTGTTCATTCTCTATCTCTCTCTCTCCCCTGGGTGTTCATTCTCTCTCTCTCTCTCTCTCTCCCCTGGGTGTTCATTCTCTATCTCTCTCTCTCTCTCCCCTGGGTGTTCATTCTCTATCTCTCTCTCTCTCCCCTGGGTGTTCATTCTCTCTCTCTCTCTCTCTCCCCTGGGTGTTCATTCTCTATCTCTCTCTCTCTCCCCTGGGTGTTCATTCTCTCTCTCTCTCTCTCTCTCCTGGGTGTTCATTCTCTATCTCTCTCTCTCTCTCTCTCTCTCATTCTCTATCTCTCTCTCTCTCCTGGGTGTTCAAAGCTCTGCTCCTGTCAGCTGAACTCCTCCTCACCAGGTGTGCAGTAACTCAGGGAGCCAATCAGACCCTCTGGGGTCAGATAAACCAGTGGAGTCCCGCCCCCTTTACATGGAGTAGACCTCTTGATCCTCAACAAAGGGCACTTAAGTTCCACTTTAAGTTTAGTTCCACTTTCTTCAGCCTGATGGCTGAACTCAAGGTCTCTGTTGTGAGATGTTGTAGAAAAGGCTCTGACCACAATATATAGGATAGGAGTCCACAGACCCCTACATAACAAATCAGTTTGTTTACTACTACAGGAAATAACACTAACTAAAGAGCTGGTACATACAGTAAGCAATATTTCACGAGCGGCTATGCCTTACGGTTGTTATTATTGTTAAGGCCGGGGTGAATAACATATGGACATAGGATTTTTTTTTATTGTTTATTTAGATATTTGTGCACAAACTTTGATTCATAAATATGTATGCATTTGAACATGCATTCAAATATTAGTTAAGTATGAATAATACCTATTAGTATTACTAAATATGAGCCATATTGTACCTTTGTGGTACGTTTGGTACCATAGATGTGTTTAACTTGAAGTCTCTTGAATCTGGCAATTTGTTTCATAGACACAGTGTTATTCTATTCAATGAAGGACTAGTGTTGGCTCAACAAAACCCTTTTCCAGACTTTGCATAACGTTGATACACAACCCAACATTTGTCCAAGATCATTTGCTGAATCTCCTCTCTCCACACTAAGCAGTCCTGACTCAGGGTGTCTCCCATTTCTCTACAGACGATGCATGTGGGACGAATTTGTGCAGAATTTTGCAATAATGGCTATGGCCATTGTTGTTTTATAACAAATGTCATCAGTGAAATTCCTACACATGGGAAGATGGCCTGTTGTGATCCAAGACCTTTGTAATACAATGATTTTCCCCCTGTCACCTGGATAACGCCTGCCTTCGATGTCACTGGAGAGAATGAGAGAGGTAGAGAGAGAGAGAGAGAGGTAGAGAGAGAGAGAGAGAGAGAGAGAGAGAGAGAGAGAGAGCGAGAGAGAGAGAGAGAGAGAGGAGAGAGAGAGAGAGAGAGAGAGAGAGAGAGAGAGAGAGAGGAGAGAGAGAGGGCTGCAGGAGCAGGTGTCTTATTGAGCCTGTGAAATAATTCATGGGCGTCTCGCTCCTCCTCCTCCTCTTCCTCTTCAGAGAGCTCCCGCTGTGGACATCCATGGGCTTAAAGACCCCTAAGAACTCCTGTCACTCTACGCCCTCCACACCTCGGGAACACAGGGCCATGAATAATGAATAATGCAGCTAGCATGTATGCTAGCATGCTCCAACGTCGTCCGTGACAATATGAACAAATAGAATCACCCTATTTTGAAATGTTTTCTTCTCCCTAACCGTAACATAAAGAAACACAGTCATGTTCCTGGGATAAAGAGAAGGCTGCCTTGAGAGCGCTGTGTTGTTTTGGTCCTCTGAGAGTACAGCTGGAGGACATTCTGCAAGGATGTGTCTCGCTCAGCAGATGAATATTCAAGATACAAGATAAAAGACACAATATATTTGCCATTTGTAACAAGTACATAGGAATGCTTACTCCCCATTCCCTCCTGCAGTATCAATTCCAAAAACAACACCAGAAAAATCTAAATTATATATACAATAAAATCAAACAAAAATTAGCAGCAAAGTGACTTAAATGATATGTACATTTTTTTCCTAAAATCTTTCAAAAGCATTTAAAGTGGCAGTAGTGCAGCAGCATCATGGATACAGTGCAGTACAGTGCAGTAACTGTGATGAGTCCAGCATCCATTTCACCCTCAAACTGGGCGATGATTAATTTATTAGCTGAGAATGAAGACGAAAGAATAACAACAAATCCTAAGAAGAACATAAGTGCTGCCTAGCAGCACTTATGTTCTTCTTAGGATTTGTTGTTATTCTTTCGTCTTCATTCTCTGGAAGTGGTGGGACCTCCTTGCACAATTTCTCACCCAGAGACTCCTCCAAGTTGAACGTTTAAAAAATGTTCAACTTGGTTTGGAATGAAGCACTATCAATCAAAGCTTTGTTACAGCATTTAACAAATCATCTCATTTCAACCTATATACTGATCAAAACAGTTGAGATTCGACAGACTTCATACACAGTTTCCTACTGTGGAGTGTGTGTGGTGGGTGTCTGGTTGAAGCAGCCTCGCCTGGCCTGAGTTGGACACATTGGCTGGTGAGGCTGCACACCTGTGGGTCACTGTTAATCAGGGCCCACAGGTCAAATGAGCCACCACACACACACACTTGAGTTACAGCTCTAGCATCATCATCATAGTATCATCTGCTCTGTTCCCAACTATGCAAACTACGCAAAATGTTAATGGCTGGTGGCAGCATTGTCTGCTACAGAGACCTCACCCAGGACAAGGCACAGCCACCTCCTAGCATCAACCCTTTCCCCGCCCCGGTGGGGCCCAGCAGAGGACAGGGTGGCCGTGCATCAACATCTGGGAGCACCAGCCTGTGGCTAGCCACCCCTGGATCCAGCCCACAACAGCCCAGATCCTGCGGCAACTCTACCAGCCAGCGCAGCAGCCCAAGGCCCCATGCTCCATGAGGGGGTAGCCTTTCGCTGTACTTGTGCTGTGCAATGAAGGAAAAGGAATCTAATCTACCGTATTGACCCGAATATAAGACGGGTTTTTTTTCCGAGAAAAAAATCTGAAAAAGAGGGGTCGTCTTATAATCGGGGTTTAGACTTTTCGATGTACCGTAATTGCACATGTAATTGCGCAACAACAGATCGCGCCAAACGAGTGTTCCGAGACACCGCGCGACACTTAAAGTCACTCAAAGTCTTAAAGTAACAGTACATAAAAACAGTTACCTGGAGAGATAGAAATGGAGAGACACAGCGACCAACTTGAAAAAAGAAAAACGCCTGTGTATTTTGACATGCCAACATCTGTCACTGGCATGAGAAAGGCGACAAATCAGTGATTGTGACGTCTACTGGAAACGAGAAGAGCCGAGTAACGGTCATGTTAACGCGCCTCGCAGATGGGACAAAACTTCCCCCGTACGTGGTTTTAAAACGCAAGACTGTACCTAAAGAGGCAGTGACTGCACCTAAAGAGGCAGTGACTGCACCTAAAGAGGCAGTGACTGTACCTAAAGAGGCAGTGACTGCACCTAAAGAGGCAGTGACTGTACCTAAAGAGGCAGTGACTGCACCTAAAGAGGCAGTGACTGTACCTAAAGAGGCAGCCAGCTGGCGTTATCGTACGCGCCCAGGCAAAGGGCTGGATGGAGACGGAGCTTGTGGTGGACTGGCAAGTTGGTCAAGGTGGTGTGGGGCAGACGGCGTGGGGGACTCAGAAAGAAGAGGAATATGTTGATTCTGGATGCTTTCCGTGGACACTTGACTGAGCCAGTCAAAAAGTGAAAGAGTGATGATCACTAGGTGACCTAGTGATCATACCGGGCGGAATGACAAGCCAGCTGCGCTATCTGCGCAAGAGATCCACAGAGTGGCTCCTGGCTGCTAATCACGCACTGACACCGTCTGGAAAAATCCAAAAGCCTGCAGTACGTTTGCTCTGTGAATGGATATTGCAAGCATGGGCTGACGTTTCCCCAGAAAGCATCATTAATGGGTTAAGAAATGCTGCGTATCAAATGCCATGGATGGCAGCGAGGATGACGTGATGTGGGAGGAGACGGGGAAGCGGACAACGTGAGTGACGATAGCGGGAGTGAGAGCGAACAACCCAGCGATGTAGAAGACGAGCTGAATGAGAAGACGTGATGTGACCAATAGACTGATGTTCTGAAATGTTGTACTGTTTCATTGCTCTACTGTTTTATTGCGCTACCGTTTTATTGCACTACTGTTTTATTGCTATCTATCTAGCCTGTTTTGTTTTTGTTCGCCAAGTTAGGCAAATTTGAACACAATGTGTGATGTTTCTTTCTTTATAAAAAAAATATTTGGTCTTCAAATTTTTTTTTCTCCAAAAATGAGTCTTGAAAAAGAGGGGTCGTCTTATAATCGGGGTCGTCTTATATTCGGGTCAATACGGTAATTATTTAACATTATTTTAAAAGTTGTTATGTTTATACTGTTACGCTTACTGCAGCTACACATTTTCTTCCTTGGGTTCAGCTATTCAACGTCTTAAGCTACTGCAGCTTAATTTAACATATGTTTAAGCTCATTTTACAGCACTCACCGCATTTTCTGCATGGAATGCATTTTCTACTTAATATTAATTATTTAGCTGGCAGGTCTTTCTTTTCTTCCTCCTTTTATAGCCACCCACCGACCTGTGTGAGCAGCTGGAGGCTAATGACTGCTTCAGACCAAAAAATAGGACACCATGAAGCACAGCGGTCAGAAGATCAATGTTGAGAGAGTCGATCGCTCTCCTTAGTCAGACTCTCCACTGTAGTTAAAAAAACAACAGCTAATGAGGTAAATGGAAGAGCGGCTGACATTTCACTGGTGAAGAGCATTTGTTAATGGCCCAGGGCGCTGAGTCTCAGCCCAGTTGTTCAGAGCACTGGGCCATGAACTGCCACGGTTAGCTGCCCACTTGTCCAGTTAACCAAGCTACCAAAAGTCTAACCAAACACCAACCAACACACCTACAATTCAAGCACACAAACCAATTGACAGAATTACCTACCAAACAAGCAATCAAGTCAACCATCCATCCAAACCCACAACCGATCAACCAACGCACAAACCACCTAAACCACCAAGCCACCAACCGATCAACAAACCCACCAACCACCTACACCAACATCAACTACGGTGGAGACTCAAACAAGAGCGATCGACTCAACATTGATTAGCGTCTCAATGGTTTAATTGAACACTTCATTACCTATTGATAGGAAGAGATCCATACACCAATGATGCAATCCACTGGGGATATTTTAGACTTCTGGCTAATACAGAAAATATACAAATCATATGTTATACCTGTAGATATTTTTTCAAAGTGGCTCATGCAACACTAATTGTACTTTTTATTTATTTAGTTTGGACATGAAAGAACCGACTGAACTGTACTTAGAGTCGTCATCTTGTTTAATCACAAAGTCTGCTCAATGTGTCGGATTTTAAACATATTATTGTTGTTCTCTTTCTGGTAGAATGTCCTTCCAGATAAGCATCATGCAGTGCCCTAGTGCCCTAGTGCCCTAGTGCCCTAGTGCCCTAGTGCCCTAGTGCCCTAGTGCCCTAGTGCCCTAGTGCCCTAGTGCCCTAGTGCCCTAGTGCCCTAGTGCCTCCCTGATGGTATTGGATAAAAGTATTGGATACAACATTTTTACCACCACCCGTATAGTCTGTACACCTGATAACAAGAAGATATTTAGTTTAGTTTTTTTCTTCTTTACACATTTATCTTCCAGTGCAGCCTATATTCATGGTGGTGGTAGCCATTCATGTTGGCCACAGACAGACCGGCCGGTGAACATCTAATGGAAGCTGGCAGGTAGACCAGGCGTAGACGATGGCCTCCAGCCAGGAGGCAGAGGGCCCCTGCAGCCGGACACGTTGCATTGCTCAGCACAATCTGGACTCTTCACCTAAAACGTTTACGTTATGCATTTCTGTGTTCTTTGGATGATCATCAAAGTCCACGGCGGTGAAGTAACGTGTCAAGTCGCTAAATGTCTCTTTTCTTGTCAGCTGCCATGTTGCCAGGCTGTTGTTGTGGAGAGCAGGATAGCTTGTGAGGAAAACAATATAAACTACAACAAACAGCGTCCTATTGGCCTTACAGTCAAAGTCAGAGAGTTTCTAAGGGTGTGTTGGAGCTATGCCTGCAAGAATGTACACCTTGTAAGTCGCTTTGGATAAAAGCGTCTGCCAAATGCCCTAAATGTAAATGTAATGTAATGTAAGAGTCACAAAGTGCTGTACAGAAGCAAGTTAAAAGTAAAATGCACAGGACAGACCGGGTGGACACAATACACAACAACCAACAATAGTCACACACAAAAACCACCAGAGAAGACACTGTAAAACAGTTACCCAAATGCCTCTAAACAGGTACACCTTTAGCTGCCCTTTTAAAATGGTCAACAGATTTAGCAAACCTAAGGGTTGTGGGGAGAGCGTTCCGTAGCTTTGGTGATACTGCCTGAAAGGCTCGGTCACCGCAGGTTTTTAGCGGATACGTGGGACAGATAGTTGATTTAGATCATTTCACTTGAGCGTGCTTGCTAAGAAGCGGGTGTGAAGCAGGTCAGCAACATAAGCAGTGGGTCTGATCGTGAAGAGCTCTGAACGTGATGGTGAGGATTCTGAACTGAGTCCTGTAATTAACGGGGAGCAAGTGAAGAGACTTGAGAGCAGGGGTTATGTGAGACCAAAAAGTGTTTTTAGCAGAGAGACCGTTAATGTGTGTTCTGCGTCCGGCACCTATGTGACATAGATTCCCTTATAGCAGAAGACTCTAGCCTTATAGCCAATCAGTAGCTAATTAGTAGGTTTCTCACAGGATGGAACAATCCCATGCTCTGAAATGCGGATAGCAACTGTGAATGACAAAACTATTAGATATTCTCAGAACAAAGAATGATATGAAATTATATTATATTGTATTATAAAACAACATTAATGAAATATTCGTATTCTCTGCAGCCGAGTACTGTGCCCCAACCTGGAGTAGAAGCCCACATGCCAAGAAGGTCGATACGGCCATCAATAATGCACTCCGTATCATAACTGGCTGCCTGAAACCCACCCCTGTGTTCTACCTGCCAGTCCTAGCAGGAATAGCGCCAGCCGGCCTACGGCGAGAGGCCGCTACCCTCGCCCTGGCAAGGAAAGCCCAGGAACACAGCTGGCACCTCCTCCATGAAACCACCACCCTGGCAATACCTCCAAGCAGACTCAAGTCCCGCCACCCATACAATCAGGCCGCGCAAGAGATGCTTAATTCCATCCCGGAGGATCTGACAACCAAAGCCTGGCTGGCGGCGGCATGGAAGCAGGAGTGGGAGTCGGCAGGACAGACACGCCTACACCATCACATCCAGGATCCTGGAGGTGGCGTTGAAGGAGAAGACCTACCTCGCCGGCAATGGACCCTCCTGAACCGCCTTCGCACAGGGGTTGGCTGCTTCAAAGCGTCCATGAAAAAATGGGGCCTAACCGACAGTGCAGCGTGTGAGTGCGGGGAGCCTGAGCAGACTGCCAACCACGTGATCACCACCTGTCCCCTGCATAGACCACCTTCAGAGGAGGGCCTCTTCCGAGTGGGACCTGAGACGAGGGCATGGCTACATGACACAAAGCTGGATATATGAAGACGATACACGAAAGAGAGAGAATGAAATATTAAATGATAATGTTAGCAATTCTCCCATTCATGACATATTTCTGTCCTTGAAGGTGAAAGTAAGCTAGGGGAGCAGATGCTCCACATCCAGTCAGGCAGAGACATAGGGACCCAGATCCAGTCAGGCAGAGACATAGGGACCCAGATCCAGTCAGGCAGAGACATAGGGACCCAGATCCAGGGACTTGGCAGTGGAAGGTAAGCCACGTTTTTTTCTTCCTCTCTTGCATTAGGTTAAATAAAGATGAAGAGGAACATGAGGAAAAAGGACCAAAGACAGGAGCTTGGTGCTTTATACACAGGCATTAAGATAGTCCAGGCTGTTTTCAGAGTTCCACGAGGGTTTGGTAAAGCTTACGTTGTGGGTGGGCCTAATGGACCTGGGCAATCCTCACTCAACCGCCCCATCCTAAATGACTGGGAGAATGTATCTTTTACTTATCATTTAAATGAAAACTTTAATACATTACAGCACTTTTACAACAGTGCAGTATGGTAATGAGTCCAGTTAAGAAGTATGTTGTTGTGCCCCCACGCTCTAATCTATCCCAGGTGTTGCCCATTGTAATCGGGCTGGCTGAGGCCAATGAACACCTGGGATCTACCCTACTTAAGGCTGTCAAAGACCGACGGTCGGGGCTAGATCATTGCGTACCTTACCGAGAACCATCCTGACTCCGGGGCGAGATCCTTGAGAACCTATGGCTCCCTCCTATTCGAGAACCTGTGTCTCCAGCTCCCTCTCCGCGTTCCACCCTCTGGACCATCTCCCCGTGTACCTCGTAACCTATCCCATCCTACCCTGTTGTTCTTGAGTTTGTCGATCCTTCGGTAAAGTCTTTATCCGTAAGTATCTCTATTGGGTTACCAGTACCAGACTGTTGAAGGTATACATTCACCCGATTTTACATTTTTAGCACAAAACAAAACATAAACATAAAAAACAGTACATTATAAACAAGGAGGAGCCTAAGAAAAAACTAAAACCATAAGAGACAGTACAGTATTAACAAGGAGAAGCCTAAGAAACAATTGAAAACATAAAAAACAGTACAGTATTAACAAGGAGAAGCCTAAGAAAAAGCAAAACAATTGTAAAAGAGAGGACAAAACCAACTCAGAGTGATGTACTGTGTGCTTTGTAAAGTGAGTAATAATAAAAATCGAATCACCTAAAGAGGGAGTTGAATCAACAAAAGAAAAAATAGGATCCCAAGTTTTGTTGAATTTGTGAGAACAGCCCCTTATATTGTACTTAATCTTCTCTAGATATAAAAAGGACATTAAGTCTTTCAACCAATAATTAGAAGATGGAGGTTTTTGGTCCTTCCACTGCAGTAAAATATGTCTGCGGGCTACAAGCGAAGCAAAGGCTATAACATTGTTCTCCCTAGTAGTGTTGTTTTGGGTGTCGTGTCTCTTCTTCTGCGTTCTCTGGCACATTTGGCTCGCCGGTCTCGTTCGGTCCTAACAGAATGATCAAGCCCCAAATGAGCCAAGCCGGGAACCCAGAAGCAGGGAGCCGGACACCATCCGAGTTACGTCAGATTGTCAATTCACCTACTCCGTAACTACGCCAGCTCCTTGTGTCTCCAGCTCCTAGCTCCCAGGCTAGCTCCTTGTGTCTCCAGTTCCTAGCTCCCAGGCTAGCTCCCTGTGTCTCCAGTTCCTAGCTTCCAGGCTAGCTCCTTGTGTCTCCAGTTCCTAGCTCCGAGGCTAGCTCCCTGTGTCTCCAGTTCCTAGCTCCCAGGCTAGCTCCTGTGTCTCCAGTTCCTAGCTCCGAGGCTAGCTCCCTGTGTCTCCAGTTCCTAGCTTCCAGGCTAGCTCCTTGTGTCTCCAGCTCCTAGCTACCAGGCTAACTCCCTGTGTCTCCAGTTCCTAGCTCCCAGGCTAGCTCCCTGTGTCTCCAGTTCCTAGCTCCCTGTGTTTCCAGTTCCTAGCTTCCAGGCTAGCTCCTTGTATCTCCAGTTCCTAGCTCCGTGGCTAGCTCCCTGTGTCTCCAGTTCCTAGCTCAGAGGCTAGCTCCCTGTGTCTCCAGTTCCTAGTTTCCAGGCTGGCACCTTGTGGCTCCAACTCCTAGCTTCCAGGCTAGCTCCTTGTGTCTCCAGTTCCTAGCTCCCAGGCTAGCTCCCTGTGTCTCCAGTTCCTAGTTTCAAGGCTAGCTTCTCGTGTCTCCAGCTCATAGCTTCCAGGCTAGCTCCCTGTTTCTCCATTTCCTAGCGCCCAGGCTAGCATCCTATGTCTCCAGCTCCTAGCTCCCGTGCTAGCTCCTTGTGTCTCCGGTTTCTAGCTCCCAGGCTGACCCCTTGTGTCTCTAGCTCCTAGCTTCCAGACTAGCTCCTTGTATTTCCAGTTCCTAGCTCCCAGGCTAGCTCCCTGTGTCTCCAGTTCCTAGCTTCCAGGCTAGCTCCTTGTGTCTCCAGTTCCTAGCTCCGAGGCTAGCTCCCTGTGTCTCCAGCTCCTAGCTCCCAGGCTAGCTCCTGTGTCTCCAGTTCTTAGCTCCCAGGCTAGTTCCCTGTGTCTCCAGTTCCTAGCTTCCAGGCTAGCTCATTGTGTCTCCAGCTCCTAGCTTCCAGTCTAACTCCCTGTGTCTCCAGTTCCTAGCTCCCAGGCTAGCTCCCTGTGTCTCCAGTTCCTAGCTCCCATGCTAGCTCCCTGTGTTTCCAGTTCCTAGCTTCCAGGCTAGCTCCTTGTATCTCCAGTTCCTAGCTCCGTGGCTAGCTTCCTTTCGTCTCCAGTTCCTAGCTCAGAGGCTAGCTCCCTGTGTCTCCAGTTCCTAGTTTCCAGGCTAACACCTTGTGGCTCCAGCTCCTAGCTTCCAGGCTAGCTCCCTGTGTCTCCAGTTCCTAGTTTCCAGGCTAGCTTCTCGTGTCTCCAGCTCAGGCTAGCTCCATGTGTCTCCAGTTCCTAGCCCCCAGGCTAGCTCCCTGTGTCTCCATTTCCTAGCTCCCAGGCTAGCATCCTATGTCTCCAGCTCCTAGCTCCCAGGCTAGCTCCTTGTGTCTCCAGTTCCTAGCTCCCAGGCTGACCCCTTGTGTCTCTAGCTCCTAGCTTCCAGGCCAGCTCCCTGTGTCTCCAGTTCCTAGCTCCCAGGCTAGCTCCCTGTGTCTTCAGTTCCTAGCTCCCAGGCTAGCTCCCCGTGTCTCAAGCTCCTAGCTTCCAGGCTAGCTCCCCATGTCTCTAGCTCCATTTCTCCCAGGCTAGCTCCGTCTGCTCAGTGGCTACACCAGCACCTCGTGGTTCCGAGCCCATCGTTTCCCGGGCTGGTTCCACTTCTGCTCCGTGGCTACACCTCCCCCCCGAGGACCCCACCTGCTCCCGAGGAGGACCCCACCGGCTCCCGAGGACCCCTTCCTAACTCGTGGACCCCTCTCTGCCAAAGACCGACGTCGGGGGCGAGATTATTGAGATCCTTCTGCCGAAGACCGACGTCGGGGGCGAGATCCTGAGAACCCGGGGCTCCGCCGGGCGGTCGTCCGGTGCCTCCCCTCAGGGGGGGGATACTGTTAGGCTAATGAACACCTGGGATCTACCCTACTTAAGACTGCCCAAGACGTCGGGGCTTGATCATTGCGTACCTTACCGAGAACCATCCTCACGAAGACCAAGGAGTTCACTTGAGAACCTATGGCTCCCTTTTACTGGAGAACCTGTGTCTCCAGCTCCGACTACGTTGCGTCTTCTCATACCCCCCCCCCCGCTCCAAGGACCCTCTCCATGTTCCACCCTCTGGACCATCTCCCTGTGTACCTTGTAACCTATCCAATCCTACCCTGTTGTTTTTGAGTTTGTTGATCCTTCAGTAAAGTCCTTGTCCGTTGTTTTGGGTGTCCTGTCTCTTCTTCTGGGTTCTCTGGCACATTTTACTCGCTGGTCTTGTTGGGTCCTAACATATGTAATATGGAGGAAACATCGCTGTCTGACTTGTGGTTCTACCTGGTTGTCTCTACGTTGCTTTGAAAGCATAGACCGCTTCTGTTGAGATAAGCTTGACAGCACAGTGCGCTGCTCTCTCTCTCTTGATAAAAGTCAATCTAGTTCACCAAGTCTCTCTCTCTCTCTTTCTCCCTGCAATCAACTTAAACAAATAGTAATCCAGCCAGATCATCCAAACAAGATGTTATTTCCATGAATCGAATTAAAATGTCTGTGTTCTAAATTAATGGATGTATTGGCCGACACAATCCACAGTGAACAATAAACATGATAGCTGTATTTTCGCACAATTTTAGCAATACACCCACACGTACCGCTTGTCATAAATACAAACTGTCAAGGGTAAGTAATATATATACGCTATCTCGGCATAGAAAATGTTTTACAAAAATATGTAAAATGTGCCATAATCAACCAGACGCGCTAATAGCCTTCCTCAGCAGGATGTCCCTCAGTTCTGTGTTAGCCAGACTCCCAGTTGGAAACTGTCAAAGGAAGTCAAACAGTATTAACTTCTATAATTAAAGGCCCTCACAGAATGACTTTGGCCCATCCAGAATGTAAACCCGGGTGCCAAGCCTGCCCCAACCCTAAATAATATTAAATAAAGCCGTACACATTCTCACACAGTGGACATGCAGCCTATTATTTTTTACTTATTTTATTCTATTCTGTTTTTATTTGATCTTATTTTATAACTGCTGTCTGTCGTCGGGTATTGCACATAAGATTTTCACTCACTGCTTTATACTTAAGTGTAAACTGTGAAGTGACTTGAAAGGTCCTGGGTTTGATCCCTGATGTCTGCTGTCATTTTTTCCAGGATTCGGCTTCTGCTTCCTACAGTTACATAACTTCACATTACTTTGATATTTGTCCTTATGTCCCACCTTCTCGCATGCCACCATTGGTCGGTCATGTAGGCTATACCTCAAGCCCTGCACACAAACATTGGCCAAACTGCATATCATGTCCCTCCTCCATTAGACACACTGCGCTATCCTTCCCCTGATGTCCTCTTTTTTGAAAGCCAAAGTATGGTCAGTATAGTCAGTATGGTCAGTATGGCCAAGTATAGTCACCCAACTCTAAGGTATAACATTCATTGAACAAATGATATGTGGGTGATTTACAGCATGTTGTGAATGTGTTCAAAATGCTTTTCAGATTGAGAGAAACACCTTTTCACTCCAATGTTAGTCTGAGCTTAAAGCGAGGTGTTACATGTAAAAATGATGTTTAAGGTATAACCCTCATTTAACAATTTGATTTGGATATATACATTATTTCATTTAGTTTGGCTCAAAAAATTAAATATGTTTTAAACAAATTTTATTATTTCTTTTGGACTTTCTTGGAAGTGTTAATATGATTAAACTAGTAAAAACAATATGTAGCTCTGCCATTTCAAGCACAGCTTTAGTCCAAGGCGAGACCTAGACCATCCCCATACACTCCTAGTCCAAGATCAAAAATATAGTTACTACAGCCCTCTGTTAAAGAGCAGCTAGGGTTAGGGTCTTGCCCTAGGATGCCTACAGGATAGTCTGTAGACACTGGGGATCTAAGCCAGGACCTCTTGGCTGGGAGTGGAACACACCCAAGGCACACGACTCTCTATCCTCCTCCTTCCGTAATACAATATGCTTTTATTCCCCAGTGAATGCAAGTCAAGTCAAGTCAAGTCAAGTTTATTGTCACTTCACAGTTTACACAAGTATAAAGCAGTGAGTGAAAATCTTATGTGCAATACCCGACGACAGACAGTAGATATAAAAATAAGATAAAATAAAAACATAATAGAATAAAATAAGTTAAAAAAGTACAAAACTGTATAAAGTGAAATATATAAAGTAAAAATGCAATTTATAAAATGCAATATATATGGTTATAACTTAACTTTTCTCAGCATTCCAGGAAATAACCCTTATTAGATCTGGATCTAAAATAAGAAAATAATAGCATAACATAATAATGCATACTTTTGTTGCTGTTAATTTTCATTTAATTTGTCTTTGCGAGGAGGTGCTGCATCTTCACGGTCTGCCGCAATATATCGTCCTGTAGGAAGCAAGAGTCTCCGTCTCCTGGCTGTGGCAGACGCTCTGCTCTATTCTGGAACCTTCCCTCCTCAGGCCAGAGGACAGAGTCAGACGCTCTGCTCTATTCTGGAACCTTCCCTCCTCAGGCCAGAGGACAGAATCAGACGCTCTGCTCTATTCTGGAACCTTCCCTCCTCAGGCCAGAGGACAGAGTCAGACGCTCTGCTCTATTCTGGAACCTTCCCTCCTCAGGCCAGAGGACAGAGTCAGACGCTCTGCTCTATTCTGGAACCTTCCCTCCTCAGGCCAGAGGACAGAGTCAGACGCTCTGCTCTATTCTGGAACCTTCCCTCCTCAGGCCAGAGGACAGAGTCAGACGCTCTGCTCTATTCTGGAACCTTCCCTCCTCAGGCCAGAGGACAGAGTCAGACGCTCTGCTCTATTCTGGAACCTTCCCTCCTCAGGCCAGAGGACAGAGTCAGACGCTCTGCTCTATTCTGGAACCTTCCCTCCTCAGGCCAGAGGACAGAGTCAGACGCTCTGCTCTATTCTGGAACCTTCCCTCCTCAGGCCAGAGGACAGAGTCAGACGCTCTGCTCTATTCTGGAACCTTCCCTCCTCAGGCCAGAGGACAGAGTCAGACGCTCTGCTCTATTCTGGAACCTTCCCTCCTCAGGCCAGAGGACAGAGTCAGACGCTCTGCTCTATTCTGGAACCTTCCCTCCTCAGGCCAGAGGACAGAGTCAGACGCTCTATTCTATTCTGGAACCTTCCCTCCTCAGGCCAGAGGACAGAGTCAGACGCTCTGCTCTATTCTGGAACCTTCCCTCCTCAGGCCAGAGGACAGAGTCAGACGCTCTGCTCTATTCTGGAACCTTCCCTCCTCAGGCCTGAGGACAGAGTCAGACGCTCTGCTCTATTCTGGAACCTTCCCTCCTCAGGCCTGAGGACAGAGTCAGACGCTCTGCTCTATTCTGGAACCTTCCCTCCTCAGGCCAGAGGACAGAGTCAGACACTTTAATCTTGGGCACAACTCAACACTTCATTATAGGTCGTGGTCATTTAAACACTAATAACCAGGGCATCCCAATGCTTATTTTTCTTTCTCTTTTTTTGATCAACTTCAATACTAAGGCATCAATACTATGGCAAACTCTGTCTGTCTGTCTGTCTGTCTGTCTGTCTGTCTGTCTGTCTCTCTCTCTCTCTCTCTCTCTCGCTCTCTCTCTCTCTCTCGTCTCTCTCTCTCTCTCGCTCTCTCTCTCTCTCTCTCTCTCTCTCTCTCTCTTTCTCTCTTTCTCTCTTTCTCTCTTTCTCTGTTTCTCACACACACGCACACACATACACACACACCCTTCTGGAGGAGACTGGCTGCAATGTTCTAGTAGTAGTTGTATTGGCTACGGTCTCTCTTACGGTTACGGTAACTGTGTTGTTGTGTTAGTCATTCTTTCCACAATGTGTGGACCTCGGTGGTTAACAGCTCAGGTAGCATACTAGGAGCCCCAGACCCCAGCGAGGAGTTGCCTCCATATGGAGGCTTGTTTTCCACCTGTCTTCCAAACCTGACAGCTCCCAGCTGTTCCTGGGCCTCCACTTTCTTGCCTCATTAGTGGATTAGCTGGCACAGATATAAGGGGGAACTGGATCCGGGATATTCGCAGTGTGCAGGGATGGACACCAAAGTTCCTGGACGGTGAGAGTTACCCAAAGCCACGTGATTGATGACCCAAAGTGGGACAATGTCAAACTTCGGTTAACTTAATGGAAGTTGGGGCGTCGTTCCCTGGGACTCATGCCTCATTTTATTTCACAGTTTTAAGTACTTCCACCGTCGGACTCTCCCTCAGGAAGTGGGAGGAGCCGGACCGTGAGGTACTAGAGAGTCCCCGCCACCTTCCAGGATG
>CM051010.1:8516233-8538733 GCA_027704905.1 Muraenolepis orangiensis | reverse complement strand
TACTATCTACTATAAACAACCCTATCTTATAACAATTCTATACACAATAAAAAGGAACAATACAGTGTCTAATGGCCCTGTCACACCTGGACAATTTAGCCAGCATATGCCGCCGTATAAAAAATCTCTAAAACACTGGCATACGTCGAATAAGTTCTGGAGACGTTTTGTATAAGTTAAGAGCATGGGTAGGTAAGTTATGCGATCATTGACACACGTTCATACACGTTACTTGTAAGTTACTCATAAGTCGAAATATGTTATGAGATATGAGATAATGTAGTCTAGCGTACGCAAAACTTATTTCTAACCTATTAGTAACGTGCTTTGAATGTGTAACTTATATCAAACTTACCTCCAACGCATATTGACGTATGTAGACTTATTTGACGTGTTCCGGACAACCACAGAACTTACTGAACGTGTTTCTAACTTACAGCTACCGTATAATGGTGTATTGATAGCGTTTAGGGGAATTGGTATATACAAATGGGGTTCACAGGAGGCTATGCATAAGTTAGACAATCGTTGGGCATAAATTGTGAATGCCGGCAACGCGCTTAGCATTCGTTGGTATAAGTTATAGAAACGTCCTATATAAGTTACTAATATGTAAATATGTATACGTTATGTTTACGTCCAACTCATTATCAATTCGCTATGTATAAGCCCAAAATTAAAAAAAACATTGATAGATAGCGTATGCCAGCGATTTAGAGAAATTTTGATACGTTTGCATACACTGGCTAAATCATCAAGGTGTGACAGGGACAAAATTAATGATATATATATTTTGTGGATGGTGCAAAAAGCATTTTACAGTGACCGTAGTGCATCTCTGTTCAGTACAGAGTAAGTCCAGCAATGAAGTATGACAGTGTAATGTAATATTGGTTACAATGTTAGGCCTGTGGATAAAATAGGTGTGGATGCTGTGGTACCAGCGACCACACCAGAAATGATGGTATCCAGGATGGACACCTGGTCTTAAAGATCTTCTCAGTGCATGGGAGGAAAATACCGATGATCTTTTCCGCTGTCCTCACAACTCTCTGGATGGCTTTTTTTCTGCGCAGTGGTGCCACACATCAGGACGCTCTCTATGGTGTCATGGTAGTTCACAAGCCATCGTGTGCTTATGTTGCTTCTGCTGAAGCACTGAAATGGCATAGAGACACTGGTGTGCCTTCTTGAGCATGACCTCAGTTGTGTGGGTCAACACTAGGTGGAGATCCCACGAAACATAAGCAACTGACGATTTCCACTGGTGTCCCGTCCAGGCTGATGGGGGAGTGGGTGCCTCGGGTTGCTCCTGAAGTCCATAATGAAATCCTTAGTCTTGCTGACATTCAGTCATGACATCGCGTCAGCAGGACTACATCATCTCTGTTCTCTGTATCGGCGTCTTTCTTTATCATGCCAATGACTGTGGCGTCGTCTGCAAACTTGATAATCATGTGTGTACAGCGAGTACAGCCGGGGACTGCAGCAGCAGTCTTGGGGTGCTCCAGTGCTGTGGACCAGAATAGATCAAATGAAATAATCAGGAAGTCCATAATCTAGTTACAGATGGGCCTAGGTCCCCAGCTTGGAGGGAACGATGGTACTGAACGGCAAGCTGTAGTCAATAAACAACAGTCCGACTTAGGTGTCCCTCTTAGACTGAGCCGGTTCTGATGAGCCCAAAGCCAGAGCTCGACCTCTGCTCCATGGAGGGCAGGTGAGGGCCCTCCCCCTGCTTGTTGATATAAGCTACCATTGACTATTCAGAGTCTGGTGGTGAGAGAAATGTAACAACACTTTCAGCACCTCAAAGTATTTATATATCATTGGATATATATATTTATCCTCGGCTGCTGCAGTAAGATACCGTTGGACGGGCACCGGCAGATGGTAGGCCCGGAGACCCCTTCGCATCTCGTCGGGTTCCAGACTCGGTAGCGGCTTTGGCATGGAGAGGCCCTTCACGGAGGCCACCGGTGTAGCACATAGGTTCTGACTGTCAGTCAGTGATTTAATGCCACTGCTTCTGCTACTGCTATCTCAAGATTAACAGCTGATGTAAGAAAACAAACTGTCAAATCCATTTTCAATCATTGGCTGACATCTCCTCTATAACATTTTACAACCGAGAACCTTAACGGTAGAAAGCTTTGTTTCATTCAAAATTGGAGAACAGAGATTGATCAAGGACACCTCAACACACTCACCAGAAAGAGCCAAGGGATCCATCCCCATCCCCAGGTGACCTGCTCTACCTTTAGAGGCATACACCCTGTTCTACCTCTACAAGATACAAGATATGTTTATTGGCCAATTGTAACATTGGAATGCTTACTCTCCATTCCCTCCCACAGTATACCAAATACTACCAAAACAATACCATAAAAATAATATATACAATAGAAATAAACCAAAAGCACAGCAAAGTTACTGATAAATTAAAATGTAAAGTGCCAGTAGTGCAGCAGCATCATGCATACAGTGCAGTAACTATGATGAGTCCAGAAAGTCCAGAAAAGTATGTAAGTGTAATGATATGAATGTGAAAGTGGCAGTTCTCCTAGCAGTTCAGTAGGTCACTGCCTGTGGATAAAAACTATCCTTAAACCTGGTGGTCCTTGTATGGATGCTGCGCAACTGGCGACCAGACGTTAGGGGGGAGAAGAGATGGTGCCCAGGGTGGACATGATGGACATGGCCTTCTTCCGACATCTGGTCCTATAGATCTCCTCAATGCATGGAAGTGCACACCCGATGATCTTCTCTGCTGTACTCACGACCCTCTGGATGGCTTTTACCTGTGCAGTGGTGTTGCCGTACCACACAGTGACGCCACTCTAAAGACGCTCTCTACGGTGCCATGGTAGAAGTTCACTAGCCACCTCTGGCCTATTCCGCTTTTTCTGAGGCACCGCAGAGCATAGAGGCGCTGGTGTACCTTCTTCAGCATGACCTCCATGTTGCGGGTCCACGCCAGGTCATCGGAAATCTGTAGCCTAAGAAAACGGGAGCAGCTGATAACTTCCACTGGTGTCCCGTCCAGGCTGAAGTCCATGATGAGCTCCTTAGTCTTGCTGACATTCAGTGCAAGGCTGTTGACCTCACACCATCGAGTCAGCTGGACTACCTCATCTCTGTACTCTGTTTCGTCGCTCTCGCTTATCAGGCCGATGACTGTGGTGTTGTATGCAAACTTGATAATTTGAGAGGCGTGGTCTGATTTTATAAACGCGATAAGCTTGCTTGATGGTACTATAGCAGTGATCAAGAGTCTTGTTCTGGCTTGTCGGATATAAGATGTGTTGATAGTATTTTGGTAATACCTTTTTTAAATTGCAGTGGTTAAAGTCCCCCGCTACAATGGAGACGAATCGGAAGTTTGCTCACTTCGATGTAAAGTTTGTCCAATGCGATGTTGCCATCAGTTGGACGTAAACCGCCGCTATGAGAATAGCAGAGATTTCCCTCGGCAAGTAAAAGGGCGACACTTGATAGTCAGTAATTCCAGATTAGATGTTGAGAAAGCACCTGAACGTCCGTACACCAAAAAACAAAGAGAATCCCGGTGGTTGCACTGCTTCGTCAGGAATCACTCCCTGATGTCCCGCTGCGAGGCCATACGACAGTTCAGTTCGTCGGATAACACACATGGTGACTTGCTTTAATCCTATGAAGTAACTTAAATATACAAGAAAAATGCTGAAAAAATTAAACTAAATAAACTGCGGGAGCTCGTAGAGGCACGTCAGCTCTCTTCCAGTGCACTCATGTTAACTGGTCAATAATCTAACCCATAATCTGGAGGATTGAATCCTCTTTATTGGACACATATATACGTACACACACATTTTACCATTTACCATCCTAGTAATAGTACCTGGGGAGCAGTGTAGTAGTGCCTTGCTCAAGGGCACCTCGGCAGTGGCCAGGTGTTTCGGGGACATGAACCGGAAACCTTCCGGTTCCCAAAATATCAAAATATCAAACTTCTGATAATCATTACGCTTCCGAAGGTACTTTCAAATATTCGAATAAACACCTTTACCTGTTAAAATCCAAGGTTGTCTGAGTTTAGTCATGTGACTGCCTATGTGTAGCCTTTGTGTGTGTGCATGTGCCCCCAGCATTATCAAAACAGATTATTACTAATTACATTACTATATTACTATTACAACAAACGACCAATATAAATCTATGAAAGCACTTGGTTATGATTAGCATACAGTATAACGGGCTAACAGGCTATACATTAGTTTTAAGTGCTCCCAGTGACAACAAACCTTGACAGCTCTGTCTGTCTTGCCGGCTCTGTCAGGATTGGCAGTTCTGCGTCCCCGCGTCCCCAGCCCTCGCCGGGTAGCCACGCCCCCTATCGCGTGGTTCTAGCCAGTGTGGGGATTACAACTTCAAAAACATCCTCTCAGGTGAGAGGAAAAAAGCAGAAGCTTCTACTGAAAGATTTTGAGTAATGTTAGAATGTAAGAAATAATGAAGGATAAAACGATTTTTTTATATGTGCGGCGGCAAGAACATGAGGATATATTTTGAATATATCTCAGTTAAGATGAAAAAAGCAGAAGCTGCTACTTAAATATTTAGAGTAATGTTAGAATGATCGAATACAAAAATAATGAAGGATACAAGTAATTATTGAATACTTAGTTTATTCCAATATTTGGGGACAGCTCTTTATTTTTTACATGTATGCGGCAAAAACGTGAAGATGTATTTAAAATAAATCTTAGTTTGTTTAACTGTAGTGTTGGTATGGTTCCTTAATGGTTAATGGTTAATATCCCTAGTCTATTGTCAATTATATTGTTCTCCTTTGATATGAACTGATATGAAATTATTTACATTTAGCATCATAATGAATTTTTTAGTGGCCTAGGCATTTGAAATGAAAATGTATTTCTAGTAATTCTACTCATTTATGGCAATGTGAATGTCCTGAACACTTAAACGTTAAAATATAAGTCCAGTCCTTTACATTTATCACCTATCCTAGTGAGAAACGAGGAGAGCCTGAACCTCACACCGTTTTTAATTCCTTCCACTGTGTTTAATTAGCAACGCTTATTGGAATTGTGTGGTTGGAAGGAGAAAACAAACATGACTCCCCAATCCATCAGTGGATGGATTCAGCTTCCGGAGCACAAGAAAACGGATGTGTGTCCATATGTTTCATCCATCAATGCTCCAATCCGACAACCCAGTCCAGCCCTGGTGTCTCCCTGCTGACAAAAGGTCAAGCAGGGGTCATTTGGAAGAAGCAGCGTTACCATGGTACCGAGTCATGTTGCGAGATCTAAAACAAACATGGCCACCCGGGTGGTCATCTATCATCTCCCTGGTGGCTCATCCATCACACCAGAAACACACTGACATTCACTTTGCTCCGGTTCCTCACTGCTGGACTTTGATTGGACGGCGACGGTAGGGGGGTGGGGGCTTGTCTGAACATCAGGGCACTCTTGTTCTCCCAGTGCTCCAAACTCTGCTGCACTGACACACAGACAATGTGTCTAGCAGTCAACAATAGTTGAGATTGTGTTTGGTGGGGGGCGTTATCAACCCTGGAGTTCATCCCTCTTCCCTTAAAGATGTGACATGTGTCACTCACAGACTATTTTAAAGTATTTGAAAAATAAGCTTTGAGAGAAATATTTCAAAGACAATAAAAAATGAGTGTAGAGAGAGTCTTGAGGATTGTAGAATGTGCTACTCAAGATTCAAGTATGTAACAAGTACAATGGAATGCTTACTTCCCATTCCCTCCCGCAGCAAAGAACATTAAAGTTTCTGATGGATGATATGTACTTGTATTGCTATGGTGTTAAGGGATAACTTCAGACTTTTCAAGCTGGACCAGCCTGAGTGACAGTGAGGAATCACTCTGAACTCGCGAGTTGAGAGAACGGTGGAAATATGAGGATCACACATTAGTCACATGTAACTGATAGCAGCCATATCTGGGTTAGCACCCATAATGACAATGGTAGAGACACAAGCAGTTGATAAATATATGTATCTTCAATGCTTTTGTTTATGGGCCAACACAGGAGCTACCAGAGGTAACTTCAGTAAACTGCAAACAATAATTGACTAGTTTAAAGATTAGGATAATAGATTCACACAATGCAAAAACTGAGTAGTTATATGCTAGTCTGCTGATGAGGGGCCTAGGGCCTATAAATCAGAATTGCAGTGTGAGTGTGTGTCCCATGTAACAGACAGAACAGCCAGGTTGGCAGTCTGTCGTGACAACACTACAAACACTACACTACAAACACTAACACTACACTACATGATAAAATACAAAGCAATTGTCAAAACACCTAGATGCTATATACACTAATCCCTGATTTAGACACCTACTTTAGGCATCAACTGCACCAGCAAGAGGAAGAATCATTAGCAAACAGGGACAAGACCAGAGAAAACTTGATCTTAAATTGTGTCAGACCTGTCTACTCCCTCCCACTGACTTGGGATCAGTTCTACCTGTTAACAAATGATGAGAAAATAGAGTACAGGTCCCAGGTATCCTTTAACATAACTTTAATCGGGAAACACTTAGTTATACTGATGATCTGAAGACCTTGCTAGAATCCACTCTATGTATGAGCCTTTCAGCCACGGAAGGCTGGCCACTCACAGGCACAGGCCCCTTTTTTAATGGCGACATTCCATAACCATTCAGTTTCGGAGACAAGATGTGATGAGTTTTTGTGTCGGTGATGTGGGCACAATCAATCAAATGGATCATAATATAAGGATTATTCTTATGGCCTGGCAACTTAATGGCTACATAGATTTCTGCCAATACACTAATTACTTAATTTAATTTAAAATGCTTAGTTGCATTACCTCGGCCAAAGGACAGGACTGGGGAAGAGCGGGAACTGTGTTGTGCAAATGGGATCAATTCATCAACCACTGTCTCTGGAATAATGGAAAACTTCTTGGTAGGCGGAGAGAAGAGAGGAGACTGGAGAGGCTATGCTATGTACTCTTTATTTTTTCTGTCAGCACTTCAAGTTCTTAAGCCATAATCATGATATCCTTTAATCAAGTGATCCTTGCGGTAGAAGGACAGGGTAATAATTGAATATCCTAGCGATGGATTTAATGGCACATTATCTTCTTAATGGTTGTAGCTGTTGAGGTTCAGCTCCTGCTGAATGCGACACTGTGCTAAACATTAGATTAAGTCTCTTTTTTGTTGCACCACAATTATATCTCAATATGATACAATAGCGGTTCCTTCTTTAAACATTGATAGCAAGGCAAGCCAGATTAGCTTCAGAGTAGCATCTCTATACAGACACCACTCTCAAGATGTGAAAACAAAAAGTCTAAATACAGCATTTCAACCAAATGCCGCGTTTGGTGTAGGTTATAATAAAATAAAATAAAAATAATAATAATAATAATAAAAAATAAATAAATAATAAAAAAAACAAAACAAACAAATAATAAAAAATAAATCAATAAATAAAGAGGAAAAATATAAATAAATAAATACAAACCGATAAGATAATGGCTCTACATCCCCCTGCTGGGTCCACACCCCTGCACTCCATTTGGAATTGCTCATTCGGGCTGATTGTGATTGACGGAATGGAATGGATCCATCCCCCAATCTTGGGTAGTGAACTCCGGCACTGCCCACGTCATCCTCCGCCACATCCACGGCAGCGCGGGGGGTCGCTAATGCGCTCTGACAGCGCATCACCTGCAGCGTTATCGGGATGTATCGGATCTTACGGTGCCACCACGCTTGTCAGTGAGACGTCTGCAAAGCGGCTTTCCCTTCAAACCAAACGATGCGTGTCATGATATAAAAGCTGCGCTTCTTCACACAGTGAACTGACTGGCTAAAGGGAAAAGCAAATCGATGGTAGCACACAGGAAACGTGATGGTGTGGACACAACGCGACACAAGGCCCTCTATTCCCCCTCCCCCGCCTGGTCACAGTGTGTCTCTGTGGCATGGGGTCGCAACAGACTCAGAGAACAGTGGAGACTCAGTGACCTGAGGCCAACTTACTTATTATTATTATTTTTGGTCAACGCACTGGAAATCACTTTTCAAAATCACTTTTCACTTTTCACTTTTCACTTTACACATGTCACTTTTCAGTTGAGTTATTTATTAATATATTATTCTGCCAATTTGCACTATACGTATTGTTGTGTATTGTATATACCTACGTATTACTGTAATAATACTGTACATTTATCTTCATTTATCAATACATTTAGATTTCATTTAAATATATTTTGTTTATACAATTTTTAGTTAGTTGTTTTGTTTTTTAGCTTAGGTATTAGTATTTTTTGTGTGTGCATTTATTCCCCCTGTGTCAACTGTTGCACCTTAATTTCCCTCGGGATTAATAAAGTAATCTGAATCTGAATCTGAATCTGAAGTGCATATTCTCCGCTGTACTGAGCAAACCACTGCAGCAGCAGGGCTCTTTTATCTGCAGGGAGCACAAACAGAAACTCCACCTACTTCTACCGCTACCCGCTCCCACTCGGCCCCACCCCCGTGACTTGACAGGACAAAATGTACCCTCCAGCGTCATGAGGGGCTCTCGCGTTTCTCTCCAAAACAGCCAGCGTAGCGCGGGAAACCCCCATGTGTTCACACCACCGTCACCAAATACCTCAAGTCATGTGATCGCGACGTGGCCTTGAGCGCCATTCCACAGTGAGATGTCTACTGGCCATTACCTTTTGTGCCTAAAATCCAAATTGAAATCAAAATCTTTGCACTTTTACGATTTGCACTTTTATCCGAGCAGGGATTTGGACCAAAGGGTTTATTATGTGATACTGTGGGAGTGAGTAGGAACGAGGAGACGGAGACGGGTTGTCGAGTCGAAACCTTTACAGTAATGACATGTGAACGAATCAGACTCGGTATATTCAAAAGTCCGCTCTAAACATTACCCAGAAAGCTTCTGGGTTGAATTGTCTTAAAGGAGCCGTGACTCCATCTCACAGCGGCCATGTCTGAATGTCTGTGTCCCAAGTGGGTCACCACACTGTCATCTGTCCATGGGTTACTGTTATTCCTGTGTTACTCTAGGAGAGAACCACTGGAAGAGCTGAACAAGGCTTAGCCTCGCCACGAGAGTCCTCCACATCACGCCCAGAGAACGTCTTAAGAAGAAGAATAAAATAAACCTGCAGGGCTACAATGTGAATCGGGATGAGGTTGCCCTCATCCCGCTGCATGCCTTCGAGAGGGCTTCACACATTTCATTAGTGTGGTGAGAAACTACAGTATGGCACGCCGTGCCGCCATGTCCCTGACCTATTCCAGAGGATTCCCTGAAGGAAGAAAGAAGAGAAAACTAATTACAGACACATTTAGGTTCACCTTCAGCAGGGCACAATGACCGATGTCTTCCATTATTTTTCTTATCTAGTCCATTCTTTTTATATCTTGTATATAAAATGAGAAAAAAAATTAAAAGTTATTTAAACGACAGTTGTCTTTTTGTTGCGGACTGTATAGACTTTCATTAGTATTGAATGAGTATGAACTGTGATGCACATTAAGAACACGGAGGGTGCAGAGCAAATCTCTCTCTGAGCCGCTATAAATGGAACGTTCTTCTTTGGCCAAATCTGTACCTTACCTGTGTGTGTGTGTGTAAAGAATGATGATATGGGATATGAAACATAACCAGTCGTTAATGTGCAGCCAGTTGAATGGTGATTTTATGCTACTCTGTTGAATTCATATATTTGTAAATCTGACTAAGAAAGAGTCAGTGGCTCCCAGCCACGAACCTCATCCATACTCTGTTGGAGATGATTAAGGTAATATTTATATATATATATATATATGTATACACACACATACTAATTATCTTGACTTGTTTTACATGTTCATGAGAATGCATCAACATATGTATTATTAATCATTCTAATCTTAGACATAATATTCAGGAATCCATAATCATGTCAAGTCAAGTCAAGTCAATTTTATTTGTATAGCCCTTAATCACAGTTATAGTCTCAAAGGGCTTCACATGCCACATGTTTACAACACCCCCCAAACCCTAGCCCCCCTAAGGGCAAGAAAAGACTCCCTTAATTACGTAGGAAGAAATCTTGAGAAGGAACACAGAGTGGAAGGGGATCCCTCCTTCCAGGGATGGTTCAGGAGTGCAATGGGTGCCATAAGTGACTTATAGTAATGAACAAAGTACAAAGATAATAATAATAATATACATATAATATACACAATATACAAATAATAAAATGAGAAGATGATTTGTGTGGTGCTGGCCGGTATCCTTCAGGTGGGGATCACAGCAACACACTGGAAAACAGAAGCAGACTGCGGTGAGGTTAGATGGGGTAGGGTGGACAAGGAACATGTGGAGAACCTCTAGTTTAGTACCCATTGGCAGCAGGGGTATGCTAGTGCTGACTAACGGGTCGATTTAGCTGTAATGAGAGCTGAGGGGCACTCCTAGGCACCAAACGACAATGTAAAAAGGTAGGTTTTAAGTTTAGATTTAAATATTTCAACAGAGTCTGCTTCCCTTATTACAGGTGGCAGACTGTTCCACAAATAGGGCGCACGGTAGGAGAACGCTCTATTCCCTGCTGATTTCTTTATGACTTTTGGGATTGATAGAAGGCCGGCTCCTGAAGACCGGAGGGGCCGAGAAGGACAATAGGGAACAATAAGGTCCTTCAGGTATGAGGGTGCTAATCCGTTTAGGATTTTATAAGTAAGTAGTAGCACCTTGAAATCTGACCTCGCATTTACTGGAAGCCAGTGGAGCGAGGACAGAATTGGAGTAATGTGGTCAAACTTTCTGGTCCTCGTCAAAAGTCTAGCTGCAGCGTTCTGCACAAGCTGGAGGCTTTTGGTAGCAGAGTTCGGTAACCCAGAAAACAGTGCATTACAGTAATCTAGTCTAGACGATATAAACACGTGGATGAGTGTCTCTGCATCCGCGGCAGACAGCATTGGTCGTATTCTAGCAATGTTTGTAAGATGGAAAAATGCAGTTCTGGTTATATATTTTACATGTTGACTGAAAGATAGCGTTGGGTCGAACAGGACACCAAGATTTTTCACACAAGAGCTTTGGGCCACAGTAGAGCCCTCAAACAGCAGTGCGACATCTTCGAATAGTGGTCGTTGTTGCTTCGGACCGATGATTATCATCTCTGTTTTCTGTGTTAAGCTGCAGGTAGTTTTGGGACATCCATCTTTTTATTGCACTCAGGCAGGATTCAACTTTATGGATCTGGGAGGAGTCGTTTGACTTGATAGGAATATAGATTTGGGTGTCGTCAGCATAGCAGTGAAAACTTATTCCATAACTGCGAATAATATCACCAAGAGGGAGCATGTAGATTGCAAAGAGCAGAGGACCAAGGACCGACCCTTGGGGAAGACCAACGCTTAGGTTACAGTGATTCGATTGTGAATCATCACAAAGAACAAATTGCTTTCTATTTGTGAGGTAAGATCTAAACCAGAGAAGAGCCGAACCTTTAATGCCAACATAGTGTTCGAGATGATCAAGGAGAATGCTGTGGTCGATTGTGTCGAAAGCAGCACTAAGGTTGAGCAGCACCAGCAAGGAGCTTGCGTTGCTGTCCATTGTAAGGAGAAGATCATTAACTACTCTGGTCACAGCAGTTTCAGTGGAGTAGAAGGTTCTAAACCCAGACTGGAAGGGTTCAAATAAATTATTCACCATCAGATGATTGATGGTTTGGTCAGCTACAATTCTTTCCAGTACTTTCGAAAGGAAAGGAAGGTTAGAGATGTGCCGATAGTTGCTAAGTACTTCTGGGTCTAGGCCGGGCTTCTTCAGTAGAGGTTTTATCACAGCAGTCTTGAAGGTACATAGATGGAACTGTTCCAGTAGACAGGGATAGGTTCATGATGTTGAGCATAGTAGGCCCAACGACTGGGAAAAGTTCTTTAAGAACCAATCATAATAATAATCATAATAATAATGACACAAATAAGAACAATAACTGTAATAATTCGGTTTATAGTAATACTACTAATAATACTGATAATATTATTAATATTAATATTAATATTAATAATATTAATAATAATAAGAAGAAGAAGAACAACAACAACAATAATAATAATAATAATAATATGAATAATAATACTATTAATAAACGTTATAATAATAATAACAATAATGATAATAATAACCATAATCTGAATCATAATAATAATACTATTCATAATAATACAATTAATAATAATAATACAATTAATAGTAATAATAATCATAATAATTAAAAATAATAATAATACTATGACTAATAATAATAATAATAATACTAATAATAATAATTATAATAATAATTATAATAATAATTATTATATAAAACACGGAGGCCAGGAGAGTATTGTCTGTTATTTTAGTTGAATCTTCATGGCTAGCTCTGAGGACCAGTGTCCTCCAGGAAAGGACCGGCCTAGCAACACTTCTTCTCAACCATTGTAGCCAGGTGTGAATAAAGCTCTGATTGGCCGTCAGAGGAAAGGTGAGGAAGAAGCATAGCAGGTTTCCTGGCTAGTGCTTGGCAATTCCTAACTCAAACGATCACATCTCTAATATGTTCTGTTCTGCCAACAGATGGTAGGCTTCATTCATAGGTTGTTCAGGCTCCCGACAGACCCGTCTGTGACGGTTCCGCCATCCATATATGTTGCGTGACTCCTGAATGCCAACGGACCAGACATGTATGTCGGCTCACCTCATATATTCAAGAACTAAAACCAGCAAAATTCAGAATCTATTAGAATATCTATATTGAAGAACGAACAGTACAGAAGAATAAAGGAATTAAGATTAAATCTTCCACTATTCAGCCATCTTGTCAAAACTATTCCACTTTTTCACATTATGCACTTTTAAACACGTTATTTGAATATAGAGGCAAATCAATTGAGTTTATGTGTTGTTCTCAATACACGAAAGCATTCTCATTTGTACATTTAAATGTATATATAAGTGATGATTGGTTGTTACCCGAGTTTAAATGTGAAGGACACGCCTCTAGCGGTTCTACGTTGTGAAAATAAAGAAACTGGAGCTTTCGTGAGTCTGCCGTGTGAATTTCTGTTCTACCTAAACCTAGTTATGAACACATTATTGTGTTATTACACAAGAGTTTAATTTCTCTGGAACATAAACCATGTATCCGTCTTATGCATGCACAGTCTCCTCAGAGCTTGGTTGCAATTCCACAGCGCGGAAACAACCAGGATAGTGAATCTCAGTTCCTTCATTCATTCTCATTTATTACTTACTTCTTAAACATTGACCTATTAAAGTGTTAATGTTTGTTTATCATATATGGATGCCTATATAAATCAATTGATTTCCTATAATTGCCAGGAACACTTTGTTACCAGGCTGTTTGATTGACCATGATAAGCTATTTCTAAATGCACATTTGCGACGTCACAATTGTGGGAGTGTCACACCTGGTGGTAAAACAGGGGCCGTTTAATGGCTGTATGGTAGTGAACAGGCTGTCAATCCAAAGCACACCCTGGCTAAACCAATATATAAATATAAAATGATTATTATATTTAATGTATATACATCAGCTATTCTCACACACCAACACACACACTCACACACACACACAAACACTCACACACTGAACCTATTGCCTCAGGAGAAGCATGTTTGAACTGCAAGTTTTCCACGTTGCTCCATCATCAGGTAGGGAAGAATAACACACCGACCAACAGGTACGCTTGACCCAAAAGTCTAGTTGGTTAGATGAGGAGGTGGGGGGGGGGGGGTGTGGACAATGGTACTCGGGTGTGGTATGAAACAATCGTTCCTAATGTGAAAGCGCCCTCCGCTCCCTCCTCCCGCCCGGCCGCCTGGCTGGATCTCCCTCCATTGTCTGCCTGCTGGTGATTAACTGCTTGGCTGCTCGAGCCCCGCTTTGTGTCGAGGGAGGTCCGCCTGGGCCCGCCGGTGAGGGTGTGCACGACAGTGAGAGCGTGCTCCTGTACGTGCACAGGAGGAAGGTGGGGGGGGGGGTGGAGTGCTAGGATTTGCGGGTCAGCTGATCGGAGATTTATGACCCCGGGAGAACAAAAGCTGCGTCTGCGGCGGAAGCAGGAACCATAAATCTGAGGGAAGTGGGTCAGGTTGGGTCAGCACTCATATGCTTGCTACTCACCGCCTACCTCCCCCTCCTCCCCCTCCTCCTCTTCATCCTAAGGGAGCCTCTTTGCTTTTACCTTTATTTATTTAGTTCACCTCTATGTAGCGGTCAAGTGTGGTCTATGGTCTTCCTCCTCTCACAACGTTACATTATGCCTGATCAATTCCAACAAAAGTATAGTGGTGTGATCACACGATAATGATCATCCCTGTTTTAAACTTGTTTTCAGCTGGTGGTTTCTAGCCTCTGAGATGTCACCGACATCCATCTTGAACTTCTTAGCTCTCTTATTCTCTATTCTCTCATCTCTTTTCGCTGGCTTTGAAAAATGCCCAAATAAAAAAAAAATTTGCAAAAAGATCTGAAGAGACTGATTCAGGCCATGTCACTGGGAATACACATGGGGCATTTTAAATCATTTCTTATTGAGGGCAAAAAAAGGGAAGATATGCTTTTTATAGAACTAAATTAAATATACCTATTTGTGGATAAATCTTTTCCCTCAAAGACTTACTTTGGGCTTTGAACAGAACACATTCACATGTTGGTTTTCAGTAAAGTATCATCGTCTTAAAGTCTTATTCTCAAAGTACCGAATGAGAAAGTTTGCAGCTCAAAGTCCTGTAAAAGTCCTTATTTTGTAATATTTTTCTTTTAACAGGTTACAATGAGAAAACCAACCGTTTGCTGCAACCTCATGCCGTCAACAAAACAAAATTCATTGGAATGCGTCCAATGTTTGTATCTTTGAACAAGCGTCATCAGCCCTGAACTATATTATACAGCAGTGGTCTTCAACAAAGACCAGGGGGGTCCACAAACATGATTAATGCAGAAACCAATTTTTGCCATCACCTTTCCCCCCAACATTTCACCCAAATTCCACCTCCAAGTCAGTGTTTGCTCCACAGGGAGGTCCAGGTCATGAACATATATAGACCCGGGCTGCCTCAGAATAATTTTTATCCTGCCACACACATCATCGTACTTTGTCAACGTTTTAGCCTGATGCATTTGTTATAATGGGGGGGGGAGGGAAGCATGGAGACCGCTTGGTTCTAATGACTTTGACAATAAATGTCTTTAACCCATAATGCTCAGGGGGATGTATTATTAACGTGTTCTGTTCGTGATGCATTGTGTTGCTTAGTCCATTCAAACAGAGAAAAGTGCATTGTATCAGGGCCTTAAAAGTTGTGTATCAAGTTGTGTTTTCTAGCAAGGCAGCGGTAACATAATAATGCCAATGTCATTTTGATCAATCCACGGCCAAACCCCGCCTGTATGCCGCCATATGCATCACGAGAACAGTGGATCGTTGGCACAAGATGCAACCCTTTAGTCACATTGGAAGCGCCCTCAAAATGGACAATCTCAGTGCCGTACTTTTGAGAGACGCAATCTTGGCATTTGAGCGGCAAGTGTGCAAGTGTCTGCCCTTTAGTCAGTGAGCTGTAGTGACATTTCCAATTTGCCACACTACCCAAATGTCATATTTCAAATGTTGTTTGTAATAATTTTTTGACCTACTGCGCGGTCAGCACCCGTGAGAATTTGTAGATACAGTTCATCACACCGGCATCATGTTGTCAAGAGTACAACAAGGATTGATTTGTGTGTGTGTGTGTGTGTGTGTGTGTGTGTGTTATATATACGAGTGCTGCAAACTTTTTTTGACAGTGAAGGAGGGAACACTTTTCCCCCCATCCATCCTTTAAAGCAGCCCTAAGTGATTGGCAACCACTGGAGAGCAGAGCGAGTACACCCCCCTGAAGCAAACTGGTTAAAAACGTCATTCCCTCCATCCCTGGGTCCTAACCGCCCTCTTCTATAGATGATTCATTAGGGCCTCAGCGCAGTGCCTCTTCAATAAAGCCAAGGGTCTGCAAACTTAATACACTGATTGGCGACAAACATCTTTAACCGAGTGAGACACAGGAGACAGGAGAGAATTATCATTGGCTCCACATTGGCTCCACTCAAACACATCAAATATAATTATATAATAAATAATATTATATAATAATTATATTATTTATTTATTTATTGTATTCCAAAGTCCATATTCCTGCCTGTGAGACACATGCTTGCTTCCAGTTGTTCATTTAGTGAGAGCTTTAAAACATCTCTAGGAGGGAAAAGAGATCAAAGCCACCTGGTCCATAAATCCACTCGGCCAGTGAATCCACTGAGGAGGACCTCTGCTGTTCAGAGGAACATCTACTGCTGCTGTTGTTTAGCATCCCAGTCAATGTGGAGGAAGCAGGACTTGCTGGCCGGAAATCCCATTTCCCAGCCGCAGGCTTCCCTTCACTTGGGTAGTAGGATTGTGTGTGTGTGTGTGTTTGAGTGAGTGAGTGCATGCCTGTGATTGTCTGCATGCCTGTGATTGTGAGTGGTGCTGTGTGGTTGGGTGGGTTTGTGTGTGTGTGTGTGTGTGTGTGTGTGTACGTGGTGGTGTGTGTGTGTTTGTGGGCATGTGTATGTAAAAGTGTATATGCGTTTGCATGTAGTATATTAGATTAGATTAGATTCAAATTTATTGTCATTGCACAGCACAAGTACAGCGAAAATATACACAGACGTGTATGTGTGTGGGCACATGCACGTGCGTTGTGTGTGTGTGTGTGTGTGTGTTTATGCATGTGTGTGTGTGTGTGTGTGTGTGTTTGTGTGTGTGAAGCAGAGCTGGGAAGGCTGGGAAACCGGCAGCCTCTGAGGTGGACCAGAGAGATTAGGTGGAAAATTGACACTGACAAATCTCCTACATTAAGACTTCCTGGGCGTCTATCAGTGGAGGAAGGTATAAGATACCAGAGCCTCCCAATAGAAGCATGTTGTTCTTGTCGTCGCCTGCTCTCAACCCCCCCTCCCCTCCCCTCCCCCCCCCTCCCCTCCCCCAGCAGTAAGGCAGCCAGGTGCGGCCGTGGAAGAGAATTTATTTTGTGTTTATGACTTCAGATAATGAAGGAGAGCGGTGTAATTCATTTGAGCTGTTCTGTAGCTAAATAACACAGCAAATATAGGCAAAACTGTTCCATTAGTGGGTTTGTTTCTCCCACCCTCCTCTGCATCCCTGTTGGTTGCGTTGATGGTAGTTGCCCTTTGATGTGCACACTGCACGTCTCTCCATGTGGTTTGAATACCAACGGTTGCGGTTCTTTGACAGCATTTGGACGCAGTGTTATAGTTGTGTCCCGTTTAGTGTTGAGGTGAATTCTGATGACATAATGTCGAGGAGCAGGTAGGAGCTAGGGCTCATCCTTGAGCTACAGCTGCAAACATTGGGTATCGAACCCAGCATATTTATCAGCCGGGAGGCAAACTCCCTATTGCCTCTACAAAAGGGGTCTTCAACCGTTTTCAGCCCAGGGACCCCTTGGTGGATTGAGTAACAGCGTAGGGACCCCCTATACATTTTTCAATCAAATGCTGTTTGATTCCAGGCCTAAAGGCCAAATAATATTACATTACATTGCATAACAGTAATTTAGCAGACACTTATATCCAAAGCGACTTACAATAGTGTGTTTCAAAATGGAAGGTGTGCAACAAGTCTCCAAGAACTGAGTAAGTAACTGAATAAGATGGCAAACAATATAGAACAATATCCAGAACAATATCTACCTAACAATCTACTTCGATAATCGACTAGTAACGTTTACTCGACTAGTAACTTTTACTCGACTAGTAAAAGTGATAAGAGGACGTGGAAGGATCCGGGTAGTGTGTCCTGAAGAGATGCGTTTTCAGCCTGTGGCGGAAGATGGGCAATGACTCTGCAGTCCTGACTTTTTTCCACCAAATTGGGGCCAGGACGGAGAAGAGCCGTGACCGCGTAGATCGGCCACACGGCCCCTATGCAAGGGGGCAAGCAGACGGCCCGAAGAAGCAGAGCGAAGTGGATGGGCATGGATGTAGGGCTTGACCATTGCCTGGAAGTAGGATGGAGCTGTTCCTTTTACTACCTTGTAGGCTAGCAACAAGGTCTTTAACTGGATGCAAGCAGCTACAGGTAGCCAGTGTAGAGACTGAAGGAGGGTAGATGTGTGGAAGAACTGCAGCTTTCTGAATGAGCTCCAGGGGCCTGATGGCAAATGCCAGCAAGGAGGGAGTTGCAGTAGTCTAGCCGGGAGTTGAAAAGAGCGTAATACATTTATAAAGCCTTATTAACTTCTTAATTGATCCAGCTTTGATGCCTAGTTATTAGCCATGTCGACATAATTCAAGTCAATGCATCAGGCTCAACGTTTTCCATTGTATGATGACTGACCTTGGTGTGTGACATTATAACAATGATTCTGAGGCCTGGGTCTATTTATGTCGATGGCCTGGACCTCCCTGTGGAGCAAACACTGACATGAAGTAGTACCTAATAGCTAACAGCGCTAATAGTGCCCTTCTGAAGAGGCTTACTCAACCACTGATCAAGTTCAGGGTGGACTTTTCCTTCCTATGTTTATTCTTGGGTCTGTTCGTTTTTTTGGACACCCACCCCATCCCTCTCGATAGGTATTGGCACCCTTTCTGCTGTTGCCTAGCAACATGCTTAGTCTGTGTGCCTTTAGCACCTTCCTTAGTTCCCCATCCAGCTACCTTGGAACGCTGTCCCATTGTCACGCCTAATGTGTCTACATTTCCATTGTGGCCGATATTAAGTCACCAGCCATGCAGAAAGTGAACCCGTGCAGGTTCTCTGTCATCCCCGCGGCACCAATGCAAACAAAGCAGGACACGGTGGAGATGACTGAGGCCGCTTGCTTTGACACTTTCACAATAAGAGATTGAGTTGCGGATTGAGTTGATTGAGACGAGTGCTCGTGATGTTGGCATTTACCTACCTATTTTCCCTGTCTGTATTATATTTTAGGAAAATATATTGTATTGTATTGTGCACTGCATTAAGTGGAGATGCTGTTAAACATGTGATGCATTGTAAAGCACAATAACACTAATACTGTCGTGCTAATGTTTAATGTTCATTTTCATGTGTTGGGAAACTTCTTCGCCACGTAGCATGGACTGCTAGAGCAACCTGCCTCTTATACAAGAGTGGGTGAGGGTAATATTGAAAAAAACTGAGCTTAAGATCGGTGTGATATTACAACCCTGTAGCGGCGTGCCAGCTCTACGTTCCGGTGATGGAAATCAAATCAAAACAACAGCGTTTGGCAGATGTGTCCGTGTCCCCAGTGACAGCCGCGTCGAGGTAGCTTCTATAGATGCTAGAGGAATACCAGGGGTCAAAGGAGGGAGCCGGGGATGTGGAATACAAAGAGAAGGCTGCAGGAGAAGCACTCGGGGATCTTCTTCCCTGGGAACCGGGGCTCTAGCAGATTCCAGGAACAACCTTATGAACTCTCCATCCAGGGAAGGACTAGAAGCAGCTACGACCCCTCATGCCTCTGAAGAGATGACGACCACCCTTTAGGTTGATGAAAACATAAAAGACTATATACAAATACAAATGGTAATAATATATACATCTATATACAGTATAAATATACACCAATATACACACATATACATACCTACATACACATACACCTATATACACAGTATAATGAAGTAAACTAAAAGAGTAAATGCGCTTGGTGGTAGAAATAAATAAATAGGCAAATTCAGCTTGAGGGGAACAGCCTTTTCACAGCCGCTTTTATCCAAAGTTATTGTTGACAGTTCTTGTCCACAGGTCTACCACCGCGATCAATTCAAATCAGTGTGCTACGCAATGTTTACCATTGACTCTGTTTTTAAGGTAATGGTTTACACCATAAGCAGCATTACACCAGGCTGCAAACACAATGACTAACCTTGGCCAACATATTTAAAAAATCACACAAAGCAAAGGTCTTTGTTTTATGCCATTAATTACCCTTATAGAGGATGGCATTTTGGTACTGGCAGGAATAGTATAATGGTTTTGGCGTGGGCCATTCCTCACTCAAATCACTGGAATCCAAGCAGTTTTATGTTGGTGGTTAATCAACAAGACAAGCTGTTAAATATTCATGCGTGTGTGTTGTGTTCTTAAAATAAGGCTCATTAGCACTCATAGCCTCCTCCAACATCCATCCTCACTCTATACAAACGTTACACAGAAACACTAAAAAAAGTGTTATTCATATCCTCACAATCTCCCGGCTCAAATGGTGTACGGAAATATCACCTCTAAGTGGCAGACAGAAGGTAAGGTGTGTTGCAACAGTGTGGACATTTTCACAGGTGGATGTTCTTCTGAGAACACGGCGGTTTCCGTAACACTGTCGTTTCTCAATATTCAAGATTCAAGATGTGTTTGCCATGTGCAACAAGTAGAATGGAATGCCTACCCCCCCCCAATTCACTCCTGCGGTAAGTTATGCAATACTATGAATCTAAATCTGGAGGATTGAATCCTCTTTATTGGTCACATACACACAGTGAAATGTGTTTCTCTGCATTTAACCCATCCTAGTATTAGGAGGAGAGCCTTTGTATACAGCGCACAGGGAGCCGTTTTGAGGTCTGGTGTCTTGCTCAAGGGCACAAGATACAATATGTTTCATTGGCTATTTGCAACAAGTACAATGGAATGTTTACTCCCCATTCTCTCCCGCAAAATTAATACAAATAAATAAATAATTAAAAAAAATACTATATACAATAAAAATGAACATAAAAATAACTATATAGTGACTGATGATATTTACATGTTTTGAACTGTGCCAAAATATTTAAAAGTATTTAAAGTGCCAGTAGTGCAGCAGCATCATAAATACAGTGCAGTACAGTGCAGTAACTGCAATGAGTCCAGAAAGTCCAGCAAAGTATGATAGTGTAATGTAAATTACAATGTTATGAAAGTGGCAGCACTCCTGCAGCACAGTAGCAGTTCAGTAGGTGCGCTGCCTGTGGATAAAAACTGTCCTTGAACCTGGTAGTCCTTGTAGGGATGCTACGCAACCGGCGACCGGATGGTAGGGGGGAGAAGAGATGGTGCCCAGGGTGGTTGCAGTCCTTTAGGATGGACATGGCCTTCTTCAGACATCTGGTCCTCCAGATCTCCTCAATGCATGGAATTGCACACCAGATAATCTTCTCTGCCTCCAACTCGGCAGTGCCCAGGTTTTTCAGGGACTTGAACCGACGACCTTCCTGTTCCACAGCCTAGTCTCTACTGACTGAGCTCCTGCAGCCCCTAATACTATATACTATACAATACTACAATTAAACACTATATACTTCCTACTTTATACTAAGCTATATTCTTTAAACAACACAATATACTATTTATACTATATATTATTAAACTATTTTATGCCATACTACAGTATATACAACACTATACTATAACAATGCTATGCACAATAAAGAACAATACAGTGACTGATGGATGATATATACATATGAAAAATGGTTTCTGGTTCATTCAGGTTTAAGAGGCTACTCATGTCTTTGCTGTATTTGGCCTGTGTGAAAACTGTAAAACTGTAAAACTGATTGAATATCATTAGGCCTATGTAGTAATAAGAAGAAGCTATTTATTAAGCTTGTGGTTATGGTTTTCCTACCTGCCAAGTATCACAATTTGTGCAGGACAGTCCCGATATTTAACCCTTGGTGCTATGTCCCGTAAACAGTAGAAGGTCCCGCATTCAGAATAAATGAACAAATAGTTAATTAAAGAGAAAAAAAATATGGAAATTCAGTGCATTCAGAATTCGTATTTTTCAGTATCTTTCAGTATCTTAGAGTATCTTTCCCTGTCTGAATCGGAGCCAGCAAAGACCCTTTTAATTTCTATAGTAGTTAAATTCAGTAAAACACATATACACACAATAATAAGCATAATTAGCAAAAAAAATCCTTGCAAGAATCGTAGAACGTGTTGTTATACATATTATTATTATTACAATTCTTCTTCTTATTAATACTTTGTTTAAAGTCTGTCTCTCAGTCTGACCCATTCTCACAGTAAGTATCGGAAATGTGTTCTGATATCCGAACAGAAAACTATTGAAGGACAGGCTAATTCAATTATAAGAATATTTGGGGCCAGCCCTACCTGCATTTTAATAAACCCATTCATATAATGGTATGTATTTTGGTAACATTTTAAATATTCTAATTTTGTCAGTCTATGTATTAATCACAGTCCAATCCATTACATTTACATTTACATTTACATTTACATTTAGGACATTTGGCAGACGCTTTTATCCAAAGCGACTTACAAGGTGTACATTAGTTGAAGCAGACAATAGCATAACGCTGAGGTACGCAAACATACAAATAGAGCAGTTCACA
>CM051010.1:8491233-8511233 GCA_027704905.1 Muraenolepis orangiensis | reverse complement strand
TATGTGTTTTTTTATTGGTTTGGGTGTGGGGGGAGGATGTGGCTGTGTGTGTGTGTGGGTGTGGGGGGGGGTGGCTGTGTGTGTGTGTGTGTGTGTGTGTGTCTGTGTCGGAGTGTGTGTGTGTGTGTGTGTGTGTTCGTATATGTGTGTGGCTGTGTGAGCAGGCTGTCTTCGTATCACAAGCAGGCACATGGGAGCTCTTTTTGGAGGGGAGATGTGGTTACATGGTGTGAGGACCTCCCAGTAGTGGTGGTGTTGGTGGCAGCAGTTAGTTGTGATGGTGGTGGTGGTGGTGGTGCTAGTGGTCATGGGGATAGTGGTGGTGGTGGTGGTGGGGTATTGGTAGTGGTGGTGGGGATGGTGGCTGTAGCGATGGAGGTGGTGGTGGTAGTGGAGGTGGTGCTGGTGGGGATTGTTGTTGTTATGGGGGTGGTGTTGGTCGTGGTGGTGGTGGTGGTGGTGATGGTAGTATTGGTATGGATGGTGGTGATGGTGGTAGTGGTGGTGATGGTGGTGAGGGGGGGTACTGATGGTGACAGTAGTGATGTTGGTGGTGTTGGTAGGGGTGGTGGTAGTGGAAGTGATGGCAGTAGTGAGTGGTGGTGGCGGGGGTGAAGGTCTTTGCTATTATTATTAAATGGGTTCATCTAAGAGAGATGGAAACCAGGATATATTCCCCTCATTCTTCTTCTTCTGTGTTTCAGTTCCAGTACTTAATGGCTTTGACTCCCCAGGACATTGTTTCAATCTAAAGGTCATCACGGTCCCCGGCTCACGGCCCGATCCCCAGCGATCCAGTGGCTGATTGGCTACCCTAACTTCCCCTTCCTCTGTCCCTGTCCTCCCTGGGCTGGTCCCCCCCCCCCCCAGTTCCTCGGTAGCTAATGACCACAGAGCAGTCTCCGGTTAGTATTTGACAACGTAAGCACACCAGTATGCAGCGTGACTTCACAGAAAATGGATCCTGGAAGAGCTACAGTATGTTTAGCCCTAGTGGCCATTTTAAACAAACCTTGAATGAATAATTAAACAAATTAAACCAGTAGGAACCGCATTCTCCGTCTCACCCATTCCTCCAGCAGTGTCCGATGTAAGAATCCGGCAGAATACGGTAAATATACGGAAGAACATGTCGCTGTCACTCTACACATAATATTAGAACAGGCCCCTACTAAATAAGAAGAAAAACATGAGAAATGTATTTTAAGCGACATGGATTCTTGGGATTTTACTGCTTGTTGTTCGTCATCGTGGAGCGTTTGGCTCGACAAACGTTAGTTTTACTTTTTTGGTGCTCAGGCGAAAGTCTAAAACTATGAAGTGGACTTGCTGCATACTTTCCTGTCTCATGTATTAACAGCTGGTGCCAACCTACCAGTAGTTACCTCTGTCAGGCTATCTTATAGTCATGGTTGAGGGGGTTTGTGTGCCAGTAGGGAACCACTGCCCGAGTGGACCCTCCAAAATAAGACCCTTAGACTTTCTTAGAGGGCTGTCTGACAGTTGATTGGCTGTTGATTGGCTGGCTGGTTGACTGACTGGCTGGTTGGTTGACTGGTTGGTTGGCTGGTTGGTTGACTGGCTGGCTGGCTGGCTGACTGGCTAGTTTATTGACTGGCTGGCTGGTTGGCTGACTAGCTAGTTGATTGACTCGCTGGTTGGCTGACTAGCTAGTTGATTGACTCGCTGGCTGGTTGGTTGACTGGCTGGCTGGTTGGTTGACTGGCTGGCTGGTAAATTGTCTGGCTGGCTGGTTGGTTGACAGGTTTGCTGGCTTGCTGGCTGATTGGCTTACTGGTTGGCTGGTTGGCTGATGGGTTTTAATTTATCTTAGGAAATGAATGTGCTGCATATAGCGTTTGCGCCGTGAGCAGCAGAGCGTTCCATTGGTTTCCATTGGGAACTGAGTGGTATTGTGGCTGGTGGCTGTGAGTCTGTTTCAGTGAGACGGGACAGGGACACCAGCCACCGCATGAGGGTCATCCATCTCCGGGGTCATGGGGTCACCCTGAGGTCCCATCGCTCATGCCGTGACTTTAGTACACTAACCTAGCCTCGTGAGACCATCCTCATCTCACAAGTTCACATTCTGTTTCTCAGTCTGGCCTCCATCCAGTTGAAAGCCTGTTCCAAAACTCTTCAAATGTTCTGTCCAATCAGGACTCAGAGGAGGGTGTTTCATGTCACGATGAACAAGAAGCACCGCAGTCGGCCAAATGATTCAACAAAGGATGGTGGCGCCCAAGGAAAGTGAAGAAATATTGTTTATCCTCAAATAGATGAGAAACTATGTTTAATTAATTTATATTAATAGCCAATGTCAGTCAACGTGTTCTGCTAGTGCTTAATAGCTATATCATAGTACATGTGTAAAGAATCAAAATTCTTTAAAAGTTGTGATCACAATCACAACAAAATTTCCTGACATCTTCCATGACACAAAGAAAACTAAACTAAATAAACAGGTTGTATAAGATTGTATATATACATAGACAATATATTATATATGTACTGTATATATAGACAATATTCAAAGAGTATATACAAAGTATGTATATATTGTATATACAAACAGATCCTAGATATGCACAGTACCCTCACCTTTTGTTATAAAATATACAAAAAGACACAGAATGTGAATATGTGAACAAATATTGTAGTGAGTAGTGGAAGAGGAATAACATTAAATATTTGGACACCCTCATTTGGATAATGCAGGGCGCAGTAACCCTGCAGCCTGCGAGTGTGTCTCACACACTACCACTGAGACATGAATGGAGAGAAGGAGACAGAAGAAGTCTAGCGAAAGGACCCATGTATAACCCGCTTGTCAGCTTGTCTCCTGTTTGCCAGAAGCTGAGTTCAGCAGCCTCCTCTGCTCCCAGCTTCCAGAGACTTCTTGTCTCGCTGTGTGTACCGGTCTGTCTCTCTCTGTCTCTCTCTCTCTGTCTCTCTCTCTCTCTCTCTCTCTCTCTCTGTCTCTCTCTCTCTGTCTCTCTCTCTCTGTCTCTCTCTCTCTGTCTCTCTCTCTCTCTCTCTCTCTCTCCCACGCTCTCTCTCTCTCTCTCTCTCTCTCTCTCTCTCTCTCTCTCTCTCTCTCTCTCACGCTCTCTCTCACGCTCTCTCTCTCTCTCTCTCTCTCTCTCTCTCTCTCTCTCTCTCTCTCTCTCTCTCTCTCCCACGCTCTCCCACGCTCTCTCTCTCTCTCTCTCTCTCTCCCACGCTCTCTCTCTCTCTCTCTCTCTCTCTCTCTCTCTCTCTCTCTCTCTCTCTCTCTCTCTCTCTCTCTCTCTCTCTCTCTCTCTCTCTCTCTCTCTCTCTCTCTCTCTCTCTCTCTCTCTCTCTCTCTCTCTCTCTACCTATCATGCCCTGGCCTGGCCCGTGTTTCCTGTTTCGTTATGGAGATAATTGTACCGAAGAAAACTAATTTGTGCGAGTGGATGAAGCTTTCAGAAGGGGATTTTATGAAGTGTATTACCAGACTACATGGTGGGGATTTGACATGCAGTTTACTACTGCTGGCCGAGTTCAGTTTACTGCTGCTGGCGAGTTTGTGTTTGCTAACTGCAAACACAATCTGTTTGGTTATTTTGTCATGGAGATGAATGGAATGACTTTCATTCCATTCCGCAGATATGAATGAATAATAACAAGCAATGTGACAGTGAACACTGTCACACAGTATGTGTGATGGGCTGCATTGTGAGTGCGTGTGTGAGTGTTAAATGTAGCCAAGGAGATAGCGAGTTTTGTGTCCACATTGAGGATCCTCTCATTGCACGTCAGGGACGCCGTACCTCCCTTGGCGGAGGCATGCAGATGATTTACTAATGTATTATAGAAGGCAATTTTACTCTCTATTTAGCCCTCATGCTCATCTATTTATCCTGGGGAGTGGGGGGGGGGGGTATAGTGGAGAAGGCTTGGTTAGACTTGGTCTCCTACGAGTATACTGTATATTCAGGAACATTCAGTACCAGAAGACCTACCATAGACTTCTGGACCCATCGTATGAATCACATGTGTCTCGTCAGTCCCTCTTTCTGTGATATATACAGAATATATCATCATATTTAACATTGTTGAGCTTTTTCCACTGCCTTCCATCTCCTCTCTCCTGAAGGATGTATTGTTTTTTTTGCGTGTAAAGCTGAACATGTCTGCATAGGAGCTGTAGACCGTAGCATTTTACCTTTCTCTTACCTTACTCCTAAGGACGCCGATGTTAGACCGTGAACATTGAGATTCAAACCCAAACTGAGTTTGTATTCTCACTCCTCATCTACAATTGAAAACTGCTTTCATTCACACGTGGATAAAAGGTCAGACGTTGGCGAGAGCTTTAAATGTGGAGAATCCCCTGGAGATTCACTCCGTTACAGGCCGTACACTAGGGCTGTTTGGAAAGAGACGAAAAAATACACGACAATGGGATTTCCGACACCTGTCTCGTGTCAGATTTGTAGCAGTATATGTACGAGCGGAAAATCAACGTGTACGCCAAGCCTTCATAACTGGTTCATGAGCGCCCGTCTGAAATTAAACAGCAAAACGAGAGGCGAGAGAGATCCTTCTCCCGTCCCCACACACACACACACACACACACACACACAGACACAGACACAGACACACACACACACGTATCCTCCTATAAAACACATGGCAGCCGTTGTAATGGAGAATTTAATTGTCCGGGGAAATAGAGAAACAAAAGAGATTACTTTGCGTTATTGCTTGCAGTTTATAAAGGTGCTGGGGCGAGTGTTTATTGTCAGCTTCCGGCTGTCAAACCTCCAACCTCAGCCCCCCTTACCCGCCCCCCCTCCCACCTCCCCCCTCCCTCCATCCACCCTCCCTCCATCCACCCTCCCCCCTCCCTCCATCCCCTCCCTCCATCCACCCTCCACGATCCAGCGACCTTCAACAATTGTTTGGTGGTATATGGCCCATTTTATGATGAGACCAATAACGTCAGTGTATTGATAAAGCCTCTCACTTTTTGTTACCCTCTCCTCGCCTTCCTCCTCTGCCTCCTCCACCTCATCCACTTCCAAGTCAAGTCAAGTCAAGTTTATTGTCACTTCACAGTTTACAGTTTAGTATAAAGCAGTGATGTGAAATTCTTGTGTGCAATACCCGACGACAGACAGCAGTTATAGAATAAGATAAAATAAAAATAGATAAAAATAGAATAAAAAATAGAATAAAAAATAGAATAAGGAATATAAAATAAAAATAAAAAATGCAATTTATAAAATGCAAAAATCAGCACAGAAAAGAGCAATATATATATATAAATCAATGTAATAAAATATACATTGTTATATGTTATACGCCCTTGTTCAGCAGCCTGATGGCCTGACTGTGGAAGCTATCTCTAAGCCTATTTGTACGACACTTGATACTGCGGTATCGCCTGCCTGACGGTAATAGTGAGTAAAGTTCGTGGCTGGGGTGGGCAATGTCTTTTATAATTCTTTTGGCCTTGGCCACGCACCGCTGGTTGTAAATGTCCAGGAGGGAGGGGAGCTCACCTCCAACGATATACTGGGCCGTCCGCACCACCCTTTGAAGCGCTCTGCGCTCGAGTGCCGTGCAGTTCCCGTACCAGGCGGTGATACACCCTGTCAGAACACTCTCGATGGTGCCGTTGTAGAATGTTCTCAGGATGCGGGGGCCCATGCTGAATTTCTTCAGACGCCTGAGAAAATACAGGCGTTGTTGGGCCTTTTTCACCACGTGTGTGGTGTGCGTGGACCATGTGAGGTCCTCGGAGATGTGCACGCCGAGGAACTTGAAGCTGCTGACCCTCTCTACTGCAACGCCGTCGATGGAGATAGGGCTGTGCTCTCCCCTCTGCCTCCTGAAGTCCACGATCAGCTCCTTGGTCTTCTTGACGTTGAGGGCGAGGCTGTTCTCCTGGCACCACTGCTCCAGCGATCCGACCTCCTCCCTGTAGGCTGTCTCGTCGTCGCCGGCGATCAGGCCCATCACTGTCGTGTCGTCAGCAAACTTGACGATGACGTTGGAGCTGTGCATAGCCATGCAGTCGTGGGTGTAGAGGGAGTAGAGGAGAGGGCTCAGCACGCATCCCTGGGGGGCTCCCGTGTTGAGGGTCAGTGGCTCTGATGTGGTGCTGCCCATCCTCACCACCTGGCGGCGGTCCGACAGGAGGTTCAGTATCCAGCTGCACATGGATGGGGGTACGCCTAGACCTCTCAGCTTGGTGTCGAGCTTGGCAGGAACTATTGTGTTGAATGCTGAGCTGTAGTCCACAAACAGCATTCGCACATAACAGTTCTTCCCCTCCAAGTGGGAAAGGGCAGTGTGGAGGGCCATGGCAATTGCGTCGTCCGTGGATCTATTTTGACGATATGCAAATTGCCATGGGTCCAGCGTGGTAGGTAACACGGAGCAAATAAAGTCCTTGACCAACCTCTCGAAGCATTTGCTAACGATCGAGGTGAGGGCCACAGGTCTGTAGTCATTCAGGCATGTTACCTTGGTTTGTTTAGGGACAGGCACGATGGTGGATATCTTGAAGACCGCGGGGACAACAGCCTGGGACAGGGAGAGGTTGAAGATGTCTGCAAAGACTCCTGCCAACTGGTCTGCGCATGCTCTGAGGACGCGGCCCGGGATGTCGTCGGGGCCTGCCGCCTTACGGATGTTCAGCCGCTTAAAGGTGCGGCGCACATCCGCCTCCGAGATGCGCAGCTGGCTGGTCTCCCCAGTCGGTGCTGGCTTCGGCGGGCTGCCGTTTACGTCGAACCGAGCAAAAAATGTATTTAGCTCTCCTGTGAGGGAGGTAGAGGAGTTCTCTACACAACTGGTTCTCCCTCTGAAGTTCGTTATATTCTGCAGCCCCTGCCACATACCCCTCGCATCGTGTTTCTTGAATTTATCTTCCACTCTGTCCTTATACTCCCGCTTGGCAGTGACGATGGTCTTACGGAGGTCGTAACGGGCTCTCGTATATTCCTCCGTATTCCCGGAACCAAAGGCGGCGTTACGCGCATGTAGAGCAGCGCGAACATCGCCGTTAATCCACGGTTTCTGGTTGGGATATATCCGAACCGACTTGGTCGGAACAACGTCATCTATGCACTTCTTGATGAACCCGGTGACCGACGACGCGTACTCGTTGATGTTATTGTCCGAGGCAACGCGGAACATGTGCCAGTCAGCGTGATCAAAACAATCCTGCAGCGTAGAATCTGATTGGTCCGACCAGCATTGGACCTCCCTCACAGCGATCGGTTGCTGCTTCAGTCTCTGCCTATAGGCGGGGAGCAGCTGGATAGAGCGGTGATCTGATTTGCCGAACGGTGGGCGGAGGAGGGCCTTGTAGCCATCACGGAAGGGAGTGTAGCAGTGGTCGAGGATCCGCTCGCCCCGTGTGTTGCTCTTTATGTGTTGGTAGAACTTCGGGAGAACCTTCTTCAGGTTCGCCTTGTTGAAGTCCCCCGCCACGATGAGAGCAGCCTCGGGGTGGGCCGACTCCTGTTCGCTGATAGCCCCGTACAGTTCCTTCAGCGCTGTGTCCGTGTTGGCTTGTGGGGGAATGTAAACAGCGGTCACGGTTACCGCTGTAAACTCCCGAGGTAGCCAGTATGGACGGCACATAAGCATCAGGTACTCCAGGTCCGGGGAACAGAAAGACTTGAGGGGATGTACATGACTTTGGTTGCACCAAGATCTGTTTATCATGAGACATACCCCCCCTCCGCGATCTTTACCGGAGAGAGCCTTTGTTCTGTCCGCCCGGTGGACGGAAAATCCCGTCGGCTCGATAGCTGCGTCGGTAACCCCCTCCGACATCCATGTCTCCGTAAGGCAGATAATGCAATTGTCCCTAGTTTCCCGGTGGAATTGAATACGAGCCTGTAGTTCGCTTAACTTATTGTCCAGAGACTGTACATTAGCCAGTAGAATGGTGGGTAGTGGGGGGCGATCGGATCGACATCTCAGCCTGACTAGCACGCCGGCTCGCTTCCCTCGCTTCCTCCGGCGACGCTTGCGCGTAATCGTGCCCAAAATGGACGGAGATAATCCAGCTGTGACTTCGGGCGGGACGTCCGAGTCGAAAGAGTGAAAAAACTCCGGTAGGCGGCGAGCGACTGTCGATCTGATCTCCCAAAGTGTGCAAAAGTTATAAGTGAACTTGCTGCTAACATCCTGAACTAAAAAAGTTGCAATAAAAAGAATAAATAACAAAAAACTGCGTCGTCGTGCGGGAGCTCGCGACACGGCAGCCATCTCGTACGGCGCCATACTCGCCATACTCCTCCTCCTTCACCTGTTCCTCCTCCTCCTCCTCCTCCTCCTCCTCCTCCTCCTCCTCCTCCTCCTCCTCCTCCTCCTCCTCCTCCTCCTTCACCTCCTCCTCCTCCACCTCCTCCTCCTCCTTCACCTCCTCCTCCTCCACCTCTTCTCCCCACCTTTACGTTCCGTCGTCTAGTGGTCAGAGGGGGAGTGGGGTGTGTTGGAGTGGTCTTCTGGGTAGTAGACTGTAACCTGTAGACCCCCCCCCCTGTGACCTGCTCGTTAACGACACGTACCAGACAATTAAAAACACGTTTCCCTGCATGTCACCTTGGATACAGAGCGTCTGCTGATGTGACGATAGTATAGTGTAATAGTAGCATTCGGTGATGTTGTAAATCCCGAGATTGGAAAGAAGACGATGTGAGACGAGGTCAGAGGAGTGTCTATCCTTCAGCCTGGAGAAAGGGTTGGATAATCCACAATCTTTTCAGTATTTTGTATTACTTCTGTCGGGGGTGCGTGTGTGGGGGGGGGCTGCTTCATTTCCTTGTCAAGAAGTCTTTTACCCTTCTGTATTTTATTTCCCTCCACTGATGTTCTGACTGCCGGCGAACATGTCTGAGTGACCGTTCCCCCCCCCCCCCCCACAAGCCACCACCACCCCTCATAGTCCCCCCCCCCCCCCCCTGCGGCGTGCTCGCAGTCCTCCTGGTGCCGGTGGATTGGACTGCTGGGGAGAATGAGATGCTCCATCCATCTCCCCGTCTGGGATGAAGCAGCAGGTGGTGAAGCATCAGTAATGAACTGCAGCTGACTGTAGGGGGATTTGGAGACGCGGCGCCGGCGCGTCTCCAAACACCTGGCGCATTTCCTTTGCTCGCATGGTGGTCTGGTGTCAGGCCGAGGGCTGTCCGCTGCAGTGGGCCAGTTTGCGGGGCGGTGCCTCCAAACCCATTAGTTTTATGCTACGGGCTCGCGGTGAGCCGCTTCATATCGCCGTGCGGATGAACGGAAGGAAGGAAGGAAAATGACGGTAATCTCTGACCCCTCTGTTTGCAGAGCCAGCAGTAAACGTGCTGAGAGAGGGATTCACATCCAGCTATATATATATCAATATCACCTCCTTTCTTTGACAAAATAAGGCTGCAGGTTGTTTTTCCCCATGCCAATCGAGTCGATGGTACAAAGGCCTTTGATGAAAGGCAGACTTTTAAAACAACTCAAAGTCGTTTTCAACATAGCGCACAGAAGTAATGTGTGCGTTGTGTTTGGCGGGAATGTGAAGGAAATCAAACGATGGAATGAAGAGCTGGCGTCGTGTCAGATTAATTCATTAATATGGTGTGTGTGGCGGAGGGGTGGCGCTGAGCTCAGCAGATGTCGTCCGGTGCGAGCGGCCCAACTGCTCACATAGGGGTGTTATTTTCTCCTGACATGCTGTACGTACACCCTCTCACAAGGGGGGGGGGGGGTGTTCACGTGCTCCACACATCAGCACTTGCATCAGCGTTTCTCGTGTGAGCATGCACACACACACACACACACACACACACACACACACACATATACACGCGTTCCGCGTTGAGCTGCTCGCGGCGCTCCCTGTGTAAGCTGGCGTCGCCCCTTTTAATGGTCTCCATTTCCCAGGGAGTGGGAAGCATGCGGGCTCCCTGGGGAACGGGATCATTAAGGAGGGGAGCAAACAAGATCAGCTCTCAGACGCCGAGGTGCTTGTGTGTCTGTGAGTGGGGGGGGGGACCGGCCCACAGGGACCGGTGGGCCACCACATCTGTAGCTCTGGTGGTGTAGAAATGTCTGTAGGACGCAGGGAGTGATAGGACGAGTGATGTCTCTCACACGCTTTGGTTTAAGAATGTGAATTGGATGTTTTTTACAGCAGCAGCTGACCATTGTCATCATCATCATCATTATCATCATCATCATCATCGTCATCATTGTCATCATTGTCATCATTGTCATTATTATCATCTTCATCACCCATGTTAAAGCAATGTATGCGCCGAACACGCTGGAAAACCTTCTACCTTCTAAGGAGGTGAAGGAGACGCTTTGTCCTTAATACCTAATGATAGATATCTCTTCTTGATACATCGTCGTTGTGTTCCGATGACCAAAAATACAACATGGTAGGTCTCTGTGTTGTTTTAGTTTATGTTATTGGGATTGGGTTAGTGTTGCTGCACCAACTTTGCATCGACTTAATGCCCTAAATCAACTTAGTGCCCTGAATCTAAAAGGTGTTTCTGCCTTCTTAGGAGCAACACAAATCTGACCGTTCATCTAGCTAAAGTATAGTAATAGAGTGCAAAAGCATAATATAACAAATTATATGAATTATATCGCTTTACTAAATATGTCTGTATATTTCTATACATTGAGAATGTACTGAAAACCTAGCCTTAAACTCCATGCATGGGTCAAAGCACGTGCTGCCAATTCCCATTCTGAGGAATACATAACTAAACCTTAGTGGACATTGGACAGGTCATTGCCTGTGGGGCTAAACCACCCAGACAGGCTCTGAGATCAAATGACATTGTAAATGGATCAGGAGAAGGAGACACTTCACAAGTGAGAAGAGACACTCCCAGGAGAGTGCTGAAGGCGGAGAAGAAAAAAATTAATAAAAAATAAAAGCACCATCCCCAGAAGCAGAGAGCTGAGTTCACTGCAGCCATATTTGAATTCAGAGGGCTCCTATTTCACCTCCAGGTGTGATGCTGATTAGCCCCATTACGAGCCATTTGAAGGTCTGCCCGTTAGTGACATCACAGTCTGTCCATCCAGGTTCAGTTGGCGGATGAATGTAGCCGTTAATCATGGCTGCTGACGGCTTTCGGTGGACGCCATTAAGAGGAGCTGTCGAGTGTAGCGCATTTTGCCTTCTCTGACCTCGCATCGGATCTGGTGGACACGGCAATGGTATTTCAAGGATTTTAAGGATTAGCTCATCTGCCTAAAATGGAAAATACATAGGTTAACGGCTTCGTATGTTTGTAGTATTTGTCCAAGGTAGGCGTGTGTCCAAGGCTGCTATGTGGCTTTGTTTTCCTCCTTTTCTCTCTCTCTCTCTCCTCGTCTCTGCCTAACTGAGTAAATCGTCGCTGAGAGATTAGGGTGTGATTTCCATCAGGAGCGTCTCCTCTGCTCTGGCGGCGCCGTGCAGGTAATCTAGTTATAGAACCGCTGGGAGGACGAGGGGCCATCTGTTCCCTCTTCACACATCGTCGTGAATCAGCATATTGTGAGAAGCCTTTGGAACAAATTCTGAGAGCTTTCAATCTGTTGGAGCGGGAAGCGACGTGCTTCTGCAAGGACGGCGGCGATGTGTGCAGTTATTCAGGCGGAGAGGAGATGGGTGCGTTCTGTTGTCGCCTTGGAGCACCTTTGCTTTGTGTGCTGGTTAACACATTTCTATACATATATTTGTTCAAGGTTTCAGGACACTTTGTCACACAATGGCCACCTACAGGATGTTGTAATTCACCTAAGCTGATAGGGGTAGATAGTGTGTACCAGCCAGCCGAAAGCTGCTTGGTTAAAGGGCCCCTATTATGCCTCCAGGTGTGAGTGGGATTAACCATGACAAGCCGTTTCAAAATTGTCATGTGACCAAAGTTGCCATTGACATAGTGACATCACATGTGGGAGTGTCCACCCATATACACAATGAGTAGACAAGCCTACCAGTTGGTACTATACTACTGTGGATGACATCATCTGGTCTCATTGTTCCATGCTTGGTTCTACAGGATATCAAGTTGCTAAAGAGGCTGCCACCACATTTGTATGTAACTACATGAATTGTCATACATGTGTATGCAAGTCAGTATTTGCATTTCAATAATAATAAAGTAATGAATAAACTACACTACAAGCTTTGTAGCAATACACATGTATATTTGCCGTGGTTTATCTTCCATATCAAAGTAAGAATCCAGAGATAAAAACACATTTGCTGGCCATGGTCATATCCATGGTCTGTAACAGTTGATAACCCATCAGCCGGTTGGTGTGGATCATATCATAATCAGAAGGACTGGTCTGTTCTCTCTTCTGTAGCTGCTGACATTGTAATCCTTGTTTTCAAAGTATAAATGACTGAACTCTTTGTGAGTTTGCTGTGGTTCGGTTTCTAACACTACATGAGTCAATTCTGAAAATGCTAGTTTAGTAACAACTGTATGAATAAATAAAATAAATAAATAAACATCTCAAACAATCTGGAAACGTGTGTGCTGTGTGTATACAAGCATTGGTACATTCATTGAAAGTGATTCTAAAAGTGAGCAGTGGCGAAGCGTGTCTATCACAACTGGACCTTCTGTAGACCAGGGGTTCCCCAACTTTTCAGCCCGCGACCCCCAACATAACAGACCCCCCCCCCCCCCCCCCCCCCCACTATCACCGGAGGGACTGGAACATTAAAAACAACGTGTGCACAGATCTTCACCATCAAGAACATCGTTCTCAGCTGCAAATGATAGTCGTGAATCTGTCAGAATCAGAATTCCTTTATTCGTCACCCTTACGTATTAAACATACTTACATAATACTTTATGCCTTATCTCATTTAGGCAGATCAGATTGTCGCAGTCAATTTACAAGTGTACCCTAGTTGTAAAGTAGTGTTCATGTAGTGAAGTAACAGCCCAACACAGACCACCACACAGGCTATCGGTTAAAGGGACGGTCTAACACGCTTCACGAGAAAAGGCTTAACGTAACTTTGGAACTTTAAGTTCCAAAACAGCGATCAATAATCACCAAATGTCTCTGGCATATGTCTTGTCATTAGCACTTTCACCTGTCAAAATGAAAGTGAAAAGGTGAAAGTGCTAATGACAAGACATATGCAAATTGGGTGATTATTGATCGCGGGTTTGTAACTCTTAGTTACGTTAAGTCTTTTCACGTTAAGCGATGCAAAGAAAGATCAAGTCCAAACTCTCAATTCAAATGCACAACAATGCTTAACAAACCCAAGACAGCCATTAACTAATCAGTCAACAAGTGTGTGGAAACAAAATGCAACAACCAGCTCAACGAGACGCAACACTGAGACAAAACCAGCAAAGACAAATGAGCGTCACTCACCAATGATGTTCACTGAAAGACCAAATCCATTCTCCTGTCCTCCTGGATGAATGGTCCGACCACCATCAGGTCATCAAGATGATCGCTTTTCAGATCCAAAATAAGTTGCCTTTCCAATTCCCTGCCCTCTGGTCGGTCCCAAATAGCAATACTCCCATCAGTAGAGCCTCTCATGGCTAGTAGAGCCCGTTAGCCACGGGTATCTTTCCCAGTTGCTAGCCTGAAAATGGCGAACATAGCCTGCTTTAACAACTTGATTCAGCTCAAGATTGTCAGGCGTTGGACGGCCTTTTTTAATAATGTCCATCTTTACATTGAATGGTCGTCTTGAAAATGGTTCCGACAATAAATCCGCAACGACATCATCTTCGCCTGTTGCCATTTTGACGTCAAATCCTACGTAGAAACAACGTAGCACTACGCTAGATCCACTCTCGCTCCAGCAAGGATACCTTCTAGCTCCCTATTGAGCTGTGGGGAAATCTGAAAGAATACGCCCATTGGCTACAAATCACGATATGATTGGTTGATCAAATCGTCAATCCAAACGTACGCTGTCATTCAGTCTGAGGGCCAAAGTCATCGGGAATACTTTGGTTGAAGGATATTCTTCCCAGCAACCCAGAAAAATATCTGATTGGTTGAATTGTTTTTCCAACACAAAACCACTCAAATGCGTCGTGCATGGACCGAGAAAGACAAACAAATCAACGTAACTGTAATATAATAGATAACAACACAGATACCATTCTCATTTAGTCATTTTATTAAATTGTATTACATTTTATTAAATTGTATTACTTTATTAATACAATTAATTAGATTTTTTTGTTTCATCTGAGAGTTCCAGGGTCTTCTCTGAATACCTTGAAGGCCCTGACGCTTCACCACTGAATTTTAGAAATGGTAATTTAACATTTATCAACGTATCCTTAAAGCTATCAGTCAAACCTCCGTGCAGCGATACTTTATAACTTTAATGAGGCTAAACGACTCGGAACATTTAGCTCATTTGCCTGCGGCCGCCTCTGCTGTTAAGATTTCCTCTTCCGGCTCAAATGAATATCTGTCATTCCTTCCACTCAGTGAGACTTGGCTGAAGTTATAGTCTTCATTTGATCCATAGATTGGTATGCATTGCTAACAGCCATTGGGAAATGTATTGTATCTCTCAAGGCTAACAACAACAACAAAGGCGACTGAATCTCTTGGCACAACAAGTAAAGCAAGATGCAGCTGCAGCATGACCCTTCTTTGGAAGTTCAACTTCCTTCAATTTCCATCCTCCCGCTCGTGGCTGGAAGCTGGATATGCCGGAGCGAGTGGAGGTCGCCCTGTAGTTCATCGATCGCAGCAATGATGGCGAAATACAAAGGAAAGAGTGAATCAATCACACCCATAGTCCGGCATTTTTGGTCGTTTTCTGGGGCATGGTCAATGTGTGAAACAACAATTGCCATGCGTGCCAACCGAGGTCATGATGTCATCGTTTTTTGCCGAACCTCTATTTCACCGGAGCATGAGAATCAACTACGTTTTTAGCGATACCGGAATACGTGTTGACGAGGCCTTGATTGTTATCGGGTGAAAAAAAAGATGATATATCTCTCGCATTTAATCGACCACTCGACTGCTGTTTGGACAACAAATATGGAAGTGTTGTGAATGCTTTTCTGCACACACACACACGTGAAGATAGGAAGGTCTTAAGGAGAGCACACCAAGACCTGGGAAGGAAGATTTAGGGGGAGAGGTGGAGAGCCACGGATTAAAGATCATATCAAAGCCGGGGGAATAGGTATAGAGATTCTAAAAGCGATGTCAGGGGGAGATAGCAGATGAAGGCTGACTTCCTGGGTCTAAGAAGAGTGTTGCTCTAAGAATATCGCCCGGTGCAGACAGTCGACGGTGGCACTTCCAGATGATAGTGACGTGTGTGGAAAAGCTATATTTCAGTGACCTGGAAAATACTTAAATTGAATGTTCAAGGACACGTAGGAGGAATCTGCAGACAAACTATCTCCGGCACGGAAATGTCACATATATATATATTTATCTAAAGCTGTAGAAATACACAAGGTTGGAGTTTGATTTGGCTGGGGCCACCTGGAAAGAAATGCTTGGGTGTAAGTTTGAGCTCTGGGTTTATAGTGTGTTGAATCACTATATTCAAGAATCGCTTAGCTATGAGAAGATTAAGTGCACACATTAATCCATGAGTTGGACCAATCTCGTAATTCACTCAGTATGCTAATTGCCTGTTCTCTTTCCCTTCAGGAGGGGGTTTACAGGCTATTAGATGGCACCAAGTGTTTGACAAAAGATAGCCAACATGCTCCCCCGCCCACACCTTTTCCATTTCCTACTTAAATGGCTTGCGTGCAGACGCCCACACGCCTCCGCTGAAAATAAAGAATTCAACATCAGGAGAGAGCGAGCAGGCTGGTGAGGTTCCAAGCCACAACATGGAACAAGCTGCAATTCTGCTTAGACTTCAGCTAAGTAAGTTCCCCCTCCAAGAAATGTGACAAAGTTAAACAATGACTTCTCCTGTGAACTTTTGTAACTAGGAGGGTGCGAGAGCAGGATGGTCAGCGTTTCCGACTCCCACACACAAGATACTGGCCACAAACCCTGATGCCCCCGGTTTACCTCTAGGCAACCTGATGGCTAACCCCTACTTGCTCCTTAATGACATCTGACCTCTGAACTCACTGTGAGTCTCTTGCACAAATGTAATGTAAATGTAAATGTAAATATTCTATGGGACACACTGGTACTAAACGTCTGTGTTTCCAGCACAATGTTTTTCCACATTGCCGTGGCTCTCAGCCATTCCTTATTAATTATCACAAGATCTCAGGGTAAATAATGGAAGACGGTGCTATTGTATTCAACTCACTCCCACTCCCACCCAACTCACCCCCACTCCTTGTGGGGGTGATTTCTTTCATTTGTGAGGCCAACTACCAACCAAGGGAGTGATGGGGGAGGGGTGGAGGGCACGGCGGATGAATCAAACAAGATATTTCGGCACGACACCTGACTGCAAATGTGGCCAGTAATGACCGGAGTGGGGTTTTCTGGGTGAGGCTAATGAGACATTAGACATAAACTATGTTTTAAACGCCCTGGAGACGACACAGGGAATATAAGTATTCCAGATAGACTCCATCCACAGGTAGCCAGAACACACCCAGTGAGGGTGTGCTCTAGCCCAGCTCCCCCTCCGGAAGGCTGCCGTCTGTCACTCTGTAAGCCCCCGGCGAAGGAGAGACCATTCTCTGCTCTCTGCTGCGCCAACGTAGCATTTTCCTGGTAGCGTGTTGCCTTTTTCTTTGTCTTTCATGTGTGACAGATAATCTGTTCACTCAATATGCCTTATTTTTGCGGGAAGGATGAGCCCTAGCTCCTACACCTGCTCCTCGACGACATGTATCAGAAGTCACCTCAACAACTAAACAGAACACATCTATTACACTTCGTGTAACCGTAACATCAACTGTTGGTATTCAAACGGAGGGTTCTTCCAATTTAAGGTGAAAGGAAAACAAGAGAAACAAGACAACACATGGAGAGACTTGTGGTGTGCACATCAAAGGGCGACTACCACCAACACAACCAACAGGGACCTGGAGGAGGGTGGGAGGAACAAACCCACTCATTCCAATGGGAAATGGAACAGTTTTGCCTATATTTGCTGTGTTATTTAGCTACAGAACAGCTCAAATTAATAACACTGCTCTCCTTCATTATCAGAAGTCAGAAACACAGCAGGCGATGACATGAACAACATGCGGCAGTATAGCTCAGGAGGTAGAGTGGTCGCCTCACAACCAGAAGGTTACTGGTTGCCCCGATCAGTTGCATTGATCCCCCGGATCCTCCTAGCAAAAACTGTCGAGGTGTCCTTGAGCAAGACACCCTAACCCTAACTGCTCCTGACCTGCTGGCTGTCTCCTTGATGGCTGACTCCACCGTTGGTGGTTGAATGTGTGTATGAATGGGTGAATGTGAGGCATGACTTGTAAAGCGCTTTGCATAAAAGCGCTATATAAAAGCATTCATTACCATTAGCATTACATGCTTTGGTGGTTTCTGGTATCTTATACCTTCCTCCACTAATAGACGCCCAGGAAGTCTTAATGTAGGAGATTTGTCAGTGTCAATTTCCCACCTAATCTCTCTGGTCCACCTCAGAGGCTGCCGGTTTCCAAGCCTTCCCAGCTCTGCTTCACACACCAGCACACACACCCCCACACACCCACACACACACACACACACACACACACACACACACACACACACATATTTAAACACACACACACATGCATATACTTTATGCAAATGCATATACACTTTTACATACACATGCTCACAAACACACACACACCACCACGTACACACACACACACACACACACACACAACGCGCAAACACATACAAACCAACCCACCCACCCACACAGCACCACTCACAATCACAGGCATGCAGACAATCACAGGCATGCACTCACACACACAAACACAAACACAAACACAAACACACACACACACACACACACACACACACACAATACTACCCAGGTGAAGGGAAGCCTGCGGCTGGGAAATGGGATTTCTGGCCAGCAAGTCCTGCTTCCTCCACATTGACTGGGATGCTAAACAACAGCAGCAGTAGATGTTCCTCTGAACAGCAGAGGTCCTCCTCAGTGGATTCACTGGCCGAGTGGATTTATGGACCAGGTGGCTTTGATCTCTTTTCCCTCCTAGAGATGTTTTAAAGCTCTCACTAAATGAACAACTGGAAGCAAGGTGTCTCACAGGCAGGAATATGGACTTTGGAATAGAAAACAATGACGTCATATCCACGCATGCGCAGTTTAATGGTTGGCAAAAGGTCCTTGTTATCTTTTACATAGAAAGTATACCGTGCTGGACTGCTTCAAAAAGCAGAAAAAAATCGCAATCAAGTCGCTAGTTCTAGATATTCTTCCAAAATAACGAATGATAAAGGTTTGGCTTCACTTCCAGACCCGTACACATTGAAAGGATGGCAAAACATGAAGGAGTCTCTCAAATTTTTATCGTGAACAGTATCTTTATAGTAGGCCTTTAGTGTTTTAGAAAAGTGCTATTAATTATAATACTGCTGCTGGGGATGGGGAGTAATCATTTCATTGTATTTGTTGCAAATGGCAAATAAAAATGTTGAATCTTGAATGTGTCCATCCGCAGAGTCGCGACCCAATGGCTCCTACTTCTTTGCATTGTTGTGGAATCCTCAGGAAACGTATACTAGAACCCTTTTGAAACGGATTTGTGCGACCAATAACAACTCTCCGGCATTATGCCTCAATGAATGGTTACTTTTCCTTTAAATCGCATTCATTCACATGTAAAGTTCAGGTCACGCGTCACTTTTCGCCAACTGGAACACATGAACCAGGTGACTTTGGCTTCATGAGGAACATCTCTCATCTCTCATCTCTCATCTCTCATCTCTCATCTCTCATCTCTCATCTCTCATCTCTCATCTCTCATCTCTCATCTCTCATCTCTCATCTCTCATCTCTCATCTCTCATCTCTCATCTCTTTGTGTGAGTGGAGCCATGATGTTTTTTTCCTTCCTTTTTTACTAAATCAATGGCAGGTTCACGTATAGATTTCGTAAAAGTTGACCACCTCCTGATGATTCTCCCCCCGTCTCCTGTGTCTCACTCGGTTAAAGATGTTTGTCGCCAATCAGTGTATTAAGTTGCAGACCCTTGGCTTTATTGAAGAGGCCCTGCGCTGAGGCCCTAATGAATCATCTATAGAAGAGGGCCGGTTAGGACCCAGGGATGGAGGGAATGAGTTTTTAACCAGTTTGCTTCAGGGGGGTGTACTCGCTCTGCTCTCCAGTGTGTTCCCTCCTTCACTGTCAAATGGAGTTTGCTCATATATATAACACACACACACACACACACATACACACAAACACACACACAAATCAATCCTACGATGCAGGTGTGATGAACTGTATCTCTGTCATTCTCACAGGTGCCGGGGTCGGCCAAAAAATAATAACAAACAACATTTGAAATATGACATTTGGGTAGTGTGGCTACTTTGAAATGTCACTACCTAACCACACTCACTAACTAAAGGGCAGACACTGCCAAGATTGTGTCTTTCAAAAGCGCAGCACTGAGGCCGTTTTGAGGGTGCTTCCGACGTGACTAAAGGGTTGCATCTTGTACCAACGATCCGCTGTTGTGGTGAAGCATATGGCACAGTGGCTAAACCAGTACTGCGAGGGGAGGGACTATGTGATACCTGGGGTAGTGAGGTCATTAGCTTTGGGTTTTGCAGGTGAAAAAAATACATTTGTGAAAGTGGGGAGGTGTGTGGTCATCACTCTAGATCAGGGGTGTTCAACCATTTTCAGCCCAGGGTGGATTGAGAAACATAGCCTGGACCCCCTATATATTTATCCATTAAATTCAGCTTTTAATCCCAGGCATTTTATACATCCCATATGTATAATGCCTTATTAACTTCTCAATATATCCAGCTTTGATACTTAGTTAAAAGCCATGTAGACAAGATTATAACAAATGCATCAGGCTCAA
>CM051010.1:8406233-8486233 GCA_027704905.1 Muraenolepis orangiensis | reverse complement strand
CTTGCGGAGTTAATGCCGAAAGGCATCCGTAGAAACCTGTAGCGCCCAAGTGGAGTGCTGAAAGTCGTCAGCATTGAGGATTTCTTGTTGAGACGTATCTGCCAGAATGAGTTTTTCTCATCCAGGACCGAGAACACTGTCACCCCTGACATCTGTGCTGCCACTTACTCAACGCTGCGCATGGGATGATGGGGCCTTTTCAGTGCTGTGTTGAGGTCTCTTGGATTGATGCATAGTCTCATTGCTTGTCTTTCTTATGCGCTGCCACCATAGGAGAGACCCAGTATGTGGGCTCAGTGACATTTGTTATGACCCCTATGCTTTCCATGCATTCCAGCTCAGATTTGACTCTGCCTTGCATCGCAGCAGGGATGCGGTGGGCTGGCCGGACCACAGGTTGTATGCTGGGATCCACCGTCATGGAGTATGTGACTGGAAGTTCTCCGAGCTCCTCACTGAACAGGTCTTTGTATTGTGTGAGAATCTGTGTGTTGAAGTCTGTGTTGCTCTCCATGGTGACTTGATGGACGTCAGGACTCATTTTGACAACACCCATGTCCATGCATGCACTAAATCGTAGCAGTGGTTGCACCTCTCTGTCCACTATGAAGAAAGGCAATGAGTGGTGCTGCTCCTTTAGGCAGCGTGACAGTTTGGCTACGCCGCTGGTCTCAATTCTGGTGCCCCCATAGGCAACAAGGTTTGCAGCTTTCTTCTGCTTTACGAGCGGCTCGCCATTGGTCACTCGTTTGAAAGTCTCCAGTGACATCACATTGCATTTTGCCCCTGTGTCGAATTTTATTTTAGTGTGCCTGCCATTTATATGTAATGTGACACATCCTTCGTCCTTCTCATTAGCATGAGAATTGACACAGTCAACTTCGACACCATCCACATCAAATGTTTCATCTTCGTATGTTGTGGGCTGATCCACTGCCACTTCACGCACAGACTGTCTGAAAGTCTTTCTGCCTAAATTGCTTTGACTCCGTTGTGTAGACTTGCAGCAACTTAAAAAAACATAAATTGCAAAGTATATTGCAATTATGACATTGTTGTCCAAACGCTGGACACATCTCCCTTTTAGCTGCGTGTCTACTCCCACAATTGCTGCAGTTTGTGATTGTCTGAGAGAAGGATTGAGGTCTTGACTGGTGCATTCTGTTAAAAACTGGCCTTACTGCATCAACACTGGTGGCTTGTGTGGCTATCGTCTTGCTACTCTCCTCTGTCATCTCGTGGATGTGACAGATTGAAATGGCTCTGGCAAGTGTTAACTCACTGTCTCTCAATAGAGATTTACGTATAGAGTCACTGATAATGCCACACACGATCCGGTCACAAATGAGCTCATCAGTCAAGTCTCCAAAATGGCAATTCTTAGCTTTGATCCTCAGATCACTGATGAAGGATTCAATAGTCTCACCTTGCTTCTGATTTTGTGAATGAAACTTGTGTCTCTCCATTGTCCTGTTGCTTTGGGGGCTGCAGATTTTGCAAAATTTCCTTTTTAGGCATTCAGGGTCCTCTCATTCAGGGTCCTCTCATTCAGGGTCCTCTCATTCAGTGTCCTCTCATTCAGGGTCCTCTCGGGATTCTGCCGGGGTAATTAATGCTGCGTTTTCTCTGGGCCCGCGCACTTCAGGAGCAAAGGCAAAATAAAGCTCCCGTTCAATGGCTTCTGGTCCAGCAATGTTGAGGAGAATGTAAGCCTTGTCTTTTCAGAGTTGTTGAAATGGGCTGCGGCAATAAAAATATCGTACTCCCGCTCAAAAATTTGCCAATTCTCTGCGAGTAGTCCGTATCCTATTCTCACACCATGTAAATGTTAGTCTGTTGGTGCGTGAGTCAATGATCACACTGGCTTAGAACAATATAGTTTGATTTAATGCTAATCCGTACCTACAGACAGTAACACTGCGTGAGGCTACCGGCATGACAGACCTAACATTCTGATGGGTACGATGGCTCATGAGGGACAAACAGAACAGTCATTTAACCAAATGATCTACATCCACCAGACTATGGTACCCAGCAGCACCTCCCCTGGACGAGAGGGAGGGAGGCTGAGGCTCCGTCACACTCTGGCTCTTTATCCATTCTCATCACTCATGCAGCTGAAGATCACCGGTATCAATCAATCAGACAATCAATAAAACCTTATTTATATGGCACCTTTTGTGCAAAACCGCAATTAAATGTGTTTACCAAGGGAAACAACATGACAAGAACCAGAAATACAATGTGTTGGAGATAACAATAAAACTGAATCTGAATCACAGAGTTGAGGGGTAAAACTAAAGTGTTACATTCCCAACCGTGGGTTGGGAAGTAGTTAGGCAGTTTCCTCTCTCTCTCTCTCTCTCTCTCTCTCTCTCTCTCTCTTTCTAACTTTATGTCCTCCCTCCCACCAACGATCCCTTACTTCCTCCACCCCGTCCGACTTTATCTTGTCAAGGTGCCACGAGCAGTAGCACCTGGCATCTCATTGGCTCCCTGTCGCCAGACTCGCAGCTGCTTTTGAGATTGCCCCCTCTAAAAGGAACGGCGTACCGGAAGAAAACTTCCACCACCACCAAGTGACAAGTTTAGGATGACTTTGGATGTGCCAAAAATGAAATCACCAAAAACAGCAACAGAAATGTGTGGTGTGTGTGTGTGTGTGTGTGTGTTCATGTGATTTTCACACAGTGCTAGTTAGCTTCCATGAAATAACACCAATCTCGTTTCCTCTACCTCCTCATCACTGACATGTCATGAAAAAACATCTAAAGCTTTGGAAGCTAACCTCCGACAAAAGGAATTAATGGCAGAGCAGAAGTAGCGAGCACTTCAGCCGTTATTACACGAGGAACTTGACACTTTGACACATGTCCTCTCATCACTTCAGCCGTCAACACGAGGAACTTGACACTTTGACACATGTCCTCTCATCTTCTTTGAAGGCTTGCCTTTTGGGACTTTTTTACAGCGCTCTGCTGCTTGAAACCAACACACACAGACACCTTTGTTCAGCATACTCCGAACTATGATCAAAGCTTCAATGCCTTAACACACACATAAGGTTTTAACATTCAGGCAAAGATGAAATGGATTACATTAGATTAAGTATAAACAGGTAGTGAGCAGTTGTATAAATAGAAGGACATGTTGACATCATAACTGGGGAACCTCCTTTAAAACAAATACAAATAGAAGAAACATAATCATATCACCAAGAAGATGAGATCGATGTTTTATGGCCAATTAATATAGTTTGTGTGTGTGTGTGTGTGTGTGTGTGTGTGAAAAAAGTGGTCTGCACTATCCATTCTCATCTCTATTTGACTGACAAAAGAACCCATGGCGTCATTTTTAGGTCAAACTAGTCAGGGACAGGCGCTGCATAGTGACTGATGAACCACAATGTACGGACTTCCCTCAGGTCCACGGCTAATCCCTCATCGGATGTAGGAAGGACACCTTAGCTGCCAAGGGGGTCAAACCGGCAACACTAAAGCAACAGGACTCACTCCCGACTCGACAGACATCAATCAAACTATTCAGCAGCGCTCACACCATGTACTCTGACAGGGAGGTGAGCCAATATTAATAAAAGGATTCATAAAGAAATTTACGATTCAGTTCAGACAACGCTGAACTGAGCCCCCCCCCCCTCTTACCAGCTCACAGCCTCTCCTTAAGTTTTATCATGGTCTAATAATCGTTGGGTTCTACGATAGTAGAACCCAAGTAGAAGTAGAAGTAGTAGAACCCGATTATTCTAGTGAATAATCGATTAGATTTGTCAACCGGGCCTGAAATGAACCCCTTGCGGGTGCCGAATGCGGTAGAGATGTTTTGCGGCTGCACTCTGCAGCGAAACAATCAAACAGCGACCAATCAAAGGCTTTTGCAGTATTTTTGCTGCAGCTGCAGGTCATTAAACTGTTTTTTTTGGATGTCCTCTCGTCAAAGGGGGACATGTCCGTCTTCTCCGTCTCCCTCATGCAGTCAATTAATTTTTTTTGCCGTCAGTTTGACTTGCAGCCCAAAGCATATATTCCCTCATATTTGTGGTGCGACCCAAACAAGAACTAGAATTATATTGTTTTAACGGTGCAACGCACACAGCTCACCAAAGTAACATGGCCGTATGTTCTAATTGGACTCCACTCCAGCCTGGTTCAGTATACTTTAAGCAGCATTCCACTGTTAATAAAGTTGCACAGTCCAGCCAAGTAAGACCAAGGGTTCAGCCAAGGGTTTTTGCTAAGATACAGTAAAACTTAAACTATAAGCAAAGGCTTCTCTTAGGTTTCATCTTCATCAACACCCAACCTGTACTTGGGGCCGATTTTTACTATTTTAGACCAAAAATGAATAATACCATAGATTACTTTGATAAAGATCCCAGAAGACATCCTAACATGTATACAATTACTTTAACCAACAAATTAAGTTTGCCACCATGAACAAACAATTGAATAACCAATAATTCTGACCAACCCATACTTGAAAATATTGCATTGTCTTACCTTAGGTTATAGTGTAAGGCTGTAGGGCTAGGAGCCTCTATAGGCTGTAGGGCTAGGGGCCTCTATAGGCTGTTGGGCTAGGAGCCTCTATAGGCTGTAGGGCTAGGGGCCTCTATAGGCTGTAGGGCTAGGAGCCTCTATAGGCTGTAGGGCTAGGGGCCTCTATAGGCTGTAGGGCTAGGGGCCTCTATAGGCTGTTGGGCTAGGAGCCTCTATAGGCTGTTGGGCTAGGAGCCTCTATAGGCTGTAGGGCTAGGGGCCTCTACAGGCTGTAGGGCTAGGAGCCTCTATAGGCTGTAGGACTAGGCGACTCTATAGTCTGGTTGGCTAGGGGCCTCTATAGGCTGTAGGGCTAGGAGCCTCTATAGGCTGTAGGGCTAGGGGCCTCTACAGGCTGTAGGGCTAGGGGCCTCTACAGGCTGTAGGGCTAGGAGCCTCTATAGGCTGTAGGGCTAGGGGCCTCTATAGGCTGTAGGGCTAGGGGCCTCTATAGGCTGTTGGGCTAGGAGCCTCTATAGGCTGTAGGGCTAGGGGCCTCTACAGGCTGTAGGGCTAGGAGCCTCTATAGGCTGTAGGACTAGGCGACTCTATAGTCTGGATGGCTAGGGGCCTCTATAGGCTGTAGGGCTAGGGGCCTCTATAGGCTGTAGGGCTAGGAGCCTCTATAGGCTGTAGGGCTAGGAGCCTCTATAGGCTGTAGGGCTAGGGGCCTCTATAGGCTGTTGGGCTAGGGGCCTCTACAGGCTGTAGGGCTAGGAGCCTCTATAGGCTGTAGGGCTAGGGGCCTCTATAGGCTGTAGGGCTAGGGGCCTCTACAGGCTGTAGGGCTAGGAGCCTCTATAGGCTGCATGGCTAGGGGCCTCTATAGGCTGTGTGGCTAGGGGCCTCTATAGGCTGCATGGCTAGGGGCCTCTATAGGCTGTGTGGCTAGGGGCCTCTATAGGTATATATTGTACATTGTACTCTGAGTTCTATTGGTGAAATATTTCAGAACAGTCTTTTGAATCATCAATCATATGATGAGATAATTTAAAGCAGGCATAAGTTACAGTATAGCCATCATCACTCCAGGCAAAGTCTTAAAAGTATTAAAGTATTAAAACATTTTTAGCACACATATTGTGTGCCACTTGTGTGAGGGTCAACCATTGTTTGTTTAAACATATTGCTATTTTACTACAACCGATATGTGTGTGTTTAGAACTATCAGTTGTTACAACCGGATACCTACAGCACATGGTAGGGTTGAGCATCAAACGCCTTTCAGATTGTTGTTCAGTATAGTATAGCCTATTATGAAGCTATTGTGAAAGCATAATTTATCCCAATTAATGAATTCCACTACATAATAATAATAATAATAACTATATAATACTACTAAACTATAATAATATAGTGAAACTTAGTGATGTGCCCATCTGTATAGATGACATTCAATCCTGTTGCCTAATAAAATTAGTCATAGTTTATAAAAGTTATAAAAAAAAATTAGTTATAAAATTAGTTATTAATTATTTATTAGTTATTGCCAATCTAGCCACGTGGTTTAAACTGACAGCTCAGGATTAACCTACACTTCTCTTTTCTTAAGCACAATGAAATTGTGACACTTTAGCGGTGGTAGCCAGCTTGATACAGAAGGAGCGAGACAATGTTCTTATTTAGATAGCTAAACTGGCCCAGATTTATTCCCTGCCGCAGCTCACAACTAACCCAGGGGTTAAAATATCCATTCTTAAAATCAATAAAGCAGGGTGGCAAGCCCAAATCGTTATTCATCCACAAAAAGTAATCTGTCTCTCTGTCTGCACTCCACTACTCCTCCAAGTCCCACACACACTCCCCTCTCCCGTCTTTTCGCCCCGCTTTCCCCCTCTCCCGCTTTAACTCCCGTTCCAACTCCCGTTCCAACTCCCGCGTGACTCTTACTCACGTTCACACGCAACCCGCTACACCCTCCCCCTAGCGCTCGCAGCCAATTACCCTCTACAGTGGACACTAAACACATAGAACACTTAATGAACTCCCAAACCCCCTTTGTCCTGGAGGGAGACCTATAGTGGGCCAGGCCACAGCGTTACACTGCCCCCCCCTCTAAATCTCCTCGTCCCCGAGGAGCTAAAGCTCAAAGTCCTGATAACGCTGTGGAGCGTTACACTTCCTCACAGGCCAGCCTGGCACCCCTGCCGTCTCTTCCTGATGTCCCCGGGGAGGAACAACCGCCCCAAAGGGCGTGACTTGCACCCCATTAGGCTTAACCGGGGAATGCCGTGGACTCACTGAAGAATGTTGTGGGGGGTCCAGGTGGGGAGAGTCGTGGACCGACTCTCTCGGTGCTGCTCCACTAGTTAGCTCTGGCTATTAGTTTGAATTGTGCCCAGTAGGATTCCCGCCTCGTGTTGCCATCATAGTGACCCACCCTGACCGGGTCTCTTCTCTGAATAACACTGTTGTGAAGGAATAACTCCTGCCATGGCAGTAGTTAGAGCGTTTCTGAATGGGGTCTACTGGGGTATTAGCGGCTTGAGGAGGAGAATCAGCCCTGATTCAGCCCTAGCCCAGGGGGAGCAGGTATCGCTCTGAGTTGGGTGCCCCCTTGTGTGACTTGACCACGTTAACGTGGTTGACGTGGGACCCAGACACACCAGCCACCGCACTTTTGTCTGGAGCTAAATGCTGGCGAGCATCATAGGAGTTGATTGGGGTGGCTAAGCTAAGGGTAACAGTAGCTGTGGGGTTACCCTCTACAAGCTGGGCTAAAGAGTTAAGAGTTAAGGTTAGCTTGTCCCGAGCTAACAGAGCCAGGTGGGTTAGCATTAGCTTGTTCCTCTGCACACATTTCACTGAACATAGTTTTAAGCCATCCTCTAAACATCTCTCTCTCAAGAAGTATGTATGTGGTAGTTTGGGCTCTTAATGAGTATTTTATGCCCGTCCGAAGCCTCCCCTACCTTCCTCCGCTGTTCATCCGTGTCCATGAGGTTGTAGGCTGCCACCCCCTCATTCTCCGTTGCCGCATCAGACTTATCTTCCGACAACCCTGCTTGCTCCGGCCATCCCGCGCGTCCACTGTATCCCAGAGGTAGAGGAGGTAGAAGAGTTCTCTACACAACTGGTTCTCCCTCTGAAGTTCGTTATCGTCTGCAGCCCCTGCCACATACCCCTCGCATCGTGGCTCTTGAATTTATCTTCCACTCTGTCCTTATACTCCCGCTTGGCAGTGACGATGGTCTTACGGAGGTCGTAACTGGCTCTCGTATATTCCTCCATATTCCCGGAGCCAAAGGCGGCGTTACGCGCGTGTAGCGTGTAGCCTCGGGGTGTGCCGACTCCTGTTCGCTGATAGTCCCATACAGTTCCTTCAGCGCTGTGTCCGTGTTGGCTTGTGGGGGAATGTATACAGCGGTCACGGTTACCGCTGTAAACTCCCGAGGTAGCCAGTGTGGACGGCACATAAGCATCAGGTACTCCAGGTCCGGGGAACAGAAAGACTTGAGGGGATGTACATGACTATTTATCATGAGACATACCCCCCTTCCGCGATCTTTACCGGAGAGAGCCTTTGTTCTGTCCGCCCGGTGGACGGAAAATCCCATCATCTTGATAGCTGCGTCGGTAACCCCCTCCGACATCCATGTCTCCGTAAGGCAGATGATACAATTGTCCTTAGTTTCCCGGTGGAATTGAATACGAGCCTGTAGCTCGCTTAACTTACTGTCCAGAGACTGTACATTAGCCAGTAGAATGGTGGGTAGTGGGGGGCGATCGGATCGACATCTCAGCCTGACTAGCACGCCGGCTCGCTTCCCTCGCTTCCTCCGGTGACGCTTGCGTGTAATCGTGCCCAAGATGGTCGGAGATAATCCAGCTGTGACTTCGGGTGGGACGTCCGAGTCGAAAGAATGAAAAAACTCTGGTAGGCGGCGAGCGACTGTCGATCTGATCTCCAGAAGTGTGCAAAAGTTATAAATGAACGTGCTGCTAACTTCCTGAACAAAAATAGTTGCGATAAAAATAATAAATAACAAAAAACGGCATCGTCGTGCTGGAGCTCGCGACACTGCAGCCATCTCGTACGGCGCCATACAGTATAGGCACAGTACATAGTACATAGCACAGTTCCCCGGACCTGGAGTACCTGATGCTTATGTGCCATCCATACTGGCTACCTCGGGAGTTTACAGCGGTAACCGTGACCGCTGGTTCCATTCCCCCACAAGCCAACACGGACACAGCGCTGAAGGAACTGTATGGGGCTATCAGCGAACAGGAGTCGGCACACCCCGAGGCTGCTCTCATCGTGGCGGGGGACTTCAACAAGGCGGACCTGAATATAGTATAGTACAGACAGAGTCGGAGGCAAAAAGAGTTCAAAACCCGTAGGCGTCTTTATTATATATTGCTATAAAGAATAAACTGATATGAGGTGTGAACAATCAACTATGTGTGTGTAAATTACGGAAGTAATAATACAAAGTGTAAAGCGACTTATGTGAGGGCAAAATGGAAATCCAAACGGGGGTGTTGAATAACGTGCTGCGGGGAGAAGGCTGGAGTCCAACACAAACACTAAACATCCAGGGTAGAAAACTAAGTCGAAAAATCCAACAAAAGAATCAAACAAAAGAATCAAACCAGCTCAATAGTCCAACGGGGAAAAAACAGGAGTACACGAGAAATTGCAAAAAGGGTCTTCACCGGGAATCATGGAGGAATCATGGAGGAATCATGGAGGAATCATGGAGGAATCATGGAGGAATCATGGAGGAATCATGGAGGAATCATGGAGGAATCGGCTAGAGAGACGTTGTGACAACGGGAATGTTCTGGCAACGAGTGACAGGGGAGTCTAAATAAGGAGCTTGATTGGGAATAGGGAACAGGTGGTCTGACGTGACTACGGCCTTCTGGGACAGTGTTCTCCTGGGTGAAGTAACCCAAGGTGGACAAGAGGGGGAGGCAGAGGAGCGTGGCCGGAGAGGAGAGGGGTGTGACGCTGGAATCACTAGACTGCAGTTCATGCAACCGAGCGCCGCAACTGTAGGTATTTCTCTCCGGCTTCCGCATCAACACACTGGGGAGGATTTAAAGAATGCGTTAAGTGGGAACATCACCGTCCGCTCGGAAGAGACGCACTGTAGCGCCTCGCGCCCCCGCGGCTCCACAGCGGAGGGCGGGGCGTGGTCCTGTAGCGCTGCGTGTGTGGCGTCCAGCCTCCCGATTCTCTCTCTCTCTCTCTCTCTCTCTCTCTCTCTCTCTCTCTCTCTCTCTCTCTCTCTCTCTCTCTCTCTCTCTCTCTCTCTCTCTCTCTCTCTCTCTCTCTCTCTCTCTCTCTCCAGCGACCCAGTGGATGAGGCTTGAGCGATATAACAGTAAGAGGGCTTATCATTTAGGGTCTTGAAATAGAGATAAATGACTACGTACGAGACAACACCAGAATTAACTAGAATTCACAATCAAATATGCAACACCATAAAAATTAATGATGTTTAATGAACCAAAGTCTTGTATTGTACTGGATTGTATTGGCAAATGACGTCCACAAGAAATGCCTCTTTATTCTTCTACTACATAGATGGAATATGGGTTGCTATAATTCAGCTGTTGCTGCTGTGAATGTCATTTTAACATACTGTCCTTTTATTAACTTTCCCTGTTTGACTAACGTCTGCGTAGACGTAGTATCTCCAAAACATTTAGTTTCACATGGTCCTGCATGTCCAGGTGCAAGTACAGTCCTTTTCTCTCAGAGTTCACCGTCCGTTGACTCACAGCTCAACGGTTCTCAGCTGAACACACGTTTCTCATTTCGGTCTACTAAACAAAAAAGGTCACAGTTTTCTGCGTGATGTTTCTCTCATGTCATTATCTCAGGTCAAAGGTCATTATCTCAGGTCAAAGGTCGGTGTCTCTAGTCAAAGGCGACCCAGGGGGATTCAAGGGGCTCAGCGTACATGAGCCCCAATTACAATTAGCAAGATGACATGTTGACCAGTCCTCCAAACAATTCTTCACAATGTCAATTCCCTTAAGCATTTATATATATAAATGTATATATATAAATATATATACGAAAAAAGCTTATGTATTGAGGTCAAAAACAGAGAACTGTCGTGGACAATTGTGTCCCAATTGCAGTGTGGATAAAAAAAAATGCTTATACAGAAAATACAGTCAAATACATGAGATAATAGTTATATAAATAACATTAAATAGGGATTTAAAATAACATAAAACGCAACTAACAAAAATCTATAAACAAGATGTAAAATGAAACATTGACTTCAAGAAAATCAAAGAGCTAACTATACACTATATATATAAATATATATATATATATATATATGCATATATACATATATATATATATATACTGTATACATATATATCTATACAGTTCAATATTTTGATATATGGTCTCTATCTTTCATGAGAAAATGGCCCCGTTCATCACCGTGCACATTTTCATGTGTATGTATGAACAGAAAGAAACATATCATCGATACTTGAACAGCAACAACAACGTGAAGACATGTGTATTCAGTACATAGTGCTGGTTTGACGGATGGTTTACCGCGCTACACACACACACGCACACACACACACACACACACACGCACACACACAGCAGCACTCATCATCGCACAGCATAGACAACTAACAGGGCCGCCCAACTGGACTCTCTGGAAGACAAGTGGTTCCTTCACGGGGAGATTGATGTGATGTGATGCACTAGAACTGGCCTCACATACCGGCGGGAGAGCCTGTGTGTGCGTTTATGTGTGTGCTTGTACTGTATGTGTGATTCAAGATTCAAGATTCAAGATTAAAGATGTTTTATTTTTTTATGTGTAACAATATTGTAACACTTTTATTGTTCTCTTTATGTTTATTTTATTGTGTATAGTATTTTTATAGTTTTGAAGATCTTGAAGAGGGATGAACTCCAGGGTCCACCAAACACAATCTCAACTATTGTTGACTGCTAGACACATTGTCTGTGTGTCAGTGCAGCAGAGTTTGGAGCACTGGGAGAACAAGAGTGCCCTGATGTTCAGACAAGCCCCCACCCCCCTACCCTCGCCGTCCAATCAAAGTCCAGCAGTGAGGAACCGGAGCAAAGTGAATGTCAGTGTGTGTTTCTGGTGTGATGGATGAGCCACCAGGGAGATGATAGATGACCACCCGGGCCGCCATGTTTGTTTTAGATCTCGCAACATGACTTGGTACCATGGTAACGCTGCTTCTTCCAATGAACCTTGATTGACCTTTTGTCAGCAGGGAGATGCCAGTGCTGGACTGGGTTGTCCAATTGGAGCATTGATGGAAGAAAAATATGGACATTATAGTGAGAAAGTATGTTTGTAGAAAGTTGGTTCTGTTCTCGGAAGCTGAATCCATCCACTGATGGATTGGGAAGTTGTGTTTGTTTTTTCCTTCCAACCACACAATTCCAATAAGCGTTACTAATTAAACACAGTGGAAGTAATTCAAAACTGTATGAGCTTCGGGATCTTCTTGTATCTCACCACCATAGGCAATAAACGTTAAGGACTGGACTCCGAATTTTTCTTTTAAGTCTCTTTTTCAGGACGCAATCACATTGCCATTGCATTGCATTCACTTAAAGCTCTTTGAGGTAAAATTGGCATTGAATATATTAAGCATGCAAAAGAGAGAGACAAAGGCAATTAGGGGAGGGAACTAGCCAGCTTGTCTTTAATGTAATCATTTCTGATGGTCTAAGCAGCTCAAACCTACCTGGTTTATTTAGTCATAAAATGCAGTACATCATGTAATGCTCTGTCTCATCCAAGAATGCTTCAACACACTGATTCACAACCGCGGGGCACTGTGTGTAGGTTCCAGAGGGTAATAAAGATTTAGATTTTGCTTTGTCATACATTATGACATAGCAATACATTATTATACATTATATACATCTTCTTCCATTTAAAATGCCTAGGCCACTACAAAATGCATAATGATGGTAAATGTTTATAATACCATATAATTTCAAAGGAGAACAATATAATTGACAATAACCATTAACCATTAACGGACCATACCAACACTACTGTTAAAAAAATTCTGTTATTCAAATTGTTGTTGCATCCTTCATTATTTCTAACATTCTAACATTAACTACTCTAAGTAGAAGCTTCTGCTTTTTTCCTCTCAACTGAGAGGATGTTTTTCAAGTGGTAATCCCCACACTCACTAGAACCTCTTTGAGCTGTTAAGGTTTGTTGTCCCTGGCAGCACTTAAAACTAATCTATAGCCTGTTAGCCCGTTATACTGTGTGCTAATCATAACCACGTGCTTTCATAGATAAATATAGTTAGTTTGTTGTAATTAAAGCATAAGTTTTGATAATGCTGGGGGCACATGCATACACACACAGGCTACACATGACGACACATGACAAAACTCAGACAACCTTGGATTTAAACGTTTTTACGTGTGTATTTAAATATTTTAATGTACCTTCGGAAATGTAATGATCAACAGTAGATAAAAAATGTGTAAGTATGCATTCAGCCTGACCTTTCAAATGAAAATGGACACTTTTTTTTTACAGGTCACAGACATTCATCCACTTTTATAGCACGTTAATTGTGCACATTTATGGTTAAATATTGGTTTTAGGGGCGGCAGTAGCTCAGTCTGTTGGGATTCGGCTTGGGAACCGGAAGGTTGCCTGTTCATGTCCCCTAAAACCACTGCCAAGGTGCCCTTGAGCAAGGCACCAGACCCCTACACTGCTCCCTGGGTGCTTCTAATACTAAGATGGGTTAAATGTCACTGTGTGTGTATGTATGTGACCAATTAAGAGGATTCAATCCTCCACTTTTAGTTTTAGATTTAGATTAATGACAACATGTGACAGTTATTGCTCAGAAAAAAAATTGACTTTGACTGATTATCTTTAAAATGGGGCAGTTATACAGTTAATCATACCTTGCTATTATACGTTCATGGACCACAGTATCTCTGGTAATTCTGCTTGATCTTTTTAATAATTTGTAATTATAAAATAATTATATACACTGAGAACGGCTGGCAACTGTTTTAAATTTGGCAAGTCCAAGGATTAAATCACATTCCTCCTGTCTTTTCTTCGGTGCTGATATCCTGTTTTACTTAGAAGTATTAATTCAATATTAATTTAAATCAATACTAAGGAGTTATCATGTGCTCGAAATGCCAAATCACATTGTCAAATATATATTTATTTATTTGATTGATTTAATTTTGTCAAGACAGTACTTGCATATTTCCTAAACAGCAGTAGCAGGTAGTTGAATTGCTTAGTAGAGCAGAGTGTCTGACTCTAGAGGCAGAGCAGAGTGTCTGCCTCTAGAGGCAGAGCAGGGTGTCTGTCTCTAGAGGCAGAGCAGGGGTCTGTCTCTAGAGGCAGAGCAGTGGGTCTGTCTCTAGAGGCAGAGCAGGGTGTCTGTCTCTAGAGGCAGAGCAGGGTGTCTGCCTCTAGAGGCAGAGCAGGTTGTCTGTCTCTAGAGGCAGAGCAGGGTGTCTGTCTCTAGAGGCAGAGCAGGAGGTCTGTCTCTAGAGGCAGAGCAGTGGGTCTGTCTCTAGAGGCAGAGCAGTGGGTCTGTCTCTAGAGGCAGAGCAGGGTGTCTGTCTCTAGAGGCAGAGCAGGGTGTCTGTCTCTAGAGGCAGAGCAGTGGGTCTGTCTCTAGAGGCAGAGCAGAGTGTCTGTCTCTAGAGGCAGAGCAGGGTGTCTGTCTCTAGAGGCAGAGCAGGGTGTCTGTCTCTAGAGGCAGAGCAGTGGGTCTGTCTCTAGAGGCAGAGCAGGGAGTCTGTCTCTAGAGGCAGAGCAGTGGGTCTGCCTCTAGAGGCAGAGCAGGGTGTCTGTCTCTAGAGGCAGAGCAGGGAGTCTGTCTCTAGAGGCAGAGCAGAGTGTCTGATCTACCTCTACCTCATCGCTGCAGATTATAGATTATTTTAGGACCCAAATGCAGGGATATGGGACACCAAGGACAGTTTGTTATATTTAATGTCAATATTCACACAGTCAAACCAGACAGGGGCAGGCAGAGGCGTAGTCGGTAGTGTGTAGTGTGTGAGCAAGGAGACAGGAATGCAATCTGACACAATAAAATGGAGGAGATATCAGCCAATGATTGAAAACAAATCTAATACATACACTGGCAGCGTCCATGAAGACCCTCTCAGTGCAAAAGCCGCTACCTCGTCTGGAACCCAACGAGATGCAGGGTTTCTCCTGGCCTACTATATGCCGGTACTTCCTGCCCGTCCAACGGTATTTTACAGCAGCATTAATTAATATCCAGCATATACAAATACTTTGGAGCTCTCCAAGGTGCTGAAAGTCACCTGGTGCGCGACCACCAGGCTCTGATCAGAACAGTCAGCGGCAGCTTAAATGAACAAGCAGGGGGAGGGCCCTCATCTGCCCTTTACGGAGCAGAGGTCGAGCTTTGGGCTTTGGGCTCATCAGAACCTGCTCAGTCTAAGATGGACACCCAAGTCAGACTGTTGTTTATTGACTACTGAAGGTTCCTGAAACTGAGGGGCCTAGGTCTTGGCGCCCCCATCTGTAACTAGATTTTGGAGTTCCTGATTATTCCATCGTATTCATTCTGGTCCTCAACACCGGAGCACCCAAAGGCTTCTGCCACAGTCCCCGGCTGAACTCGGTGTGCACACAAGATTATCAAGTTTGAAGACGACACCACAGTCATTGGCCTGACAAACCGTGACAGAGAACAGAGATGAGGTAGTCCTGCTGACGCGATTTCATGACTGAATGTCAGCAAGACTAAGGAGTTGATCTTCGACAACGTACGGTGGACCCACAAAATGAAGGTCATGCTCAAGAAGGCACACCAGCGCCTCTATGCCATGCAGTGTCTCAGGAGAAGCAACATTAGCACACAATGGCTTTTGAACTTCTACCATGACACCGTAGAGAGCGTCCCAACAAGTGGACAGCACTGCACACCACTGCACAGTAAAAAAATCTAGAGGGTCACAATCAATTTTAATCTAATCTAATCATAAAAACAGCGGAAAAGATCATTGGGGGTACTCTTCCATGCATTGAGGAGATCTTTAAGACCAGGTGTTGGAAAAAGGCCAACTCAATCATACATGATGGCAACCATCCTGGACCCGGTCTTTTCTGGTCTGGTCCCTGGTACCACAGCATCTGAACCAAGGACTGTTTTTATCCACAGGCAGTGCTCCTACATAACTGAGTCTATCATAACATTGTCACCAATATTACATTACAATGTCATACTTCTTTGCTGGACTTACTGAAATCATTACTGCACTGTTCTGCATTACCATGACTGAACTGTTCTGCTCTGTACTGTACTGTACCCACAACGGAGCACTATGGTCACTTTCAAAACAATGTTACACCATCCCACCATATGTTGACAGTATTAGACACTTTACTGTTCCTTTTTTTGTGTATAGTATTGTTATAGGAAAGTGTTGTTTTTAGTAGATAGTATAGTATAGTGTAGTATATATGATATAGTATATAGTATATAGTATATATAGTATATAGTATATAGTATATAGTATATAGGTTATAGTAGATAGTGTTGTTCATAGTATAGTATTTTATAGTATAGTTTTGTGTAATATAGTATTGTGTAGTATAGTATAGTATATATACTATACTATATATATACTATACTATATATATATATACTATATATATGTCCAGAGAGAACAGTGCCCGTGCACCATCCACATCTTCTCTCTACGCAGTGAAGTGGGGTGCTTTCTCTAAGTGGTGTGACTACAATCCCATTGTTCCATCTCGTTATGGAGGTCAGAACTGTGCTTGGTTTCTTACGGTCCCTACCGGAGAAGGGCTTGGCCTTCTCCACTGTAAAAGTCTAAGGGACAGCCTTTAGGCTGGCCACGAAGGCTGTGACACCACGCTGGGATCTTACCACTGTCTTGAGTGGGTTAACTAGGGCCCCTTATGAGCCTCTGCCTGAAGCTGCTTAATGAGGACAGCTCATTCACTCTGCTTAGACCCAACAAAATACTTTATGCTATATACTATATGATTCACTATAAAAAACACTATTCTATGATATGCTATATACAATATACTTTAAACAACACAATACTATAACAATACAACAATGAGAACAATAAGAACAATAAAGTGTCTAATGGACGATATACAGTATATATACATATGGTGGACGTTGCAAAAAGCATCTTTAAGTGACGGTATTGAAGCACCCTAGTAAGTGGCAGCAGCATCATACATAATAAAAGTACAGCAAAGTGCAGTACAGAAATGAGTCCAGTAAGTCCAGTAAAGAAGTATGACAATGTTATATTGGTGACAATGGTGACAATGGTGACAATGTTATGATATGGTAGTAGCAGCACTTCTAACAGTTCAAGGGGCGCACTGCCTGTGGGTAGAAACTGTACTTGAACCTGCTCGTCGTCGTTCGGATGCTGCGGTTCCAGGGGACGGCAGAGGGAACATTTTCCCAATGGAAAACCATTTCCTGTAGGCTTCACAAGCAACTGCTCACCTCATCCCCTGACCACTTCATCCCCCCATTTAACCTGTCCCTAATTATTTCATGAGTCAGGGCGCTGACCATCAATCTTCATCACTTGGTCCAAAGCTAAGGGTAGAATGCCGTCTTGCCACTGCTCAAGGGGAAAATCTCCCACTGGGGGAAATCGTCCGGGTGCAGCTAGTGGATCGCCGCCTCCATCGGCCGATGGGCATATGCCAGGGGTCGGTACCCCGGATCCAGTTGGAGTAATCCTCCGGTGTGAGGCCGAGGCCATCCTACAGGTTCGCTGCCTGCTGGGGCCCGGGGTTGTTGTACAGCTCAGCCGGTTCTTGGGCCTGCTGGGGCTGTATTTGGGGGCCTCTCCCATCTCTCCCCCGCTGTCCATGTCTTTCCTCCTGTATTCCCTGTTCAGGTGCCACTGTAGCATCTGAGGCTGCTAGGGACCAGGCTCAGGCAGGAAAGGACCACAAAAGGGGCGGGTTCACAGCCTCATTATTCCCTCGATCCGCAACTCATACCGAAACCCAAAATAAAGTCACATCAACTCTTGCACTGAAAATTGTTTCAAATAAACAAACGTAAAATGCAAAGGAACTACACAATAGATCAATAGGGAGAGCAATAGGGAGAGCAGGCAGACATGCGTATATATAGTCTGACTCGCTCACCACCCACAGCGTCAATCCCGGGAAATTGTTGCTCCCGCTTCCCTCGTTTACACGAGGGAACACAGGGGCTGGGAGGGAGGAGTGGTGTGTTGGTGGGCTGGTGTGAGATGTGAAGACATGATCAGATATGAAGGGTGCCGAAACCAGAGCAGCTTGTAAGCACATCCCCATCGCTGTACTCAGATCTGTACTCACAAGCCTATGTGTGTGTGTGTGTGTGTGCATGTGTGTGTGTGCATGTTTGTGTCGTTGTGTGTGATTGTACGGGTGTGTGCACGTACTCTGTTTATAAGTGTGAATATCGACTCACAGGCAGCATATTAGCTATCGTCCCATAATGATCTTGAATGACCATGTTTAGTCTTAGGTCCTCAACCAAGCAGAAAGCAGAACAAAAGAGAGATACAGGGAGTGAAAAGGAAAGCTGCACTAAAGACTAGAGTCACACAGTGCTTACGAAACTCTCTAGAGTGGAACACTGGAGGGACAGGCAGGCGGTAACGCAAAGCACTTTTCAAACCAGCCACTAGAACGCAACACAACCAGGGCTGGAGACCGAGGCTGGCCAGTAGGGGGCAGATAACAGGGATCTGCATGCGGAGTGAACCGCCCAGGATGGCGGCGTTGACTCTCTAGTACCTAACGGATCTGGCTCCTCCCACTTCCTGAGGGAGTGTCCGATGGTGGAATTATAAAGCATGAGTCTCGGAAAATGACACCTCCATTTGTATAAAGTTAACTGAAGTTAAACATTGTCCCACTTTGGGTCATCATTCACGTGGCATCGAGTAGCTCTCACAGTCCAGGAACTTTGTTCCTTCCCCTGCACACTGCGAATATCCCGGATCCAGTTCCCCCTTATATCTGTGCCAGCTTATCCACAAATGAGGCAAGAAAGTGGAGGCCCAGGAACAGCTGGGAGCTGTCAGGTTTTTAGGGAGAGACAGGTTGAAAACACGCCTCCATATGGAGGCAATCATGAGGGGAATAAGAATGGACCGACTCCTCGCTGGAGTCTGGGGCTTCTGGCCGGGAGCCATTTCTTGGATGGCGTGGGGTCTCTGCATGGAGGTTCTCCACTAAGGGTGTGTGTGTGTGTCTCATGTTGTGGACTAAAGATTCCTTCTCTCTCTACCCTGTAATAAATGGTCTTGGATGTTTGTGTTGGTATAAGTAGTATAAGTGTAAGATGATGACTACCGACTAACACAGATACCGTAACAATTGAGGTTGTAGCCAATACAAATAATTGAACATTGCAGCCAGTCTCCCCAGAAGGGGTTGTGTGTGTCTGTGTGTGTGAGAGAGATAAAGAGAGAGAGAGAGAGCGAGAGAGAGAGAGAGAGAGAGAGAGAGAGAGAGAGAGAGAGAGAGAGAGAGAGAGAGAGAGAGAGAGAGAGAGAGAGAGAGAGAGAGAGAGAGAGAGAGAGAGAGAGAAATGTTGAGCCATAGTATTGATTTTGCTAGGTGAAAAAAAAAGAGAAGAAAATAAGTGTTGAGTTGTGCCTAATATTAAAGTCTAGTCTCTGATTCTGTCCTCAGGCCTGAGGAGGGAAGGTTCCAGAATAGAGCAGAGCGTCTTCCACAGCCAGGAGACGGAGACTCTTGGCTTCCTACAGTGAGACAGATATATTGCGGCAGACCGTGAAGATGCAGCATCTCCTCACAAAGACACCATGAAATTAAATGAAAATTGAGATAGTTGCATTTCCACAGTCATAATATGCACCCAACAAAGTATGCATTATTATTTGTATGCTATGTTAAGTTATTGCTCTTATTTTGTAATTTTAGATCGAGATCTAATGAGGGTAATTTCCTGTACTGCTGAGAAAATGGTTTGTGATGATGTCCATGCTGGCTCAGCTGAACATTTGGACCAATATTATCATGTTATTATCTTTATTATCAATATTAGCATATTTCCACTGGTACACAATGTCACACCGGCTAACAAACATACTGCAGGCCCTAATGTTGTCCCATGCTAGGCCTGCATTCACGGGGGAATAAAAGCATATTGTTTTACCAAAGGAGGAGGATAGAGAGAATTGTGCCTTGCGTGTGTTCCACTCCCAGCCAAGAGGTCCTGGGTTAGATCCCCAGTGTCTACTGACTATCCTGTAGGCATCCTAGAGCAAGACATCCTAACCCTGGCTGCGTATTGGACTAGAAGTGTATTTTTGATGGTCTTATTACATTCATCATATTAAATCTTCCAAGAAAGTGCCCAGCTGCAAATGCTAATTCAGAGTTGCTTCTTCGATAAAAATGTGCATATTCCTGCCATAACGTTAAATGATTGCTGATTGCATTTAATATTATTATTATTATGTATTATTATTATTATTATTATTTTTAAATAAATGTATTCCATTCATTATTTATTATTATTTAATTTATTATTAATATTATGTCAAATAGAATGTAACCTTACACTCACTCTGTCTTTTCTTAGCGGCCATCTGGGTTATGAACCCAGCTAGTGTTCCCCCCACCCAGATAGAAATTAGAACCAAGGTGAAACCAAGATGGCCATCAGGTGAATAAGGCCCATTACAGCCTGATGGGGAAGAGTAGAGATGTACCCAATCATAAAGCCTCAAGGTGCACTTAGTGAATGAACCATGAAGCTCACAGTAAGACACACACACACACACACACACACACACACACACACACACACACACACACACACACACACACACACACACACACACACACACACACACACACACACACACACACACACACACACACACACACACACACACACACACACACATAGACACATGAGCACACAGACATATTATATATACACATATACACATATTGTATATACAGTAAAAATATACAAACACGCACACATTTATATAAACATGCTCACATACACACACACACACACACACACACACACACACACACACACACACACACACACACACACACACACACACACACACACACACACACACACACACACACACACACACACACACAGAGCATCCTTCAGTTGAGGGGAATAATCCAAATGACAATGCCACTGCGTCTGCATTTTTTTGTCACGTGTCAATGTTGCTGCAGGTCGCCATGGCAATGTGAATTTCTGCTTAACAACAGTCATTATGGACGGGCGTAGAGTTTTTAAAAATGGAGGGAATCCACACGACAATACGGCTAAGCTTCATTTTGATGTATGGGTTGCGGGGGTTTGATAGGCACCCGCATGACACAGCAGGCTTTTGTCTGGCTCGCCTCCTGCTCCTCCTCCTCCACGATGGGGGGGGGGGGGGGGGGGGACCTGAGCGATAGCTGGGAACAGTCAGCTCTCGGTGGGCAGCTCTCACTAGCAATCACTTTTCAATAATCGGTAGTCAATTAAACAAGGGGGGAAATAACAAAGGGGGGAAATAACACGTGTAGCTTCATTTTGATGTTATAAGATTTAATGTATAGGTTTATATGGTTTTGATTTGTGGAAGAAGAAATGATGATGAACCATGAGGGTAAAATGGCTAGTATTCAGACACCTAGCAGAGTCTGAGCAATCAAGACGACTCCATCTATCTCCTCCTCCTCCTTGTCTCGGTGATGGATGCCTCCTTGTGTTGTGGAGTACTGCTTAAACACAGAGTAACAGTCAGTATGTGCAGCTCTGCATCACAGCTTCCACTGAAACCTAAATAACACATGAATACCAGAATAATTTGAACCCATAGCCTTTTCTCCTTGTGTTATATATATATATATATATATATATATATATATACATATATACACAGGTATATATATATATATACGTATGCAACACTGAAAAGCTAAACTTGCATGCCGCAATAGCAAAAAAGACATTCATTCGGTTTCATCAAGATACAATCGAACAACTCTCTGGTGTGAGCCATAGCCATAGGTGTGAGTTTTTTTGGTGTGGTCACAACACAAACAAGCAGGTTTGTGTGACACACACACATACATGCACACACACACACATGCGCACACACGCACACACACATGCGCACACACACACACACACACACATACACACACACACACACACACACACACACATGCACACATGCACACACAAACACATGCACACACACATACACACACACACACACACACACACACACACACACATGCGCAGAAACACACATATACACACATATCTCCAACCTTCATTACCTCAGATTCAGTGTGGTGGGTAATAAAATACAATGTATTTGTTGCTCCGGTGAACACGCCGCACGGCCCACCGTCTCGTAGTCATTAAAAATTATGAATTTCATCAAGTGTAAAAAAAAATGCACTTAATGAGAAATCAGTCAGTATCCAAAGAATCGGCCAGCAACGACACGAGGAGGCAGACCAGAGATGTCACGGTTACGGTGGTTGACAGGGGGCGTGGCCAAGCCACGGGCTTTGGCGGCGCACACACACACCTGCCGGCAATTGCCGATGGTAATTAGGGTAATCCCCTCACCTGGGGGTATATATACCCTGGCGTCCCGTTACTTCGGGGCTAGGTCGTACTTATTACTTTGTACTTTGTACATTCTGGACGGAATCGTTACACCGATCTCCCGGTATCCAGACTCCTCTCCCGTCCCGGACTACTCGTCTGTCTAATACCTGTCGCTACTTCGACCTCCCGGTATCCAGACTCCATCAATCCATCAACGTTCCTCTCTCTCTCTCTCCGGTCTGAAGGACCTAGCATCACAATATACCACACAACACCCTAATCCAATGAAATAGGAACCCTTTTTTTCTTGAATAATTCATGGCCCTTCGTTGCTAGTAAATGTAATCAAATGAAGGTGTAATTAAACCCTCCAGAAGACCTTTTCCAGCCTGCACCTTCCAGGCACTTTGCCGGGAATTTGCATTTATAATGGAGCTTCTTATGCTGTGTGAAGGCTGCTTCACAAAATGGCGGTTAACAAAACATCGGCAAGAGACAGAGAGAGAGACAGAGAGAGACAGAGAGAGAGAGAGAGAGACAGAGAGAGGCAGAGAGAGAGAGAGGGACATAACCATTATTGTATTTTTAAACAATAAAAAAGAACATAAAAGAACAATATAGTTACAGATGATATTTACATGTTTTGAATTGTGCAAAAAGATTTAAAAGTATTTAAAGTGCCAGTAGTGCAGCAGCATCATACATACAGTGCAGTGCAGTGCAGTAACTGTAATGAGTCCAGAAAGTCCAGCAAAGTATGATAGTGTAATGTTAATGACATGTTATGATAGTGGCAGCACTCCTAGCAGTTCAGTAGGTCACTGCCTGTGGATAAAAACGATCCTTAAACCTGGTAGTCCTTGTATTGATGCTGCGGAACCGGCGACCGGACGGTAGGGGGGAGAAGAGCTGGTGCCCAGGGTTATTGCAGTCCTTTATAATGGACATGGCCTTCTTCCGACATCGGGTCCTACAGATCACCTCAATGCATGGAAGTGCACACCAGATGATCTTCTTGCCGTCCTCATGACCCTCTGGATGGCTTTCTTGTCCCATGCAGTGGTGTTGCCGTACCACTCGTCAGGACGCTCTACAGTGCCACCGTAGTAGTTCACAGGCCACCGTTGGCCCATTCCACTTTTCCTAGGGCACCGCAGGTTATAGAGGCGCTGGTGTGCTTTCTTCTGCAAGACCTCCGTTTTTGCGGGTCCACGCCTGGTTGTCGGAAATCTGTAACCCAAGGAAACAGCTGACGGCAGCTGACGACACTGGTGTGCCGTCCAGGCTGATGGTGGAGTGGGTGCCCCGGAGGCTCCATAAGTCAAAGATAAGCTCCTTAGTCTTGCTGACATTCAGTGCGAGGCTGTTGTCCTCGCACCAATGCATCAGCTGGACAACCTCATCTCTGTACTCCGTTTCGTTGCCATCACTTATCAGGCCTATGACTGTGGTGTTGTCTGCAAACTTGATAGTCCAATTATTGCTGTGCGTGGCAGTACAGTCATTTGTGTACAGCGAGTACAGCCGTAGACTGGTGCAGCAGCCTTGGGGTGCTCCGGTATTGAGGACCAAAGTGGATGAGATGTTGTTCCCCATCCTCACCACTTGAGGCCTGCCCATCAGGAAGTCCATAATCCAGTTACAGATGGTAACGCCCAGACCTAGGTCCCTCAGTTTCAGGACCAGCTTGGAGGGAATGATGGTGTTGAACGCCGAGCTGTAGTCAATGAACAGCAGTCTGACGTAGGTGTCCCTCCTGTCTAGTTGCTCTAGGGCCATGTGTAGTGCCAGGGAAATGGCATTGTCTACAGACCTGTTTGGTCTGTTTGCAAACTGGAGTTGGTCTAGGGACTCAGGGATGGAAAAGTGAATATGCAACATTACTAGTTTCTTCAGGCACTTCATAATAATAATAATAATTGAGGCTTGTTACCTTGGTCTTTTTGGGTAATGGCTTTGAAGCACGCTGGGATGACATACTGTTGCAGAGAAGCATTGTAGATGTCGGTGAACACAGGAGCCAGCTGGTCAGCGCAGGTCTTGAAGACATGGGATGAAACTCCATCTGGGCCGGCTGCCTTCCCTGCTTTCACCCTCCTGAAGGTCCTGCGAAGCTCGGACTCGGACAGTTATAGTATAGACAGAATATAGTCCTCTGGGTGAATGTTCAATTGGTTGGTCGGCTCAGAGTTCTCTCTTTCAAAGCGAGTGTAAAACGTGTTCAGCTCGTCTGGTAGGTTAGGGAGCCCCTGAGCACCCCTTGTAGTTGGAGAGGACCCTCAGACCTTGCAAAATACGTCTCTGATTCCAATTCGATTTTGTAATCGAGAAACTCGAGAGAAGGTCTTGAGTTGTAGCCTACATGACCGACCAATGGTGGCATGCGAGAAGGCGGGACAAATATCATGTAAACTAATGGGACTGTAAGGAGAAAAAGCCGAATCCTGGACATTTTTCCTGGATTTAGAAATCCTGGCTTTCGTTTACGTCTGAAAGTTTTTGTTTATGTCTGAAAGGATTAGAATAGATTAGATTAGATTCAAATTTATTGTCAGTGTACACCACAAGTACAGTACATCGAAAGGAATTTGGCATCTAACCAGAGTGCAAATGTTGCAGTAAAGTGCATGGTAATATATAATTTACAGTTGTTGAATAATATGTAAATACAGTAACTACTAAAAACAGGTATAAAATTACTTGTAGAGAAGGTATGAGATATGTGCAGAATTATAGGTATACAAGGTAAGTATACAAGTATAAACAGTTAGTGAGCAGGAGTATGCAGTTGTATCAAAAGATAAACATATATACATGTATATACAGCAGGTAGTGAGCAGGGGTGTGTAGTTATATCAGCAGTTGATGACTAATATATATAAACGGTTACTTCAGTAAAAATGTACATGACTATCATACAGGTATGTAAACTATAAATATGTAAACTATAAATGTAAACTATAGGTAGAGGTAGGGAGTTATGATACAGTGCGAGGCCAATGATGATTGATGGTGAAAGGGTATTGTCAGCAGAGTTCAGTTCGTATGTCCGGCAGCAGAGGGGGGGGTTCAGAAAGGGGGGGGCTGTCATCGTGGAGTTCAGTGAGATGACAGCTAAAGGGACAAAGCTGTTCCTAAGCCTGCTTGACTTGGAACAAAGGTTTCTATAGCGCCTCCCAGAGGGGAGGAGGGCAAACAGTCCTTGTTCTTGATGAGGCCCACCACCGTTGTGTCATCTGCAAACTTGATGATGGTGGTTGTACCGTGTACAGGAGTGCAGTCGTGGGTGAAGAGAGAATAGAGGAGAGGGCTCAGCACACAGCCCTGGGGGATGCCGGTGTTCAGGGTGAGGGTGGAGGAGGTGAGACTGTCTAACCTGACTGACTGGGGTCTGTTGGTTAGGAAGTCCAATAAACAGTTACAAACAGAGGGGTTAATTCTCAACATTCAGATTCTCAATTCTCTGTTGAGGGGATGATGGTGTTGAATGCTGTGCTGAAGTTGATGAACATCATTCTCACGTGGGTGTTGCTCTCATCCAGGTCGGAGAGAGCAGAGTTAAGGGCTGAGGAGATGGCATCCTCCGTAATCCTGTTCTCACGGTGGGCAAATTGGTGTTTATCCAGTGAGGGTGAGGCCAGATTTGAGGTGAGCCAGGACCAATCTCTCGAAGCACTTCATGATGATGGGGGTGAGTGCAACAGGGCGGATGTCGTTGAGGATCGCTGCAGAGGAGTGTTTTGGCACTGGCACAATGGAGGTGGTTTTAAAGCACGTTGGGACAACTGCCTGAACTAGTGACATGAAAATGTCAGTAAGGACCTCGGTCAGCTGCTCAGCGCAGTTCCTGAGCACACGATTGGGGATGCCATCAGGACCAGCTGCCTTATGCGCATTTGTTCTGCTCAGTGCCCCATGCACGTCTGTGGGGGAGAGGGTGAGGGGTTGGTGATCAGTGGGGAGAGTAGCGTTGTTGGCCTGTTCGTGGTTGTCCTGGTCGAAGAGGGCAAAAAAATTATTGAGCTTTTCAGGGAGGGATGAGTCAGTGGTTGGGGGGGGAGTTGTTGGAGGGTTTGTAGTCCGTAAGGGCCTTGATTCCCTGCCACATGCGTCGGGGATCAGCGTTGTTGAAGTGGTCTTCAACCCTACGCTTGTGGTTGAGCTTGGCCAGCTTAATTCCCTTGTTCAGGTTAGCCCTGGCTGAACAGTAGGCCTGTTCATCGCCGGACCGAAAAGCAGTGCCACATGCCTTTAGGAGTAGGTGGACCTCTCTGTTCATCCATGGCTTCTGGTTGGGGAATGTTGTGATCTGTTTGAGGGTGATGACAGTGTCAATGCTGGAGTTTATGTAGTCCAAAACAGAGGAGGTGTAGGAGTCAATGTCGGTGTGGGAGTCCAGAGTGGACTCATCAGTGTGTAGAAACCGGTTCTGCAACTCAGTCCGCTCCCTCAGGCCACACTTTGACTGTCCTAACGGTGGGCTTCACATGCTTGATGAGTGGCGGTTACTTAGCCAGCATGAACAAAGAGACATGACCACTCTGCCCAAGATGGGGGAGGGGGACGGCTTTGTAAGCATCAGCCTTGTTGGTGTAAACATGGTCTTATGTTCTCTCTCCTCTTGTAGAGTAGGAGACATGCTGGTAAAATCTGGGGAGCACAGTCTTTAAGTTGGTATGATTGAAATAATCTGCAATAATACTGGGTGGTGGGTAATACTGGGTTGAAGATCCTTCATAGCTAGCTTATCGTTAGCATCTGGAGGTATGTATAATGGTGGCTGTAATTTCCCTGGGTTGGTAAAAAGGTCTACATTTGACCATCACATATTCCACGTTAGCAGAGCAGTGGTTCTCAATGGTGGTAGTGTCTGTGCACCAAGCCTTGTTTATATAAATGCACAAGCCTCCACCCCTGGTTTTACCAGAGCCCTCAGCTGATCTGTCTGCTCTGTGTAGAGTGAAACTGTAGAGTGTAGGTAAGCTCAATAGCACTGTCGGCAATTCTGCTGTTAAGCCATGATTCTGTGAAAATCACGTTGCAATCCTTAATCCGTTTATGGTTGAAAGTCCGCAGCCGCAGTTCATCAATCTTGTTCGCCAGAGACTGTACGTTGGCGAGGAAAATGCTTGGTAGCGACGGGCGATGTGGGTTAGCTCTTAGCTTAGCATGTAGCGTTCTGCAGCTTCCACTCTTGTGTTTACATTTCCTCTCCTGGCGATGAGTCCGGTCAGCCGGCCGTGCTGTGCTCCTGTAAAAGGAGGACATGTCCAGGAAAAAGAGGATGTCTAATTGATGTATGTTAATCAGCACACCGTTGTGTCGAAAGCGAGTTACAGTGAATTCAGATGTCAAAGGAGCAGGTTAGGGGTTAGCAGACAGCAGACCTCAGGGAGACCACCCAGGAGCTTCCAGGCTGGCTTGGCACCCGGGTTTACATTCTGGATGGGCCAAAGTCATTCTGTGTGGGCCTTTTAATTTGAATACTTAAAGTTAATTAACTATTTGCCTTCCTTTAACAGTTTCCAACTGGGAGTCTCGCTTAAACAGAACTGACTGATATCATGCTGAGGAAGGCTATTAGCGCGTCTGGTTGATGATGACACTTTTTACATATTTTTGTAAAATATTTTCAATGCCGAGATAGCGTATTATTTACTCACGACAGTTTGTATATTTTGGACAAGTGGCATGCGTGGGTATACTGCTGAAATAGTGCGAAAATAAAACATAATACTATCTATATATAATAATATCTATCATGTTTATTTTTCGCTGTGGATTGTGTGGGCCAATACATCTGTTCATTTAGAACACTGACATTTTAATTATATTTAAAGAAATAACATCTTGTTTGGATGATCTGGCTGGATTACTATTTGTTTCAGTTCATTGCAGCGAGAAAAAGAGAGAGAGAGAGAGAGAGAGAGAGAGAGCGAGAGAGAGAGAGAGAGAGAGAGAGAGAGAGAGAGGGAGAGAGAGAGAGGGAGAGAGAGAGAGAGAAAGAGAGAGAGAGAGAGAGGGAGCGAGAGAGAGAGAGAGAGAGAGAGAGAGAGAGAGAGAGAGAGAGAGAGAGAGAGAGAGAGAGAGAGAGAGAGAGAGAGAGGAGAGAGAGAGAGAGAGAGAGAGAGTGACTTCTTCGTGAGCTAGATTGACTTTTAACAAGAGAGAGAGCAGCACACTGTGCTGTCAAGCTCAACAGAAGCGGTCTATGCTTTCAAAGCAATGACGAAACAACCAAGTCAGGCAGCGATGTTCAGTTCTACCTCCTGGCTTGCCTCCATATTACACACTTATGTTCTGGACTTACTGGACTCATTACCGTACTGCACTGTTCTGTATTGTATTGAAACAAAGTTTTTATTTAAATGATAAGTAAAATAAAAGTCATTTAGGATAGACCGGTTGAGTGAGGATTGCCCAGATCCATTAGGCCCACCCACAACATAAGCTTTACCAAACCCTCATGGAACTCTGAAAACAGCCTGGATGATGTTATCTTAATGCCTGTACAATACAATACAATATATTGTTTTGTGTATAACAGCATTTCGGTGCACATGAAGCAGTGCATTATACCCTGTGGAAACCTTCTTCCCAAAGCACCAAGCTCCTGTCTTTGTTCCTTTTTCCTCATGTTCCTCTTCATCCTTATTTAACATTATTCAAGAAAGGAAGGAATAAACCCTGGCCCCCCATCTACTGCCAAATCCCTGGATCTGGGTCCCTGTTTCTCTGCCTGACTGGATGTTATTAATCAAATCAAAATACAAACAAACGTCATTAGTCCAGGACCCGGGGCTCAGACTAGGGCCTGGAATGGACCATCTGGTTCTGCTCCCCTAGCTTACTTTCACCTTCAAGGACATAAATATATCATGAATGGACTTAATTAACTAACATCATCATATCATATCATTCTTTAACTAACATCATCATATCATATCATTCTTTAACTAACATCATCATATTATATCATTCTTTAACTAACATCATCATATTATATCATTCTTTAACTAACATCATCATATCATATCATTCTTTAACTAACATCATCATATTATATCATTCTTTAACTAACATCATCATATCATATCATTCTTTGACTAACATCATCATATTATATCATTCTTTAACTAACATCATCATATTATATCATTCTTTAACTAACATCATCATATCATATCATTCTTTAACTAACATCATCATATTATATCATTCTTTAACTAACATCATCATATTATATCATTCTTTAACTAACATCATCATATCATATCATTCTTTAACTAACATCATCATATTATATCATTCTTTAACTAACATCATCATATTATATCATTCTTTAACTAACATCATCATATCATATCATTCTTTAACTAACATCATCATATTATATCATTCTTTAACTAACATCATCATATTATATCATTCTTTAACTAACATCATCATATCATATCATTCTTTGTTCTGAGAATATCAGTTTTGTCATTCACAGTTGCTATCCGCATTCAGAGCATGGGATTGTTCCATCCTGTGAGAAACCTACTAATTAGCTACTGATTGGCTATAAGGCTAGAGTCTTCTGCTATAAGGGAATCTATGTCACGAGGGTGCCGGACGCAGAACACACATTAACGGTCTCTCTGTTCATCACGCTCAAAACTCTTTTGGGTCTCGCATAACCCCTTCTCTCAACTCCTTCAGTCTCTTTACTTGCTTCCCGTTGATTAGAGGATTCAGTTCGGAATCCTCACCATCGCGTTCAGAGCTCTTCACGGTCCGCTGCTTATGTTGCTGACCTGCTTCACACACGTTTCTGAGCACGCTCGCTCAGGTCAAATAACCTCAATCAACTATCTGTCCCACGTATACCCGCTTATAAACCTGCGGTGACCGAGGCTTTCAGGCAATATCACCCAAGCTATGGAACGCTCTCCCCACACCCATTAGGTTGGCTGAATCGGTTGACCATTTTAAAAGACAGCTGATGATGTTCCTGTTTAGACAGGCGTTTGGGTAACTCTTTTACAGTGTGTTCTTTTGTATTTTTTTGTGTTTCTATTGTTGTATCATGTAGGTTGTTGTTGTGTATTGTGTCCACCTGTTCTGTCCTGTGCATTTTACTTTTAACTTGCTTCTGTACAGCACTTTGTGACTCTTGCAGTATACAGTGGGCATAGCTCCAACACACCCTTATACACTCTCTGACTTTGACTGTAAGGCCAATAGGACGCTGTTTGATGTCGTTTATATTGTTTTCCTCACAAGCTATCCTGCTCTCCAACAACAACAGCCCTTCCATGGCAGCTGACAAGAAAAGAGACATTTAGCAACTTGACACGTTACTTCACCGCCGTGGACTTTGATGATCATCCAAAGAACACAGAAATGCATAACGTAAACGTTTTAGGTGAAGAGTCCAGATTGTGCTGAGCAATGCAACGTGTCCGGCTGCAGGGGCCCTCTGCCTCCTGGCTGGAGGCCATCGTCTACGCCTGGTCTACCTGCCAGCTTCCATTAGATGTTCACCGGCCGGTCTGTCTGTGGCCAACATGAATGGCTACCACCACCATGAATATAGGCTGCACTGGAAGATAAATGTGTACAGAAGAAAAAATATATATAAATAAAAATATATATAAATATATATATATATATATATATATATATATATATTATTATCTGGAAGGAAATTCTACCAGAAAGAGAACAACAATAATATGTTTAAAATCCGACGCATTCAGCAGACTTTGTGATTAAACAAGATGACGACTCTAAGTACAGTTCAGTCTGTTCTTTCATGTCCAAACTAAATAAATATAAAGTACAATAAGAGTTGTATCAGCCACTTTGAAAACATATCTATGAGATTTGTATTTTTGTGATGCAAAATCCGGTAATAAAGCAAAACTCCATGGTGTGCTCATGTGAAAATGAAGCTGTTCCCATAATAGTTAAGTCACGTTTTCCCCGCTTCCAAATGGACCACGATTCATCACACCTAACTCATTCTGATGTCACTGATCGCAGCCTGGAGCAATTACACAACACACAACCCCTATCAATCATATCCTATAGCATATTTAATGTGTAACTGTGCTGTAAGGAAATATTCAAACACCTTTAGGCCACTTTAGAGACCTGGCACAGGTGGGTCTGTAATGATGACATTATGGCATAGGAGAACAGCAGAAGAGGCTTGTATGTGGGTCAGAAGGACTGGTTTGTTATTGGTAGCTTTATCTGGCTGGTAACCACGTATGAAGGAGCTAGCCTCAAACCATCGCCTTGTTCTCAAAAACTAGCAGTTTAAGCTTTACGTTGTGTTTCTCAGTGAAATTCTCAATACATTTAGATTTAATTTAGTTATATTTTGTTTATACTAGTTTTGTTTAGTTAGTTTGTTGTTATTTCGTTTTTAGCTTTAGGTATTAGTATATTTGTGTGTGTATTTATTCCCCCTGTGTCAACTGTTGCACCTTAATTTCCCTCGGGATAAATAAAGTTATCTGAATCTGAATCTGAAAATATTGATATGTTTTATTTTATCGGTTCCACAGCTCAGTGAAGTCGTAGAGACAAAGAAAAATTCTAATTGGGTATGAAACTAAATCTATCGAATCTCAACTGTTTTGATCAGTGTATAGGTCAAAATGTGATGATTTGTTAAATATTTGAACAAAGTATTAAACCTTTGAATGATAGCGCTCCATTTCAAGCCAAGATGTGAATGGAGTTTCTGGGTGAGAAATTGTGCGAGGAAATCCCAACTTTCCAGAGAATGAAGAAAGAAAGAATAATGACAAAGCCTCAGAAGAACATAAGCTGATAAGTGCTGCCTAGCAGAACTCAACTCAAGTCTCTATAAGATGATTAAATAAGTTACTCTGTATTAAACATTTACCTTCCCAATTTGGCTTGTGTCTTTCCTCACACTTTGGCGCTTTGAAAAGAACTCTTTCATATTGTAATCACACTGAAGGTTCAATTGATCATCGCCCAGTTTGAGGGTGAAATGGATGAATATTCATCTGCCGAGGAAGATACGATACTTGCAGAATGATATTTAACAGTTTTGTCCTCCTGCCTTCTCTTCATCCCAGGAACATGACTGTGTTTCTTTATGTTACGGTTAGGGCCAAGAAAACATCAACATTTGAAAAAAGGGTGATTCTATTTTTGTTCATATTGTCATGGGCACTGAAGCATCTGAAACATGCTAGCTGCATTATTCATTATTCATTATTCATGGCCCTGTGTTCCCGAGGTGTGGAGGGCGTACAGTGACAGGAGTTCTTAGGGGTCCTTAAGCCCATGGATGTCCACAGCAGGAGCTCTCTGAAGAGGAAGAGGAGGAGGAGGAGTGAGATGCCAGGTATACCCAAAAGCCTTCTCCTTTTTATGAGACAGCCGCCGATGAATTTCACAGGCTCAATAAGACACCTGCTCTCTCTCTCTCTCTCTCTCTCTCTCTCTCTCTCTCTCTCTCTCTCTCTCTCTCTCTCTCTCTCTCTCTCTCTCTCTCTCTCTCTCTCTCTCTCTCTCTCTCTCTCTCGCCTTAAATCTCTCGCAATAATGGCCATAGCCATTATTGTAAAATTCTGCACAAATTTGTCCCGCATGCATCGTCTGTAGAAAAATGGGAGATACCCTGAGTCAGGACTGCTTATTGTGGAGAGAGGAGATTCAGCAGATACTCTAAACGTGGGCTGTGTGTCAACGTTATGCGACGCTAGTCGTTGATTGAGGTAGAATAACACTGTGTCTATGAAACAAATTGCCCGATTCAAGAGACTTCAAGTGAAACACATCTGTGGTACCAAACGTACCACAAAGGTGAACCAATGGAGAGCAACATGTCTCATTATTGTTAATACTTATAGGTATTATTAATACTAAATTAATAATACAATTAATTAAATGTGCAAATTCGCGCGTTTCATCAGTGGACTATTCAACCATGTCTGGCAGACCTTTCTGGTAAATCCAGGAGGCTTTTCTCTCCGAGACGTGTAAATCCTGTCTAGTCCATCCCCTCCCATCACCAACCCAGTCTCACATCAGAATGCATAATGGTTATGTTGGTCCGGGGCGCAAAACGTATTCGCTTCACATTAACGGCTCTGAAATTGTGAGATTTCTTTTTGTGTTGGTCTCTTCTTTTCTATTGGCCTCGTCCACGTCATGTGACTGTCACGTCATGTGACTGTCACGTTTCTGCGTCTGTGAAAACAAAACAAAATGGAATATTCTAAGATAGTTAGAAAATATATTTTGATAACATTTCTAGTGAGAAATTAGCAGAGGTTTTTGGGGGCATTTTAATCTTCTTTTGAACTGGCATATGAATTTTAGTGATTTGTTAGTGATTACGAATATTCTTTCAGGTCTCGCCAGAAAATGGAATATTACGTGTGCTATTTGTGAACTATGGACCACTATTACATATTTATTACATACTTTTCTTACGTCTCTCTCCTTTCTTCTCCACTTCCGCCCTCTCCTCCCCCATCTTCTCCTAAATGATTCGTCCGTCTTATCCCCTCAACTCTCCTCTTCAGCTCTCATTAAGTCCTATTATCCTCTTTCCTCCTCTCCCCTTATTACTTCACCAGTCCTCTTCTTCTCTCCCCCTCTCCTCTCATCTCTCTTCATCTCCTCTCTTATCGCAACCATTTATCTCTTCTCGCTTCCTCTTCCCCTCTCCTACCCTCCTTCCCGCTCCTACCCTCCCCTCTCCTCATATCCTCTCCTCCCCTCTCCTCATATCCTCCCCTCCCCTCCCATCTCCTCTCCTCTCCTTGTCTCTCCTCTCTTATCCTCTTCCCTCCTTTTTGCTCCCCTACCCCCCCTCTCCTCTGCTCTCTGTTTCCCTCCTCTCTTCTCATCTTCCTTCTCTCTTCTCCTCTCCTCTTCCCTCCTCTCTTCTCCTCTTTCCTTCTCTCATCTCCTCTTACCTCATCTCCTTTCTTCTTTCCTCTTTCCTCTCCTCTACTCTTCCCTCCTTTCCTCCCCTCTCTTTTCCCCTTTTCTCTCCTTCTCTTCTCTCTTCTCCTCTTATCTCCCCCTTCTCCTCTTTTCTCCTCTCCTCTCTCCTCTCCTCTTCCCTCATCTGCTCTCCTCTCCCCTCTCCCCTTGCCTCCCTTACCCTCTCCTCTTCCCTTTTCTCCTTTCCTCCCATCTCTTCTCTTTCTCATCTCCTCTGTTCTCCTCTCCTCTCCTCTTTCCTCCGCTCGTTGACTCTTCTCTCCTTTCTTCCCCACTCTTCTCCTCTACTTTCCTCTCTTATCCTCTTCCACTCTCTCCTCTCCTCTCCCCTTTTATCCATCCTTTTATCTCCTCTCCTCTCCTCTCCTCTCCTCTCCTCTCCTCTCCTCTCCTCTCCTCTCCTCTCCTCTCCTCTCCTCTCCTCTCCTCTCCTCTCCTCTCCTCTCCTCTCCTCTCCTCTCCTCTCCTCTCCTCTCCTCTCCTCTCCTCTCCTCTCCTCTTCCCTCAGCTGCTCTCCTCTCATCTTGCCTCCACACCTGGGATCTTCCCTACTTAAGGCTGTTGAAGACCGACGTCGGGGCTAGACCATTGCACACCTTACCGAGAACCATCCTGACGAAGACCGACATCGGAGCGAGACCGTTGGGAACCATCTGCCGAAGACCGTTCACAGTGACCGAAGTTCACTGTGAACCATATGGCTCCCTTCTGCTCGAGTACCTTGGACTACTTGTCTCCAGCTCCGACTACGTCTCGTCCAACCTCCCCCCCCCGCCCCAAGGACCCTTTGTCTCTGCGTCCCACCCTCTGGACCCTCTCCTCTCCACCCTCTGGACCCTCTCCTCTCCACCCTCTGGACCATCTCTCCGCGTCGTCCACACCACGGAACCAGTCCTACCCTACCTTGTGTTTTTGATTGTGGAGATTTGTCAGTAAACACATTTTTCCGTTGTTTTGGTTGTCCTGTGTCTCTTCTTCTGGGTTCTCTGGCACACTTGGCTCGCCGGTCTCGTTGGTTCCTAACAAAGCCGTCTCCATCATGATGGATCCATATTCCACGAAAGAGAGAGCAGAAAAAGTGCTCTCGTCTGGCTCATTTGACCAGCGGCTGAAATCAATAACAACTAGTCAAAGATGGAGATAAAACAAGAGTGGTTAATCACCGCAGAATCCTTTGAAACCACATCAAGGTCACCTCCATATTGAAAGATTAGAAGCCCGAGTTCTAATCTAAAATCATATCGCTTTCGCACAAGATGACACAGACGATAGCAATATGATCTAAAGGATCAATAACCGTGTATGTTAAAGGAGCCCTCTTTTACCACCAGGCCTCTGGTTCATGAGCCATTATGATCCATTTCAAAACCTTTCCCTTTGAGACATCACACGTGGGTCCACACATGAAGGAGCTGACTGGACTGTAAGAGGTAGACCGGAGCTGACTGGACTGTAAGAGGTAGACCGGAGCTGACTGGACTGTAAGAGGTAGACCGGAGCTGACTGGACTGTAAGAGGTAGACCGGAGCTGACTGGACTGTAAGAGGTAGACCGGAGCTGACTGGACTGTAAGAGGTAGACCGGAGCTGACTGGACTGTAAGAGGTAGACCGGAGCTGACTGGACTGTAAGAGGTAGACCGGAGCTGACTGGACTGTAAGAGGTAGACCGGAGCTGACTGGACTGTAAGAGGTAGACCGGAGCTGACTGGACTGTAAGAGGTAGACCGGAGCTGACTGGACTGTAAGAGGTAGGCCGGAGCTGATCTGGACTGTAAGAGGTAGACCGGAGCTGACTGGACTGTAAGAGGTAGACCGGAGCTGACTGGACTGTAAGAGGTAGACCGGAGCTGACTGGACTGTAAGATGTAGCCCGGAGCTGACTGGACTGTAAGAGGTAGAACGGAGCTGATCTGGACTGTATGAGGTAGACCGGAGCTGACTGGACTGTAAGAGGTAGACCGGAGCTGACTGGACTGTAAGAGGTAGACCAGAGCTGACTGGACTGTAAGAGGTAGACCGGAGCTGACTGGACTGTAAGAGGTAGACCGGAGCTGATCTGGACTATAAGAGGTAGACCGGAGCTGACTGGACTGTAAGAGGTAGACCGGAGCTGACTGGACTGTAAGAGGTAGACCGGAGCTGACTGGACTGTAATGCCTCGTTTCCACCAAAGCAAGCCTAGTTCTAGCTCTCGGGTGGCGCGAGAGCCGGTGTGAGTGTGAACTCTTCATTTTGTCACAAGAAGACAAACCGTATACAGAGGACACCGCTGGCATGTACGCCAACTGCGGTCTCAATGGACTGAATGGAAACCTCACATTCTTCTTAGTGTAACTACTATGTACTGCTATTGAATTGCCGCTAATCATAATGTTTTTTGCCCTATACAGCTCAGTATCGGCTTCAGGGGCCAAGGTGGCTTCACACATGCAAGGAATTTAACTGGAGCGTGCCTTAAAAAGCACCCTCAATGTCACAAAGTAATTTAAAAGCAATTTAACAATAAGTCTATAACAGAGGAAGAGACCACTGCCGGAGACGCCATCTGTGGCGCCGGCATCACGGAGAGGCCTTCGGCGTACATTTGTAAACATATTTGATATTTCTCCAATTCCACGTCTTGCCTGTTGATAGGCGTGCACTATGAGAAATGAGAGAACTACATCCACAGCTGGGAAGCCCACACACACCTCCTCCCCCCCCCACCCCCCAACACACACACACACACACACACCCACGCGCACACACACACACACACACACACACACACACACACACACACACACACACACACACACACACACACACACACACACACACACACACACACACACACACACACACACACACACACACACACACACACACACACACACACACACACACACACACACCTCCCCCCCCCACCCCCAACACACACACACACACACACACACACACACACACACACACACACACACACACACCTCCCTCCCCCCCCCCCCAACAACACACACACACACACACACACACACACACACACACACACATACACACACACACACACACACACACCACACACCACACACACACACACACACACACACACACACACACACACACACACACACACACACACACACACACACACACACACACACACACACACACACACACACACACACACACACACACACACACACACACACACACACACACACACACACACACACACACACACACACACCTCCCCTCCAGCCATACAGACACACCTGCCAGCTCCTAAACCAGCCAGGGTCTCTCCTGTGTGTCTCGGGTCTCTCTTTACTTTCCCGCTAGAACAAGATAAAAATAAAAACTGTTCCCCCCTTATGTTGTGGATGTCTGCGGGACCGTGTGCTGTGTGAGAGATTGGAGAAGCGTTTGGTGGAGGCGAGGCAAAGCCCCCCCTAAGACTTGTGGGTAAGAGGAGTGAGACAGGATTAGGGCTCCCTGGTGCAGGTTATACCCACAGTGAGAGAGAGGGAAGAAGGAGGCAACGCAAAGGTTCTCTTTCCACCCGCCCGACGCTGCGGGGCGCTTCAACAAACACAGCTAGATGTATAACTATATTAGACTCAGGATAAACATGTTGAGCATCATTTTACGGCTTTCAACCCAATGCATGCTTGTTGTTTCACGTGAATCTTTCACCCTGCATGGATTCTAACAGAACAAATTGATGCATTGTCTGCCTTGAACATATAAGGCATTCCAGGTACAGTTGTCAACTGTCAACTGAATGACACATACAAATAAATACATCAACAAACGCATGTATTGAATGGTCATCTCTGGTTTAGGGCTTCCCAACAGTTCAGTAGAGACCAGTTGAGACTAGAAAATAGCAGCAGCATAGCTTCCTCCATTTTAAACGCCCCCAGGCCACTACAGTGTCAATAATGAAGCTAAAAGATAACACTTTATTATTAGTTCTGCAGGAATGGTTTTGCGGTGTTAGTGGTGCGGATGAAGGGGTACCAGAGCCGTACGGATGGGGCTGCGGGGGTATCAAAGATAGAAACCAGTTGGGAAATGGAGTCTTCTTAAGAGCACCCATCTCTCCAGCAGCCCCTCTCTCTCTTCCCAGACAGCGTGTCGGTGGGAACTGAAGCGCTAAATAAACTGTGCAAGGACACTCCATGGATCCTAAAAACCGACTCCTTCAGTGTTCCAGTGGGGGGGGGCGCGGGAGGGACCCATCGACTGCTTACACCCCTTTAATCAACGGGAGCGATAGTGCATGTAAGCAGCTTATTTTGGCCGTTCATTCATGTTGTTCTAGATCAATGGTCCTTGGCTCTAAGGAGGGCATTATACCTCTTTTCTTGTGTGGACCAGCAGGCGGGTTCTGGATGGTGGTTCTGTCTGTTTAAAGTTGTTATTTGGTTGGAAACAAGCTTTTCACTGAGCAGTTATGTTTCAAGGTTGTTTCTGTTTGTCGCAGTGCGTACACACAAGCACACCGATAAGTTATCTTTATTTACCTTGTTCATATTATGAGCAAATCCTTCATTCATGTTTACTACAATGGTGATTTCTGTCTTCTTGTATCGAAGTATCTGATAGTAAGAAAGATGCTAGTAAGATTCGTTAAATGCAAGAGATGGTGTCTCTTGTTAGTTTAACAACATTTAACATTGTCTAGAATTATTCATTGCAAAGAGAGCACAGCTGTCATGAATGACGTGTGACTGTTGTGTAAGGCCTGTCCCCACAGCTGATATCATGATTTATGATACGGACATCATGTTCACGTATTGATCCAGCATGCCTATATGTAGTAGAGATACAGATCTATAACATATTAACTCTGTCTCTGTCTCTGCCTCTCTGAGAACATGGAAAGTAGCCCACAAACTGCTGCAAGCGTCTTAGGAGACAGCCATAGGAATCCAGCCAGGACACTACTGTTGTTTTGAATCATTATCATTGGTAGTGCATTGTAACATATGTTCCAAATACAACATACAAACTGTGACATAGTAGAAGTAAGCCTGTATTTGTCGTCAAAATCCCTCCTAAAGGAATTCAAACGTAATTCTTCACCGTTCACCTCCCATCAGGGGGACCTATATGGTGCTGCCATGATAATCCAATTAGAGTTCATATTGCATTATGGATACATGGAAATGAGCAGTCAGACACACACACACACACACACACACATTTTGACCCCACCACCACTGTACAACGTCTCCATAAATGAAATTGTAATACAAACTGAATCTAAAAGTGTTATGGAGAGAGGAGAGGGGATAGGAGGGGAGGACAGAAGGTAGGGAGAGGAGGTGAGGGAGAGGAAGGAGAGAGGGAAAGAGGGGAGAAGAGGGGAGGGAGAAGAGGGACAGAGGGGAGAGGATGGATGAAGGGAGAGAGGGGAGAAGAAAGGGAAGGAGAGGAGGAAGAAAGGGGAGAAGAGGGAGAGGAAATGAGGGGAGGGGGGAAATGTGAGGGCGAGAGGGAGAGGAGGGAGAAAGAGGAGGGAGGGAGAGGAGGGCAAGAGGGGAGAGGAGGGAGGGAGGGAGGGGAAGAGGGGAGGAGGGAGAGTAGGGAGGGAGTGGAGGGCAGGGTAGGAGAGGAGGGAGAGAGGGGAAAGTGATGGTGGTGGTGGTGGTGGTGGTGATGGTGATGGTGGTGGTGGTGGTGGTGTTGGTGTTAGTGGTGTTGGTGGTGGTAGTGGTGGTGGTGGTGGTGGGGGTGATGATGGTGGTGGTGGTAGTGATGGTGGTGGTGGGGGTGGTGATGGTGGTGGTTGTGGTGGAGGTGGTGATGATGGTGGTGATGGTGGTGGCGATGATGGTGGTGGTGGTGATGGTGGTGGTGGGGGTGGTGATGGTGGAGGTGGTGGTGGTGGTGGTGATGGTGGTGATGGTTGTGGTGGTGGTGATGGTGGTGGTAGTGTTGTTGATGGTGGTGGTGGTGGTGGTGGTGGTGGAGGTGGTGGTGGTGGTAGTGTTGTTGATGGTGGTGGTGGTGATGGTGGTGATGGTGGTGATGGTGGTGGTGGTGGGGGTGGTGATGGTGGAGGTGGTGGTGGTGGTGCTGGTGATGGTGGTGATGGTTGTGGTGGTGGTGATGGTGGTGGTAGTGTTGTTGATGGTGGTGGTGGTGGTGGTGGTGGGGGTGGTGATGGTGGAGGTGGTGGTTGTGGTGGTGGTGATGGTGGTGGTGGTGGTGGTGGTGATGGTTGTGCTTGTGGTGATGGTGGTGGTGGTGGTGGTAGTGTTGTTGATGGTGGTGGTGGTGGGGGTGGTGATGGTGGTGGTTGTGGTGGAGGTGGTGAAGGTTGTGGTGGTGGTGGTGGTTGTGGTAGAGGTGGTGACGGTTGGGGTGGTGGTGATGTTGGTGGTGGTGATGGTGATGGTGGTGCAATTTTGAAGTCTGAGACTAGAGGATTTTGATCGAGACACCTGGAATTGGAAAACCATTAAAAACGTTTGTTCCTTTAATGGAGGATGGAGCTCTTAAAACCTTCGATGGCTGAAATGTCTCTCAGACTATTTTAGTAAAAATAAGTGTATTGTAAGTAGTGAAGTCATTTCTGAAATGTTCATTAATTCAAAAATAAAAAGATGTTTGGCCGTTTCTCCGATCCCTAAAGAACTGCATTTGATCCGATGAATCCCTGACAATTGTGTGGAGTTGGTATTTTATCGTCATTTATCATCATATTTTTTTTCCTGAAAGCTGATTCCAATTCCAAACAAAAGAGACAGCGGGACCGAATACATTTTCATATGAACAGGAGCACTGTGACTGTTTTTAATTATGTTTTTTGGAAAACAATGAATATACAGACACAATCCGCAAAAAACAGCTGAAAAAAAGGGTTCTGTTGGTGGAACAGTCCCACACTGCAGACTGTTCTAGAAGGACGCCTTTTTATCATAATCCGGTTCACCGTTCAGCTGGTAAGCCTACTGCCTTTGGGATTCTATGAAGCAACACAGAAATATGTGTCATGCAGTCATCATTTTTTTTTTGTATGTGTGTGTGCGTTGAGCGTTGAGCTGTGAGCACTTTATAATCCACTCGAATAACAAAACCTTCCTTCCTCCATCTTCTCTGACCTAAATATCCTATAATAATAAAAATAAAGCACAGGAAGGAGGTGGGCTGTTTACCTCAAAGCTGGGAGGCTGACCTCCATAGGTAGAGATGCGGTACATGGGGTCACACCACCTTACAACAACCCTACACAGGTGGGCTGGTCATTGGGGTGTGAGGTGGGGGGGTGGGGGGGGTGGGAAGTCAGCCTCAGTGTGATTAATGGGAGGGTGTACAGGTTATCTCCCTCTCACGTTGAGGTGGCCGGTGTGAGAGGAAACAGCCGGATTGTGTCATCTTTTAAGACACCTGCCGGCAGCACCCGCCCACGCTGCTTCCACTCAAGGTCGGCCGAGCCTTGAAGACAGCCCCCCCTCCCCTCCCCCCCAGAGACACAACACATCTCTAATGTCTCGTTTCCACCAAAGCAAGCCTAGTTCTAGCTCTCGGGTGGCGCGAGAGCCGGTTCGCAGTTGGTTCAATTGGCGAGCAGTCTAAGAACTGGTTTGCGTTTCCACTGACTTTTTCGTCGAGAGAGCCACGTCATGACGTCACTGTTTACGTCTCTGCTTTCCCAGCAGCTCGCGCCAACTTCCACAACAGTGGATTACATGATGGATGGAAAAGTGTTGCGCCTGGCTTTGAGGCAACAAACAGCTGCTCGTCTTTAGTGCTATGGACGCGATTACGTTGAAGCCCCTAACTGTGGACTATACTAATAAAATGGACTTGACGTTAGAGCTGCATTAATAGAGTACTTAAACAGAAGGGACCATTTGCCTTTTCTTCTTCAAAACTGTCATCTTGTATTATGTTTCTCGGTTGATAAAGCATAATGAAGCGGACATTGTATGAAAAATAGAAATGTTTTATTAAAAAAAAACAAAAAACATTAAATACACAATATACAGTAATCACAAAATGTAAAAGTATAGAGTGCAGTGTAATAAGTCCATGTTAATAAAGCTCTGAGGGGCTGAGGGGCTCCTGTGAGCTGCAGCCCAGTGGGGCGGTAGCTCCGCATCGACATCGTCCAGGGAAGACGACTCCATAAACAACTAAAACAAGAGAAAAGTGCATTAAAACATGACTCCATTACACTCTACTGTTTTTAGAAAGTAGCATCCTGACGTTATCAAGGTTATTATCGGCTAACAGAAGCCTAGCAATCATAGCTCCTCATTTGTGATGATAGGAACATAACATTGATGTGATAATGAGCAGCTCGCTAAACAGATTATAAATACAAAGCTGGTTGGCAACACGGGAAAGATTTCTAAAGTAAAACTTACCAGGACCAGAGTGACAGCAGCGGATCATCAGTTTGTTATCGATTAGCTCCTCGTATCGTCCAGTTTGTTATCGATTAGCCCCTCGTATCGTCCAGTTTATTATCGATTAGCTCCTCGGTCCTGTCCCCCGCTGAAGACATCTCGCGCTGTAGTTTTTCTAATAGCGGTTTGTTCTAGAAGCTCCTCTAGTTTATTGTGACCTTCTGCCGAGGACAACAACGCAAACAAACGCAGTTTGTCTCGTCCACAGACCACTGTCACCTTCACGTCCATGGAGAATTTTACTGATTTTAAAGATGGCGGAAAAAAACTTTGAGTTTGTTTTGAGTTTGTCCGATAAGCCCCGCCCCCAGCCCGATAAGCCCCGCCCCCAGCCCCTGACGTAGTGGAGCCTGCTGGCTAGCCCAGCTTCGAAGTGGAGCCGCAAACAAACCACTTAATGGAGCCAGAAAGTGGCTCCATTGCGGTGGAAAAAAGCGTGGCCAATCGGGAGACATCCCGTCTTGTGGGGCCTTGCTGCTATTTTTTCAGACTCAGACAGCTAGTCGACGGTTAGTTGATTGAAGGATTCCAGTCCAACTGATTTCATGCATCCCAATTCATTTATATTCATGCCACTTTGTGCGCTTGCGCATGGTGGCCACCGGCCTGTGCTCTTGCGCCCCTCCGGAACTATATGTGAAAGAGGCTTAAGACTCAGATATAAAGGCTTGTGAACAGTCAAGCACAAGAACACACACACACACACACACACACACACCCACCCAGTAACACACACACACACACACACACACACACACACACACACACACACACACACACACACACACACACACACACACACACACACACACACACACACACACACACACACACCTCTATATAAAACCTACGTCAATAGTATTGGAGTGTCCAAGATTTTTTTAGTTGCTATTTACAACAAGTGGGGGCAGCAGGATAAGCGGCAGGATAGCTCAGTCTGTTAGGACTTGGCAGGGGAACCGGAAAGTCGCTGGTTCAAGTCCCCGAAACACCTGGTCACTGCCGAGGTGCCCTTGAGCAAGGCACCAGACCCCAAAACTGCTCCCCGGGCAGCTGTATATGAAATCGCTGTCCACTGCTCCTAATACTAAGGATAAGTTAAGTGCAGAGAAACTAATTTCACTTTGTGTTAGTGTGCAAGTATGTGACAAAAAAAGAAAAAAGATGGAATGGAATGCATACTCCCCTGAATTCCCTACTATACTAAACAATACTATACTATGTTGAAACAACATTTGTAGATTGTGATGCAACATACTTACATTATGATACAACCGTTTTGTATTGTGATCCAACCTTTTTATGTTGTGATACAACATTTTCTGACATTGTTGTGTGATCCAACATGTTTGTTTTCCACCAACTATTCCACCATTAACAAAGATAACATGGTGTATAATATGGAGCATTGGGGTGTGTCTACTGCGCTTATCATTAGAACTAAATGTTTTGTTAATTCTAATTTTTTTAAATAGGAATACAAATTCAAATGACAAAGATACAGTCATGGTGTTCTGTGAGTTTTATAGTCTTTAGAAATGCAATGTCTCCCGAGAGATAAAAAAACAACAAGTAACGTTTAGTAGAATAGAGGGCTGATGGAGATTCCATAAGCAGACGGGTATTCAGGGAACAAAGGTGAAAATGTTACTGACTGTTGCATCTCGATGGGATGCAACATTAATTGTGGTAATACATAAAGTATTCACTAAGTAGCCTGCCTCTGTGGTGAATAGCGCCCGCACGCGTACGTGTATGTGTGCTAGGATGTGTGTATGCTAATTGGCGTCTGTGCGTGCATGTGTGGGAGAGAGTAGCGAGAGAAGGAGTAGAGAGAGGTAGAGAGAGAGTGCATAGAGAGAATATATAAATATATATATATATATATAGAGAGAGAGAGAGAGAGAGAGAGAGAGAGAGAGAGAGAGAGAGAGAGAGAGAGAGAGAGAGAGAGGGAGAGAGAGAGAGAGAGAGAGAGAGAGAGAGAGAGAGAGAGAGAGAGAGAGCAAGGGCACTGATCATCAAAGTAAAGCATTGCCTTTGTCAGATTAGTTTGGTGGAAAACAGAGATGATGTTACAAGACATCCATATTCCGCTTGGTAACGAGCAAAGCAAAGCTCAACCTGATGAAATGATTTGAAACACAGCACAGCCCTTTATGCTGCTACTCAGAGCCATCCAGTCTGTCATGTGTGCTCAGAAAGCAGCCTGTAACACACATTATTATCCTAAACACACAGTTCCACTCTGCTGCCGATGGGCCTAATCCTGACCTGAGGTCCTGAGGGTTCTCAGGTAAAAGTCTCGTTCTCTTCACGCTCTGAGTGGATCATATCTGAGAAATGAGAAAGTGGATTTGAAAGACTGGAGGTCAGATTGCCTTACTACCACCATCATGACCACCACCATCATGAACACCATCAAGACCACCACCATCACGACCACACACACACCACCACCCACCGAAGCACCACCACCCACGCACCACCACCCACCAACTCACCACCACCCACCCACACACCACCACCCACACACCACCACCATCATGACCACCCACCCACGCACCACTACCCACCTACGCACCACCACCCAACCAGATTCTTCAATAGAGTCAAGTCCTGCCTGCTCGGCTCTGACACCAGTTGGTCTCCTCCTCGCTGTGATTTTGAATGTGATTTTGACTGCACATTATGACTGTGATTATGACATATTGTGCATTGTGGGAATACGAAACCTGAATCCATTGATTGGGAATGACTCAATTCGGGCAACCTTCTGTGGCATCTCCCTGGGGCCCCCTCCCACGCTAATAAACACTGCTCTAATGCACGTCGCTCAATGCATCCAGAGGTCTGAATTCTGCTTGGATGCATTGAGCGACGTGCATTAGAGCAGTGTTTATTAGCGTGGGAGGGGGCCCCAGGGAGATGCCACAGAAGGGATAATGTAATGTAATGTGAGGGGAGGGCGGGAAGCTCAATCACACACTGTATAAAAACAAAGCACAGGCGGAACAAACAATTAGAAATGTGTTGCACACCAGAGCTGGAAATAAATGAGGGCCGTGTGTGTGCACCCAAGTGGCAATCTTTATAGACGGCGGGGGTGAACTGACCTATTAGTGTCTAAATGTGTTTTTGCTTTTACTTTTCTCCTTTTAGAGCAGTGGTCTTCAAGCACGGTTCCCGATCCTCAGGGGGTCCGCGGAGGTACTGCAGGGGGTCCGGAAACATGATTAATGTAGAAGCCAATGCCTTGCCAATACCTTGGAGTCTGTCATCATCTGTCCAGCAACGCACGGTCCTCACAGTTGTAGCCGTAGGCTTAAACTTCCGCTTGTCAACAGGAAGTAGAACCACAGAGGTGTCGTCTGATTTCTCAAAAGCTGGCCGTGCAACAGCGCGATAAGCGTGCTGAATGGTGGTGAACAGTGATCAAGAGTCTTGGTGTGTCTTGTCGGACATTAGATGTGTTGATAGTATTTTGGCAATACCTTCTTTAAGTTGCAGTGTTTGAAGTCCCCCGCTACGATGGGGACTGCCTCGGGGTAGCGGTTCTGAAGTTTGTTTGTTGTCTAATGCGATGTTTGCATCAGCCCGTGGTTGGATGTAAACCACCGCCATGAGAATAGCGGAGATTTCCCTCTGTAAATAAAATGGGTGACACTTGATTGTCAGTAATTACGGAATTAGATGAGCAGTGTTGAGAAAGCACCTGAACGTCCGTACACCAGTTGTTGTTCACCAAGCAGCATACGCCCCCACCTTTGTTCTTCCCCGTAGACTCAGCTATTCTGTCGGTCCGAAACAAAGAGAATCCCAGTGGTTGAGAGCTCTCGCCACGTACAATCATGGCGCAACACACTCCCTGATGTCCCGCTGTGAGGCCATATAGCAGTTCAGTTCAACTCTCTTCTTTGCCAGAGACTGGCAAGGAGAATGCTCGGTAGGGCTTGTGTCCTAACCAGTGACCGCGGGGACCGCCTCCTGCGGGCGTGTTTGTTGTTCCCCCCCCGGGGCTTGGTGGCTCCGGTCGGGGAATGGGCTCCCCTCCCCTTCTCTCCATTGTCCAACCGGATTTCCACAGGTAATTCCTTTTTCTTAATCCACCTAGGGGTCCCTGGGCTGAATAAAGTTGAAGACCCCTGTATATATATAAACCCCTGTAATAAATATATACAGAGACTCCTCTTAATATAGTTAGATTATTGTGATTGCTCCTTGTGATGAAATGTAATTAAATGGACCACAATGCAGTGGGTGGTTCTGGACTCCGCTGTGAGCTCTCCTCTTCTATGACCGCCTCCTGTGACGTTGATACTGATCTATCCGGGGAGACGACTGCATTCTGAAAATGACTTTAATTGGGCATCTATTTGTGAAAAGGTTACATGAACTGCATCTTTGTGGAAGGGGGTGGTGGGGGGAGGTGGTGGGGGGGAGGCAGCTGAGATGGCTCTTGTTGCCGTGGTAATTGGAACAGGGATAATTTTTGACTAAAGGCTGTCCTTGAAAACATAAATAGTCCCTGTTTAAACTTTAAATGACATCTGAGAATACACACATACACAGAAACATACACACAACATACACACATACACACACTACGTATATACATATACATAGATACACATACACATACACACACACACACACACACACACATGAATATCAATTTACATGTATGAGATTTTGACGGGGTCCCCCCTGTAAGGGGTCCCTGGCCCCAGAGAGACCCTGGTGTAGATGACTTCTAAAGACAGCACATTTCATAAATTCACCAAGCAGAGCCCTGCCCAGCCAAGCAGAGCTGGTTACACAGGGGAACCGTCCAAGCTGTTCTTAAAGCGATGCCAACAAGGATCCTGTTGAGTTTCCTATCTAGAAATCCTCCCAGCATTAGCCCATAATATTTCATTAGAGCAGAGTCAGCAAGGGATCATTTCATTACACAATTGCTGGGGAATTGGATTGTATATTCAGTACACAGATTTATGCACAGGCTCTGCTCCAATTTTATGATTTATTGATAATTGTTCCTGGGCGACAATTAGCAGGTGATTCGACTGATACTGATTCTTAGATATTAGGATTTCATTTTTCCAAATAAGTCAACAGAAAATGCTTCTGTTTGGGGAAGCAAATAGTGTTCAATGGCGGCAAAAGGAACATGTGTAAAAACAAGAAACAGAAAGCATCAGAATAAATTCATTTTAGTGTCTTTCTTTTGGACTGCTTTAACACAAAGAAAATCCATGCAGATAACACAGCATTTAACAGATTGTCGTTGAATACTTCATTCCATCTTTTCTTCACACTTAGCCAGCAATGGATGGTTTAGGTCAGTGGTCCCCAAACTAAGGCCCGCGGGCCGGATACGGCCCGCCTCCACATTTGGCCCGGCCCCCTGAACAATACCAGAGACGCATTACGATTATTTTTTTAATTATTTTTTTATGTTCATCAGTTCACACTGATACATAGGTAAGATCACTTTTCTGACTTTTCTGAGTATAAACAAATTTAATCATAATAAAATCTACTGGGATAAAATCCATCTCCACAACCATACTGGTAGTGAAATGTATTGTGCTGTGTAGGTGCTGTATCACTTATCACTTGCTTTGTGGTTTTGACAGGGAAGTTGGTGAGAGAGAGCTGCAAACAGCGGTGTCTATAAGCCTACTGGAACCTACAAAAGGATTATAAGGAAGGAACACAAGAACTTTGAGAGACTGCTCATATGAGTCATTTGAGTAAGAGATTCTGCTCTGACAACTAAGCTAAACTTTTACCTGTTAAGATTGTGCACGGCACAACAGAAAGTTAATGTTCAGTGGACTTTTTTTCTGTGAAGAACCCAGAGAGGGTTATTTGGTTATTATTTATTTCATAAATAGTGTTATTATATATTTCCCGACTTTATTTTTATAAAAAGTTTGGGGACCCCTGGTTTAGGTAAATGAACGATAATGGACCTCCAAGTGACGCAAATCCACTTGTGCTAGGGGGGTGGGGGGGGATACCCTCGAGGAACTGGCAACCCCTCAGAGATGGACCTCAGGACCTTTTCCTCCCGGTGCCAGGCAGAGAAACAGTGATATATGTTCCAACTGTTTGTTGACACGTTGATGAATTGTGCCCATTTACTGCACAGCGGCTGCTCATAATTAATCATCATTCATGCTTTGTGCTTCCGTCCACAGATAACTCCACAGAAATGTTTCTGCTCTCTGGGCAGATGATGGGTTTTTCATTATCATCATCATCCTCATTGTCCACATAATACGATGAAGATCTAGCTGTTGCTATGGGGGATTGTTTTTGGAGCAGCACAGAGAGCAATATCACCGCTGATCTGGAGCTGTTAGCCCCTGAGGACAGTGGCTCATCTGTTCATGATGAGGTCATCTTCACCAGACAAAGTTAGACTATCACAATGTTTCTGGACATGAAGCAGGAAATAAACATTATTCTTATTATTCAACTATAAAATCGCTGAAATAAACATATTCATTAATTCATTCAATAATACAAATCTAATTGGATTGTATTCTATTCTAACTGAATTTAATAATAATTTAAACTCTCTGTTTGTCCATTTGTTTTTTGTTTCTTCTTCATTTAAAGAACTTTGCAGGCTGTTTAGTTGTAATATATGCCTTGACGAAACTAAACTCAATGTCAACCACCGTATGGGTCTCTTACTATGGTTTTTTAATATGAACATAACATCATTTTTTTAATTATAAAATAAAAGCATTTTCATTCCATTCAGTAGACCAGTAGACCTGGCGTCTGAACGGCAGGTCTACTGGTCTGCTGCCGTGCAGTAGACCAGTAGACCTGGCGTCTGAACGGCAGGTCTACTGGTCTGCTGCCGTGCAGTAGACCAGTAGACCTGCCGTTCAGACGACCTGCCGTCTGAACGGCAGGTCTACTGGTCTGCTGCCGTGCAGTAGACCAGTAGACCTGGCGTCTGAACGGCAGGTCTACTGGTCTGCTGCCGTGCAGTAGACCAGTAGACCTGGCGTCTGAACGGCAGGTCTACTGGTCTGCTGCCGTGCAGTAGACCAGTAGACCTGGCGTCTGAACGGCAGGTCTACTGGTCTGCTGCCGTGCAGTAGACCAGTAGACCTGGCGTCTGAACGGCAGGTCTACTGGTCTGCTGCCGTGCAGTAGACCAGTAGACCTGGCGTCTGAACGGCAGGTCTACTGGTCTGCTGCCGTGCAGTAGACCAGTAGACCTGGCGTCTGAAAGGCAGGTCTACTGGTCTACTGCCGTGCAGTAGACCAGTAGACCTGGCGTCTGAACGGCAGGTCTACTGGTCTGCTGCCGTGCAGTAGACCAGTAGACCTGGCGTCTGAACTGCAGGTCTACTGGTCTACTGCCGTGCAGTAGACCAGTAGACCTGCGGTCTGAACGGCAGGTCTACTGGTCTGCTGCCGTGCAGTAGACCAGTAGACCTGGCGTCTGAACGGCAGGTCTACTGGTCTACTGCCGTGCAGTAGACCAGTAGACCTGCGGTCTGAACGGCAGGTCTACTGGTCTGCTGCCGTGCAGTAGACCAGTAGACCTGCGGTCTGAACGGCAGGTCTACTGGTCTACTGGTCTGCTGCCGTGCAGTAGACCAGTAGACCTGGCGTCTGAACTGCAGGTCTACTGGTCTGCTGCCGTGCAGTAGACCAGTAGACCTGGCGTCTGAACTGCAGGTCTACTGGTCTACTGCACGGCAGTAGACCAGTAGACCTGGCGTCTGAAGGCAGGTCTACTGGTCTACTGCACGGCAGTAGACCAGTAGACCTGGCGTCTGAAGGCAGGTCTACTGGTCTACTGCACGGCAGTAGACCAGTAGACCTGCCGTTCAGACGACCTGCCGTCTGAACGGCAGGTCTACTGGTCTGCTGCCGTGCAGTAGACCAGTAGACCTGGCGTCTGAAGGCAGGTCTACTGGTCTACTGCACGGCAGTAGACCAGTAGACCTGGCGTCTGAAGGCAGGTCTACTGGTCTACTGCACGGCAGTAGACCAGTAGACCTGGCGTCTGAACGGCAGGTCTACTGGTCTGCTGCCGTGCAGTAGACCAGTAGACCTGGCGTCTGAACGGCAGGTCTACTGGTCTGCTGCCGTGCAGTAGACCAGTAGACCTGGCGTCTGAACGGCAGGTCTACTGGTCTGCTGCCGTGCAGTAGACCAGTAGACCTGGCGTCTGAACTGCAGGTCTACTGGTCTACTGCCGTGCAGTAGACCAGTAGACCTGCCGTTCAGACCGCAGGTCTAGTTCAGACGCCAGGTCTACTGGCGTCAGACGCCAGGTCTAGTTCAGACGCCAGGTCTACTGGTCTACTGCCGTGCAGTAGACCAGTAGACCTGCCTTCAGACGCCAGGTCTACTGGTCTACTGCCGTGCAGTAGACCAGTAGACCTGCCTTCAGACGCCAGGTCTACTGGTCTACTGCCGTGCAGTAGACCAGTAGACCTGCCTTCAGACGCCAGGTCTACTGGTCTACTGCCGTGCAGTAGACCAGTAGACCTTCAGTTCAGACGCCAGGTCTACTGGTCTGCTGCCGTGCAGTAGACCAGTAGACCTGGCGTCTGAACGGCAGGTCTACTGGTCTACTGCACGGCAGCAGACCAGTAGACCAGTAGACCTGCCGTTCAGACCGCAGGTCTACTGGTCTACTGCACGGCAGCAGACCAGTAGACCTGCCGTTCAGACCGCAGGTCTACTGGTCTACTGCACGGCAGTAGACCAGTAGACCTGGCGTCTGAACGGCAGGTCTACTGGTCTGCTGCCGTGCAGTAGACCAGTAGACCTGGCGTCTGAACGGCAGGTCTACTGGTCTGCTGCCGTGCAGTAGACCAGTAGACCTGGCGTCTGAACTGCAGGTCTACTGGTCTGCTGCCGTGCAGTAGACCAGTAGACCTGGCGTCTGAACTGCAGGTCTACTGGTCTACTGCACGGCAGTAGACCAGTAGACCTGGCGTCTGAAGGCAGGTCTACTGGTCTACTGCACGGCAGTAGACCAGTAGACCTGGCGTCTGAAGGCAGGTCTACTGGTCTACTGCACGGCAGTAGACCAGTAGACCTGCCGTTCAGACGACCTGCCGTCTGAACGGCAGGTCTACTGGTCTGCTGCCGTGCAGTAGACCAGTAGACCTGGCGTCTGAAGGCAGGTCTACTGGTCTACTGCACGGCAGTAGACCAGTAGACCTGCCGTTCAGACGACCTGCCGTCTGAACGGCAGGTCTACTGGTCTGCTGCCGTGCAGTAGACCAGTAGACCTGGCGTCTGAAGGCAGGTCTACTGGTCTACTGCACGGCAGTAGACCAGTAGACCTGGCGTCTGAAGGCAGGTCTACTGGTCTACTGCACGGCAGTAGACCAGTAGACCTGGCGTCTGAACGGCAGGTCTACTGGTCTGCTGCCGTGCAGTAGACCAGTAGACCTGGCGTCTGAACGGCAGGTCTACTGGTCTGCTGCCGTGCAGTAGACCAGTAGACCTGGCGTCTGAACGGCAGGTCTACTGGTCTGCTGCCGTGCAGTAGACCAGTAGACCTGGCGTCTGAACGGCAGGTCTACTGGTCTGCTGCCGTGCAGTAGACCAGTAGACCTGGCGTCTGAACTGCAGGTCTACTGGTCTACTGCCGTGCAGTAGACCAGTAGACCTGCCGTTCAGACGCCAGGTCTACTGGTCTACTGCCGTGCAGTAGACCAGTAGACCTGGCGTCTGAACGGCAGGTCTACTGGTCTGCTGCCGTGCAGTAGACCAGTAGACCTGGCGTCTGAACGGCAGGTCTACTGGTCTGCTGCCGTGCAGTAGACCAGTAGACCTGGCGTCTGAACGGCAGGTCTACTGGTCTGCTGCCGTGCAGTAGACCAGTAGACCTGGCGTCTGAACTGCAGGTCTACTGGTCTACTGCCGTGCAGTAGACCAGTAGACCTGGCGTCTGAACGGCAGGTCTACTGGTCTACTGCCGTGCAGTAGACCAGTAGACCTGCGGTCTGAACGGCAGGTCTACTGGTCTGCTGCCGTGCAGTAGACCAGTAGACCTGCGGTCTGAACGGCAGGTCTACTGGTCTACTGGTCTGCTGCCGTGCAGTAGACCAGTAGACCTGGCGTCTGAACTGCAGGTCTACTGGTCTGCTGCCGTGCAGTAGACCAGTAGACCTGGCGTCTGAACGGCAGGTCTACTGGTCTGCTGCCGTGCAGTAGACCAGTAGACCAGTAGACCTGCAGTTCAGACGCCAGGTCTACTGGTCTACTGCACGGCAGCAGACCAGTAGACCAGTAGACCTGCCGTTCAGACCGCAGGTCTACTGGTCTACTGCACGGCAGCAGACCAGTAGACCTGCCGTTCAGACCGCAGGTCTACTGGTCTACTGCATGGCAGTAGACCAGTAGACCTGCCGTTCAGACGCCAGGTCTACTGGTCTACTGCCCACTGCTACTAGGATGGGTAAAATTAGAAACACATTTCCCTGTGTGTGTTCATGTATGTTACCAATAAAGAGGATTCAATCATACAGGTGAGGAACTCTGGTGTTATATGCATCCACATGGCAAGTTATATGTTAACATATTCCTCTAGGCCAGGGCTGTTCAACCACTTCAAACACACAATGATTATATTATATATAAAATTATTGGAATAGAAAATTGAGGGCAGTAGACCAGTAGACCTGCCAGACCAGTAGACCTGGCGTCTGAAGGCAGGTCTACTGGTCTACTGCACGGCAGTAGACCAGTAGACCTGGCGTCTGAACGGCAGGTCTACTGGTCTACTGCACGGCAGTAGACCAGTAGACCTGGCATCTGAACGGCAGGTCTACTGGTCTGCTGCCGTGCAGTAGACCAGTAGACCTGGCGTCTGAACGGCAGGTCTACTGGTCTGCTGCCGTGCAGTAGACCAGTAGACCTGGCGTCTGAACTGCAGGTCTACTGGTCTGCTGCCGTGCAGTAGACCAGTAGACCTGGCGTCTGAACTGCAGGTCTACTGGTCTACTGCACGGCAGTAGACCAGTAGACCTGGCGTCTGAAGGCAGGTCTACTGGTCTACTGCACGGCAGTAGACCAGTAGACCTGGCGTCTGAAGGCAGGTCTACTGGTCTACTGCACGGCAGTAGACCAGTAGACCTGCCGTTCAGACGACCTGCCGTCTGAACGGCAGGTCTACTGGTCTGCTGCCGTGCAGTAGACCAGTAGACCTGGCGTCTGAAGGCAGGTCTACTGGTCTACTGCACGGCAGTAGACCAGTAGACCTGGCGTCTGAAGGCAGGTCTACTGGTCTACTGCACGGCAGTAGACCAGTAGACCTGGCGTCTGAACGGCAGGTCTACTGGTCTGCTGCCGTGCAGTAGACCAGTAGACCTGGCGTCTGAACGGCAGGTCTACTGGTCTGCTGCCGTGCAGTAGACCAGTAGACCTGGCGTCTGAACGGCAGGTCTACTGGTCTGCTGCCGTGCAGTAGACCAGTAGACCTGGCGTCTGAACGGCAGGTCTACTGGTCTGCTGCCGTGCAGTAGACCAGTAGACCTGGCGTCTGAACTGCAGGTCTACTGGTCTACTGCCGTGCAGTAGACCAGTAGACCTGGCGTCTGAACGGCAGGTCTACTGGTCTGCTGCCGTGCAGTAGACCAGTAGACCTGGCGTCTGAACTGCAGGTCTACTGGTCTACTGCCGTGCAGTAGACCAGTAGACCTGGCGTCTGAACGGCAGGTCTACTGGTCTACTGCCGTGCAGTAGACCAGTAGACCTGCGGTCTGAACGGCAGGTCTACTGGTCTGCTGCCGTGCAGTAGACCAGTAGACCTGCGGTCTGAACGGCAGGTCTACTGGTCTACTGGTCTGCTGCCGTGCAGTAGACCAGTAGACCTGGCGTCTGAACTGCAGGTCTACTGGTCTGCTGCCGTGCAGTAGACCAGTAGACCTGGCGTCTGAACGGCAGGTCTACTGGTCTGCTGCCGTGCAGTAGACCAGTAGACCAGTAGACCTGCAGTTCAGACGCCAGGTCTACTGGTCTACTGCACGGCAGCAGACCAGTAGACCAGTAGACCTGCCGTTCAGACCGCAGGTCTACTGGTCTACTGCACGGCAGCAGACCAGTAGACCTGCCGTTCAGACCGCAGGTCTACTGGTCTACTGCATGGCAGTAGACCAGTAGACCTGCCGTTCAGACGCCAGGTCTACTGGTCTACTGCCCACTGCTACTAGGATGGGTAAAATTAGAAACACATTTCCCTGTGTGTGTTCATGTATGTTACCAATAAAGAGGATTCAATCATACAGGTGAGGAACTCTGGTGTTATATGCATCCACATGGCAAGTTATATGTTAACATATTCCTCTAGGCCAGGGCTGTTCAACCACTTCAAACACACAATGATTATATTATATATAAAATTATTGGAATAGAAAATTGAGGGCAGTAGACCAGTAGACCTGCCAGACCAGTAGACCTGGCGTCTGAAGGCAGGTCTACTGGTCTACTGCACGGCAGTAGACCAGTAGACCTGGCGTCTGAACGGCAGGTCTACTGGTCTACTGCACGGCAGTAGACCAGTAGACCTGGCGTCTGAACGGCAGGTCTACTGGTCTGCTGCCGTGCAGTAGACCAGTAGACCTGGCGTCTGAACGGCAGGTCTACTGGTCTGCTGCCGTGCAGTAGACCAGTAGACCTGGCGTCTGAACGGCAGGTCTACTGGTCTGCTGCCGTGCAGTAGACCAGTAGACCTGGCGTCTGAACGGCAGGTCTACTGGTCTGCTGCCGTGCAGTAGACCAGTAGACCTGGCGTCTGAACGGCAGGTCTACTGGTCTACTGCACGTGCAGTAGACCAGTAGACCTGGCGTCTGAACGGCAGGTCTACTGGTCTGCTGCCGTGCAGTAGACCAGTAGACCTGGCGTCGTGCGTCGCAACGCCAGGTCTACTGGTCTACTGCCGGCAGCAGACCAGTAGACCTGGCGTCTGAGACGGCAGGTCTACTGGTCTGCTGCACGGCAGCAGACCAGTAGACCTGGCGTTCAGAACGCCAGGTCTACTGGTCTACTGCACGGCAGCAGACCAGTAGACCTGGCGTTCAGAACGCCAGGTCTACTGGTCTACTGCACGTGCAGTAGACCAGTAGACCTGCCGTCTGAGACGCCAGGTCTACTGGTCTACTGCACGGCAGTAGACCAGTAGACCTGCCGTTCAGAACGCCAGGTCTACTGGTCTACTGCCGGCAGCAGACCAGTAGACCTGCCGTTCAGAACGCCAGGTCTACTGGTCTGCTGCCGTGCAGTAGACCAGTAGACCTGGCGTCTGTCTGGCGTCCGTTCAGACGCCAGGTCTACTGGTCTACTGCCGTGCAGCAGACCAGTAGACCTGCCGTTCAGAACGCCAGGTCTACTGGTCTGCTGCCGTGCAGTAGACCAGTAGACCTGGCGTCTGAACGGCAGGTCTACTGGTCTGCTGCACGGCAGTAGACCAGTAGACCTGGCGTCTGAACGGCAGGTCTACTGGTCTACTGCACGGCAGTAGACCAGTAGACCTGGCGTCTGAACGGCAGGTCTACTGGTCTACTGCACGGCAGCAGACCAGTAGACCTGGCGTCTGAACGGCAGGTCTACTGGTCTGCTGCCGTGCAGTAGACCAGTAGACCTGGCGTCTGAAGGCAGGTCTACTGGTCTACTGGTCTACTGGTCTACTGGTCTACTGGTCTACTGGTCTACTGGTCTACTGGTCTACTGGTCTACTGGTCTGGCCACGTGGGTCATCCATGTCTGACTAAGGAAACCAAATAGGTTTTGTCATTTTCACTTGGAATAGCATTCATCTTGTCTCCTTGGGAAATGTGTTGTCCTGCCCGAAGCTCTCTCCTCTCCCTAATGTTTTAATGGTTGGGTCGGTGGCAGCGTCCATTCATTTGACTCACGGTGGTTTCGATCTACAGTGGAGAAGATTACAAAGTCTAAATCAATAGGAATGTGACCAACAAAGTTAAACACTCCCCTGTTTGCCAAACAGCCACTTCCTCCCTGTGGTTAAATCATACCAGATGAAGCCAATCTGTGATTGCTAATTGCTAAATCAATTTAAATTTGCACCGTCTCCGCCTTAACAGCCTCCCTGGATGGAGAAGTTCTCCCTGCTGGTGCACGGAGAACTTCTCCATCCAGGGACAGCTGTGCGCAGGTCAGCTGTGGTAAATTATGAAGGCGTCAAACGGAATGGAAGGTATCACTTAATTTGGCAACCACTAACCCATTTAAACCTTGGGGAATTGACAGTATAGTGAACTGCATCTTCAATTTATCTTCACAATCACTCACGTTGAGTTTTGAATTCAATACATTTCATGGGAAACTACTTTCACAAACAGCCCAGAGTACGACCACCGTGGAAGATACTCAGCTCATGTTTCGTCTTCGGTTCAGGAGGCTTGTTACTGATGAAATACCCATCACTGATAGGTTCAAAGTTGATTTAAATGGGGATTGTTTAAAACGCATCATTCAGCTGCAGTTGTGCTATCTGCTTTTGCTGAAATTAATTATTTGTAAATAATAATAATAATAAGTACCTGATAGTATACACTGTGCCAGGATTTGTATCATGAGGAACGTTAAGTATTAGTCGTTGTTTACCTCTATATTAACATTACATATTCAAAGGCTCTCCAGATGAGCTTCAATAAATATAAATGATGATGTAGAAGATGAGCCATGAGTTTATCCATATGGCATCTAAAGCTGTGTTGTTTGGAGCAGGCCACTTTGATTGCTATAAAAAGCTTGTTCATCTCATTATAATTGCAACCAAAGTCCGATTGAGGCCACTCCGATAAATAAATAGAGTTTCATATGTCATCTTTGATGCTTTGGTCTTGTATTAAAGTTCTGCTTGCATTGGCTTTGTTGTTGCAGTACTGTAACCACACTGTTAGGGCTGTTAGGGCTGTTAGGGCTGTAGGGCTGTTAGGGCTGTTAGGGCTGTTAGGGCTGTTAGGGCTGTTAGGGCTGTTAGGGCTGTTAGGGCTGTTAGGGCTGTTAGGGCTGTTAGGGCTGTTAGGGCTGTTAGGGCTGTTAGGGCTGTAGGCGGGGGCAGCAGGATGGTTTAGCATGTTGGGACTTTGGGCTTGGGAACCGGAAGGTCGTCAGTTCAAGTCCCATCCTGGGCACTGCCAAGGTGCTCTTGAGCACTGTATATAAAAATAGCTGCCCACTGCTACTAGGATGGGTAAAATTTGAAACACATTTCCCTGTGTGTTCATGTATGTTACCAATAAAGAGGATTCAATCATACAGGTGAGGAACTCTGGTGTTATATGCATCCACATGGCAAGTTATATGTTAACATATTCCTCTAGGCCAGGGCTGTTCAACCACTTCAAACACACAATGATTATATTATATATAAAATTATTGGAATAGAAAATTGAGGGCAGGGGGAAAGGATGACAAGTAATTATCCTATTTCACTTTAAGCAAACAGAAAAATGACACTAAATACCTGTAATACTTAACAGATTATTAATATATATTTTCATTGGCCTTCAATGTGGACAATGACATTTTAGCATTTTTTAATTGTTTTATTTTGAGTCTCTAGCGTTTTTGCTACAGCAGAGACAGCCGTTGGTGCTCGCCCGGAGAGCGTGCAGGGTCTAAGGGAGTCGTGAGGGGGTCATGAGGGGGTTATTAGGGGGTCATGTGGGGGTCATGGGTGTACTCTGATTATTCACAGACTTCATGTATTCACCAGGTTCATGTTCGCAGCTCTCCACGACGGCATTTCATCAATACACCTCAATCCCCCACAGCTCACAAACAACAACTCCTCTAGTTTCCACAGGGCATCACAGTGCAGAAGATGAAAGACGCTCCCTAGGAAACACACCAGGCAGAAAAAAAGATATGTGTTCCCAAAGTACGCAGTTTTCTCAGAAGCCCCTAAAAGCATTTCCAGGGATTCAAAGTGTCTGTGTGTCTGTGTGTCTTTGTCTTTGTGTGTGGAGGTGGTGGTGGGTTGTAGGTGTGGCAGGATGGCGAGGTCTAAGAAGATGTCGATAATCTCTCGGCCAGTTAAGGCCCTTCTGGGGGTGTGAGATTGGCTGTATTGATCCATCTCTCTGAAGATAACACCCACCCCCTACAACCACCACCCCCCTCCACACACACACACACACACACACACACACCCTCCACCAGAACCTGTTCAGGGCCTGTCTTCATAACAGTGATGGCTTATTTTCCTTCATGTCCTGGATTTACATAGACATCCATGTTATTATTCGACAACACACACAGACAGACAGACAGACAGACACACACACACACACACACACACACACACACACACACACGACAGTCACACATACACCCGGTGTCACACACACACACACACACACACACACACACACACACACACACACACACACACACACACACACACACACACGAACACAAACACTTTCACAGTCAAACGCTCACACCAGTTCCCCTGTGTCGGTAACCTCACCTTCTAGCTCATCCTGTGTGTCATGTTGTTTACGGTGGGGAGAAATGCATTCTGGGAAATGGGACAATTTAAAGCTAGAGCAGCGCCTCACGCTGTAATTGATTGCGTGCCGCGGCCACTAAGTGTGTCCTCAGTCTCTCCCATGAAGCAGGAGAGTGTCTTCATCTCACTGTGGTGGCTTATCTCCCCGTGTCTTCCAGCACGTTCTGAGGAGAGCTGAAGCACACCAGCGCTCGGATCGATCAGAGGGCCATTTTATCAGGCTCCCCCTTCCCCTCCCGCTACGGGGCCTGCTCCCTTTTCGGCTGTATCCAACTACATTGATTGGCAGCTGGAGGCGGACCCCCCCCCCCAGGGCGCGAGACATGCCCCTCTCCGCAAAAAGAGTAGCCTCGGCTGGCCAGTTCGCCGACAGAGGTTTTTTATCGTCTTGAACGTAACATTGGTCATTGGTCAGACGGGGCTCAGTACACCTGGCCAGTATGATCACCTGGAAGATCTCTCTAGTCGAATGGTGAACTGTGCTCACTGTTCTGCCCCCACAGCAGCCCCATTCATCGTCGGCAACAACTGCTGCGCTGCTCTTGTGTGGAGATCTGTTACAAAGCCCACACACGTTTACAAAAAGCTTTGTATTTTGTAATTTTATTTGATTTTCAGAAAGATACCATGTGACTTAGCGCACCAACCACCAATCAGACCAGAGTTAGGGGCCGATAACAGAGAACTGCAAGGGGCTGAGAACAAAACATTTCAAAAACGAAAGGTGTTCCTTTCCTGTTTTCATTTTTTTTAACCATTCATAAAAGTTGAAGGGTTCCCATTTAACTGCCTGGTTCCAAAATAGGGGCCCTTTAAAACATGTTCAACTCTCAGTGCAGAGCAGCTCCATTCATCAACGGAAGTGAAGATGTTACAAAATGTCCAAGAACGATGGGAAGCTGATTTTGGCAGTGCAGAGATGAAAGTTTATTAAAAATACATGACTATCATTCATACATTTGAACACCAGGTTTAACCACCACAAAAACCTGTGAGATAACGTTGTGGCAGTTTAGATACATGCAAGATTAACCTCCTGAGAATAAAAACAACAAAATCACAGACAGGTGAGGTTTATTACATAACACATAAGGTATTTCTGTTCTGTTCTGCATTATAAGTAAAGTTTTCAGGCTTCAACACACTATTTCCTCTTCCTGGCCACTTAGCCAACTCCTGAGCTGGTCTCGCTCTTTGGAGCTGGCACAGGGTTTGTTAGTCCATGACTGGCAGGTGTTCCCCATTACCAATCAATGACCAGCTGCATAGAATAGTTTGGCTGATTAATGACTTGACCTAGTTTCAACCATTGCTGTCCAGGGTTCCTGAATTCCTTCTCTTGCGGAGGGTTCTTGGCAGCCCTCGGTTCTCCACAATGCAATCCTACCCAACACTGCTTGCGGCGATATGGAGACCGGGTCTATAAATCCATCAGGTGCACCATCGCCCCAGGTTTGTTCACAAATGTTTCACAATTATCAGCTAAGATAATCAGGGCTTTGATAGTATTCCTTCTTAATGATACACACTTAAGGCCCATTTCGGTGTCCATAATGTCAGCTTCCATAATAGAGCCCCTGGCCTTCCGCCATAGACTTAAACTGCTCAGTACTTTGGGAATATGAAGGATAACAACTTGCAGAGTGAATCTCCTTTGCCAGCTCTATTCGGTCACACCGAAGCATCCAAACCTCATTAAACCTAAAAGGAACATGTTTGTTTACTCACCCCATGTGTTTCTCACCCATCATTTCAAAGCCATAACAATTCACGTAACAATTCTAAAACAGACTTCATCTCAATCACAAGAAATATACAACACATATGGTTAATATTCGCCATGTGTCAACGATAGATCAGATTCATCAAAAAAGTGCTATTTGTAATTAGTGAGAAAATGGGATTTTTGTAAAAACAAAAATCACTTTTAATCGAGACATGGCTAGATTAACTTAGATTTATCTTAATGTAAATGTAAATGTAAATCTTGCGTGTATTGGTAGAGGTGGTGTGTGTGCTTGTGTTTGTATTGGTGGAGATGGCGATGGGTTGTGTGTGTGTTGGTGTTTATTAGTGGAGGTGATGTGTGTGTGTGTGTGTGTGTGTGTGTGTGTGTGTGTGTGTGTGTGTGTGTGTGTGTGTGTGCATTGATGAAGGTGGTGTGTGTGTGTGAGTGTGTGGGGTGTGTGTGTGTGTATTGGTATAGGTGGGGTGTGTGTGTGTGTGTGTATTGGTATAGGTGGGGTGTGTGTGTGTGTGTGTATTGGTGTAGGTGGGGTATGTGTGTGTGTGTGTGTGTGTGTGTGTATGTGTGTATTGGTGTAGGTGGGGTGTGTGTGTGTATGCGTGTGTGTGTGTGTGTATGTGTGTGTAGGTGGGGTGTGTGTGTGTATGCGTGTGTGTGTGTGTGTATGTGTACTGGTGGGTGTATGTGTTTATTTGTGGAGGTGGGGAGTGTGTGTTTGTGTGTGTGTGTGTGTTTGTGAGTGTATTGGAGATGGGGTGTTTGTGTGTACAACCTTGTAGGTCCACTTATCTTTGAATTTGTCCAGCAGGCACGTGTTCTCCTCTCTAACTGTGTTCTCCTCAAGGTGGGTTATTCATTAAATTCACTGAATACATGAACTGTTCAACTGCTCATTTTCTTCAAGTGAAAGCTACAATACGCTAAGCCTCCTATCTCCACAAAGCCGTCCACTTTAAGATCTTCTGAAGAAGATGCGGTGAGTACGCTCTTTTTGATTGGATGTCTTACTGGTACTTTCTGGTTAACAGGTGAACTTTGCACTAACGCTGCTCTTCCACAGAGTTCCTTGGGGACTCACGTTGTTTTGGGTCTGGATGAAAGATTGCAGATACTGACTGCCGTGGATACAATCTACTTTATTCACCTATAGTTGCTGAAATTGGTTAGATGGATGAGGAGAAACATCCTGCAATAGTTGGAGAAAAGCATGACAACTCAATTCAAATGCGTTCCCAATTCTGCCTAATAAAGAACTAAAAACACTTTCTGGAGATTCTAGAAGGTTTCCCCACCATGGCTGCTGCCAGGTGAATAAGCCCAAGGTCTGGCAATGTGAAGCGCTGGCCTGCTGGGGGGGGGGGGGGTAGGGAATGTGAAGCGTGCTATAATATCCTGCATGCTCATGAGTCATTATTTCTTTGGACTAGTGGAACTCAATAGGAACCTATTTCCCCCCCCTCGTCCTCCACACACACACACACACCCTCCACCAGAACCTGCTCAGGGCCTGTCTTCATAACCGTGATGGCTTATTTTCCTTCATGTCCTGGATTTACATAGACATCTATGTTATTATTCCACAACACACACACACACACACACACACACACACACACACACACACACACACACACACACACACATGACAGTCACACATACACCATCATCGTTCTCCATGGATCGCCACCTTGCCGTGGTGGAGAACCTTGTGTGTTCCAATGAACCTAAGAGCGATGCCGTCTGGAGCTTTTAGCTCCTGGTCACCCATGGCGGTAAGGTCGAGGGGAGGGGGAGGGGGGGAGGGGGAGGGGAGGGGAGGTCCCAGACAAAGTGCGATCCAAAGACCTCAGCGGCGGAAGTGGCGAAGGATGATACTCAACGTCACAACGGCACTGAAGGCGGATGAAGGCGGCAACAGAGGGTGGTCTCCATTTGTCATGGATTCCATGCCATTGGATTCAGGCCCCTCTCTGCCAAGGACCGTGTGGTGGCTGCAGGCGCATCAGTCTCCCCACGTTAAAAGACGTCACGCGCAGGCGTCCTCCCAAAGGGAACCTACCCATTGTACATCCTGGACAAAGACAGTGGAGGAAGTGGTAACGGGGGCAGGACAGTGAAGTATGGTAGTTCCTAGTCACAACCTGGCACACAGGCGATGGGTGTTTGATTCAGTCGCTAAGCTCTTGGACTGAGGCAGAAAGAGCTTCTCGGCAGCTGCACCCATGACTGAGCAGCCCCTATTCAGGGTCCACTCTGCTCACCCCACAAATACACACGGTGTCACACACACACACACACAAACAAACACTTTCACAGTCAAACGCTCACACCAATTCCCCTGTGTCGGTAACCTCACCTTCTAGCTCATCCTGTGTGTCATGTTGTTTACGGTGGGTAGAAATGCATCCTGGGAAATGGGACAATAAAAGCTAGAGCAGCGCCTCACGCTGTAATTGATTGCGGGCGCGGCCACTAAGTGTGTCCTCAGTCTCTCCCATGAAGCAGGAGAGTGTCTTCATCTCACTGTGGCAGCTTATCTCCCCATGTCTTCCAGCATGTTCTGAGGAGAGCTGAAGCACACCAGCGCTCGGATCGATCAGAGGGCCATTTTATCAGGCTCCCCCTTCCCCTCCCCCCAAGGGGCCTGCTCCCTTTTCGGCTGTATCCAACTACATTGATTGGCAGCTGGAGGCGGACCCCCCCCCCAGGGCGCGAGACATGCCCCTCTCCGCAAAAAGAGTAGCCTCGTTACTTCACCTTTAACCCCGATCGAATGCGTTCAGGGCTGGCCAGTTTGCCGACAGAGGTTTTTTATTGCATCGTCTTGAACGTAACATTGGTCATTGGTCATTGGTCAGACAGGGCTCAGTACATCGGCCCTCCCCCCCCCCCCGAGATTACAGAACAGGTCAAGTCAAGTCAAGTCAAGTTTATTGTCACTTCACAGTTTACACTTAAGTATAAAGCAGTGGTGTGAAAATCTTATGTGTAAAACCCGACGACAGACAGCAGTTATAAAAATAAGATAAAAATAGATAAAAACTAGAATTAAAATAGAATAAAAAAATAAAAAATGCAATTTATAAAATGCAATATATCGGCACAGAAAAGAGCAATATGTATATATAAATCAATGTAATAAAATATACATTGTTATATGCTATATGCCCTTGTTCAGCAGCCTGATGGCCTGACTGTGGAAGCTGTCTCTGAGTCTATTTGATACCACTTGATACTGAGGTATCACCTGCCTGAGGTTGTTCCAGTTGGAAAGAACTTGTCCACTTAGTTTACTGGTTCCATTTGCTAAGGCATCACACAGCATCTGCATGGGAGGAAATCACACCGGCGAGAGACTTCTGGGAGTGAGACGGCCAGAAAAGACTTTGTGGTCTTTGTGGTCTCCTGAGGAGTGTGGTACCCACAAGGGCTGTGTGTGTGTGTGTCTGGCTGTGTGTGTGTGTGTGTTTGTGTTTGTGTGTGTGGGTGTGTGGGTGCTTGTGTGTTTGTGTGTGTGTGTGAGAGAGAGAGAGAGTCAAAACACACAAAATCTGAGACAGCTGTCATATGTGATGACAGCTAACTGACTTCAAACCTCCCCAAAGATCCATGCATTCATATACACGCACGCACACACACACACACACACACACACACACACACACACACACACACACACACACACACACACACACACACACACACACACACACACACACACACACACACACACACACACACTTATGACAAGGTCTAACATGAAAGTACTAGCGATGAGAGAGAGAGAGAAATAACCTTCAGGGTTGTGTCAGTTTTTATAATCTCTCCAACCACCATTTCTCTTTCCCTTTCACCCAACATACAATTGTGTGTGTGTGTGTGTGTGTGGTGTGTGTGGTGTGTGTGTGGTGTGTGTGTGTGTGTGTGGTGGGTGTGTGTGTGCCTTGGTTCATGTTCAAGAAGGTGACGGAGTGGGGGAGGCGTCCCACGTGGCAGCCCAGGACTTTGCTACCGGCTGGAACACAACATGAAAAGTTGGCGCTGACAGCATAGGCGTCTAAATCAGTCCCACAGCCGGAGGAGAATGATCTCCTGAGGGCGATGAGGGCCTGAAGTTACCTTCAAATAGTGTTTTACCTGCTGGAGACACGGGGCTGACAGAGAAGGAGAGAAAGAGAAAGAGAGAGAGAGAAAGAGAGAGAATGCTACATGGATGCGATGGAGCCAAGTCAGGCAAAAGCAGAAGGAGGTTTGCGTTGTTGTGAGCAACTGCTGCTATGGCTTGGTTATGCTCCTTGCTGGCGCCCCGGCATTTTCCATCAGGAGCTTATTCAGAAAGCTGCAGCTGGCCTGATGGGCCTGATCGCCGGCGACGACATGGGCCCCGCATCCTGAGAACATTCTATACCGGCACCATGGAGAGTGTTCTTACAGGGTGTATCACGCCTGGTACGGGAACTGCACCGCACTGGAGCGCAGAGCGCTTCAAAGGGTGGTGCGGACGGCCCAGTATATGGTTGGAGGTGAGCTCCCCTCCCTACTGGATATATACAACCAGCGGTGCGTGGCCAAGGCCAAACGCATCATAACTACATTGCCCACCCCAGCCACGAACTGTACTCACTGTTACCGTCAGGCAGGCGATACCGCAGTATCAAGTGCCGTACAAATAGACTCAGAGATAGCTTCTACAGTCAGGCCATCAGGCTGCTGAACAAGGGCGTATTGCATATAACAATGTATATTTTATTACATTGATTTATCCTACATCTTACATTGGATCCTTCCTCGTAGCGCTAAGTCGATTATCTAAGTAGATTACATATTGAGCACCGGTTCAGTTCTTGGAGACTTGTTAGGAATTAAAGTCACTTTAGACTTCTGGTGACGAGGTGTTCTCTTACCTTCCTTTGTTGAAACACACTATTGGAAGACGCTTTGGATAAAAGCGTCTGATAAATGACTGTAATGTAATGTAGTGTAATGTAATGTAATGTAATGTAGTGTAATGTAATGTATGCAGGGGAGGGAGACAAGAGAGACACAGCTGCACCCTCCTCCCCTCCCCCCCCTCCCCCCCCCCTCCCCCCCCCTCCCCGCCTCCCCTCCCCTCCCCTCCCCTCGGCCCCCCCATGCACCCTCCCACTGGGCGCCCGTCACGACGAACAGCCCCGGGGAATTAATGACCAGGTGCACAACAATGGCACCGGGTGTCTCATTAGCTCTGTATATATATATATATATAAATACATATATATATATATATATATATATAAATGTTCAATCAATTTCAATGTATTTATTTATTAAATCGTAATATTATATAGGAGACAACAAGCAAATAATGATAATGAGTATATTAATGTAATATTGTGTGATCACACTTAAGAGATACAGACTGGGAATGTTGTCCTTGTGTATTTATGGCAGGTCATCTCATTAGGAGATAATGACCTCATTTCCTCACACATAAATACAGTACAGGTGTATGTTGACTTACCTGAGGTAGACCATATGCAGTTAAACTCATTCCAGTCATATCCACATCAAATTAAATACACATTTTTTGTATTTCTTAAGTTACTCGCTACTCAAGTTATTATACTGAATGCTTGCATAACTCAAGCAGTTATTTCAATGACTACTTCTACTACATGAATACTTGTTTTTGCAAAGAAGCATTACTTTTACTTGAGTACAGTTGCTAGCTTCTGGACTCATTACAGTTACTGCTCTGTTCTGCACTGTTCTGCACTGTATTCATGATGCTGCTGCTGGCACTTTAAAATGCTTTTTAAATGTTTTTGTTGCACAACTCAACATATGAATATATCATCCGTCAGTGGCTTTATTGTTTTATTTGTATTGTGTACAGTATTTGTATAGTATAGTGTTGAATAGTATCGGTATAGTATATAGTATAGTATAAAGTGTGTGATAAGAAATTCTTTCTGCGGGAGGGAATGGGGAGAAAGCATTCCATTGTCCTCAGTAGGCTGGATGCCCCGATGGAGGAGGAGCAGGAGGAGGTACCTTCTTACAGGTCCATACCCAAACACTGATTACAATCGAATTGGCTAATGTGGCCATATTTAACACTGGTTAAACTACACCAATTTACCGAAAATATCCCAGACATATGCATTGAGCGTAGAACAAGGAACACTGTTTTGTTAGTCAATTTCGTTAGTAAAAAGGTAGTTTTCATACAACTCGGACTTCACACCATGCCCAGCCACTTTGGTTATGATTGATTTTCCTTCAATTTTATCTTACTCTACGTATTAACTCTAAAAATATCTAAGTGGTCTGAGTGGTCTGCAAACCTGAACAATAGGTAATCAGCTAATCAAAGCTATCTACAATAGCTTACGATTTGCAGCAACTATTTTTCTAATTGCGCTGCTCTCCTGTATCCCGGTTTGTTGTAAATGGTGACATATCACATCATATACCATATAATGCCCATATGTTTATTGAAAGAGCTTAAAGACCCTACTTCTTATTGTATTCTAATGCCACGCAAAGCAGACCAGTGATCAGTGAAGACTGTTGGAACAGAATGGACCGAGTAGGTAACTAAAAATATAATCAGCAAAGCAATCTGTGGCCAGGTAACCGTCTGGTTCTGTGCTGTACGCTGATCAAAGCAACATGTCTATTTGTTTTTGTTGATCTGCTATTTGCATGGAAATATCTGTTTTAGTTTTTTTTCAAAGTCCCTCGGAGGACGCCATTAAATATTTAGAGATGTAGACATAAATGAATCATCATTAATTCATGTTGCAGCGGTCTATTAACACACTCTATTAACACACTTTAATATCATGCACTCGCCGCTTCATTGCACTCACATACAAGCTATAATATATATATATATATATATATATATATATATATATATATGGACTGCACTTATATAGCACTTTAAACCAAAGCGCTTTACAACTAATACACACATTATTACACCGACAGAGGTGTCAGCCATGCAAGGCGACAGCCAGCTGATCTTGGGGCAGGTAGGGTTAGGGTGTCTTGCTCAGGGACCCAGTCACGACAAACACACTAGCAGGAGCCGGGGGATGGAACCAGAAACCATGCCGGTTGCCAGACCAAGCCGCTCTACCTCCTGAGATACTGCCGCCCATGTCAGCAAGCTTTAAGTCAGCAAATCAGGTGACGCTGCATCAGAATGATGATCAGAACAGTTCTGAGTGTTGTGGTTCAGACTAGCAGTGTGTGTGTCTCAGACTGTCTGTTTGGAAGCAAGGGGAAAAGTCAGTTAATGTCGATTCATCATTTTTATATTTTGGCGCTTGCCCGGAGCTCATCTACATGCACACCATAAGTTGATTACTGGGAATAATCTATGCCTGAATTCAATTGAGACACTCCAGGAATGTGCTGGCTGAAACCCTTGTGTATTGGCGGTACAATTGATTTCTCTAGAGATGAGACATTGAGATGATACTTTGTTATACTACTGCAGATGCATGTTGGAGAAATCCATGGGATAAGACAAGTCCATGCTATACTACTGAGTATCCCCTCTGGGAAGGGTTGGCAAATGTTTTATTGACTTTCAATAATTGAATTGAAAGCGAAACAGTTTGGTAACTAATAACAATGTGTTAGAATTGAGATATTTGTCTACTTTGTTGTGGTGCACACAATGCAAACCAGATGCATATTGTTTAAGTCTTCTGCATTTGCATCTGGAACCTATGTGAGAGCATGTTAGAACCATGGCCTTGTAAATCATGATTACAGCTATGATTGACACTGTGGTGTGAAGGGGGCGTGAATTGGTATTGGGTTGCAAACAAGGGGGGGAGGGACGGAGTTGGCAGAGTGTTAACGTGATAACATCGTCACTTATCAAGATTTATTGTTTGGCACATGCGTAGAAATCATTGAAGGTAAGAACTGATTAGAAATCATGTGTTTTACGATTCGAAGATTGGCCACCAGGGGTGCTGAAAAAATAGCTGGCAAATCACATTTTCAGCCATATCTCCGGAACTGTCCAATTGAAAGGAGGCCATGTGTTGGATTGTCAGAGGGTTTCTCTACATGAACGGGTCTAATGGAGAACCAAGTTTTGGTCTTCCCCAGTCTGTCCCCAGGTGTCCTGGGTGCTTTCTTTGTCCCAAAAGGATTTAAATATCTTAAGCCCTGGCGGTCGTCTCTTTTCCGCCTACAAACACCGACGATGGCAGTGGAGACTGCAACATGCATATAAAACCATGATGAGATGGGATTATTCTGCTCAGTTTGGATGAAGTTCAAGACTCAGACCTAAAAGCTGCAACAACAATTACGACACCGTTCCATCCCACGCACGATGTATTTATACACACATATAAGTGTGGGTCATTTATTTCATTCAACAGCCACCATTCACCTCTGTGATCAGCTGACCTCCCATACCTCTCAGAAAAAGTAACACTTTCACACAGAAGAACACGCCTAATAAGATGGAAACAGATCATTAGGATTGCGTCTCCCAGCCAGCCGTACCTGACACATAGAGTTGGCCTCATTGTTGAGAGATCCAGTGGGCCTGGATCACCTCCACTGTGGGCTGGTGAAAGACATGTCTCCCCCAGCAGGTGTCAGGGGACCGGGCCACTCACACACAAGGTCAGCACGGGCTGCCGTCCCATTCCCTGGGGGCCCAACATGTGTGTATGGGGACCAATTACACCCGGAAGGCACCGGCATGCTCTCAGAAGGAAGCCCCAGGAAGACATAGAGCCTGCAGGCGCACGCACGCACACACACACACACACACACACACACACACACACACACACACACACACACACACACACACACACACACACACACACACACACACACACACACAAACACACAAACCTGACACACACACCTGACACACACAGGACACAAACAAACACACACACACACATACACTTGTACATACATACACACACACCATACACACATGCATAAAGACACTCAACTTAAAAATACACTCTTACACACACAAACACGCATAGCAACAAGCATGCACACACACCATCACAGACACATACACACACACACAGGTTCACACATGTGCACACAAACACACACACACATTGTGGTACCCCAAGCTACCCTTGGGGTCCCACCAGGGCGAAGAAGAGGAGACTTACCTTTGGTTGCGTTGTGGGAGGCGTATATCTCCCAAGGGAGATACTTGGAGGGCTTTAGGACCCGGGGGAAGGCGAACGAGATCCCGGAGTGAAACGCACAGCTGATCACAATAAACACCTGAGTAAATCAGGTGCTTAAAAGCACACAGGTAGAGGGTTGCTAAAAGAGAGAGAGGGGGGGTGAGAGGACCGAGACCGTGCTGCCGAGAGGTCCCGCCATATGCTGCTATGCTGTTATGCTGTTCTGCTGTTCTGTTTCCAGTTTTGACACGGAAGAAAGGAGAAGCCGTCGCACCCGGGAGCTTGGGAAGCCGCCAGAGGGTGAGAGGACCGCGGACCCGGCGTGAGACGCCCAAGACAAGCCTTTGTTGTTTTTCATTCCCTCCCTTAAACCCCTGAAGTTTAAAGAAATAAAAGGACATTTTTTAAAACCCGCAGTTTTTTGCCTCCTTGAGCGTGGGCGCTCACATATGGTGGATGGATGCGGGCTTTCTGACCCAGCTCACAACCCGAAGACATGGATCCGGCGTTAAGGGAGGTGCTGACAACAGTGTTACAGTCACAGCAAACTTTGCAGAGGGCCATCACAGAGCTTTGTGAGCGCACAATGCAAAGAACCCCGGAAAAGGCGCTGACAAAATTAACGGTAGAAGATGACATTGAATCGTACCTGGAACTCTTTGAACGTGTTGCCATCAGAGAGCAGTGGCCAAGAGAGGAATGGGCCCACTTATTGACTCCTTTTTTAACGGGGGAGGCCCAACTGGCATGCAGGGACCTGTCAGCCCGAGAGGCAGCCGATTATACAGAGCTGAAAGGGAGCATCCTAGCACAGTATGGCTACAGCCTACCGACAAAAGCCCTAAGGGTCCACCAATGGGCCTACGATCCCACGGCTCCAGCTCGGCCCCAGGTCAAAGCACTACACCGTCTGGTCAGGACGTGGCTCACAGAGGGAGACGGACCACTACCGGTGGAACGGGTAGTACTAGACAGATGCGTGAGGTCGCTGCCCAGTGATGCGAAGAAATACGTATCCCAGCAAGGAGCTCCGGATCTGGATCAACTGATTGCGCTGCTGGAAAACCACCGGGTCACCCAGGAGCTAATGAAGCCGACGGGACGAAACAGCCCGGTGAAACCCGAGAGAACAGGCCATCCTAGGCTGGGTGGAAACTTCAACCGGAGAATGACGGAGCCCTCAGGGAGCAGATGGGGGCGGCCCCTACCAAGAAGTTCCCTGGAAGAGAGACGCTGTTACGGGTGTGGTAAGGAGGGGCATTTTGTGAGAGAGTGCCCGGAAAGAGACGAGTCCATGCCAACAGCCGAGTGTTCCATGGCGTTCTTCCCATGTGGATATCTCAGCAGCGGTTGGATGGAGGCCTGTGAGTCGGCCCCCCGTTTCCCAGTGAGGATCATGGGCAAGGATACGGAGGCCCTGCTGGACTCGGGGAGTGTCATCACACTGGTCCGCCCTGACTTCGTGAGCGAGCAACAAGGCGAGCCAGTGGCAGTAGCATGCATACATGGGGACACGAAAACTTATCCCACAAGCATGGTAAGAATCCAGTCCCCAAAAGGAACGGTAACAATAAGAGTGGGAGTGGTCCCAGGGTTACCGGTACCAGTGCTAATAGGCAGAGATTGCCCCCTGTTCGCGAGATATTGGGAAGACCCCCAACCGGACAGAGGAAAGGGGCCAAAGAAGAGTTCTAAGTGGCGGAAGCCACAGAAAGTGTACCAAGCCTGGGCGGCCCCCTCCGATAACGAATCACCGGTCAGTCCAGAAGAGGAAGAGCCAAATCCCCCGGTAGGCCGACCTAGAACGAGGCAAACCCCTGCACCCCAACCACAGGAACCAGGGCAACCGTCCGGAAGCGGAGAGAGGGGCACCGGGGAGCATTTCTCAGAGTTCCTCCAGTTCCAACCGGAGACTCCAGGGGGCGCCACAGAATTCAGCCGTGAGCAGCAGCAGGATCCAAATTTGGCCCAGGCCTGGAGGAGGGCGGTGCTCGACAATGGGGAACAAGACGAGGTGAGTCAGCACAGGTTTCCATATTTTGCTGTAAAAAATGGACTTGTGTACAGAAGGTTTAAAAAAGGGGAAGAAGTGATTAATCAGCTACTGGTGCCAAGATCCTATGTCCCTAGGGTACTTTATCTAGCACACTCCCATGTCCTGGGAGCCCACCTAGGGGCTGAGAAAACCTGTGACAGAGTGACTTCCCGATTCTACTGGCCAGGGGTTAAGAGGGCGATTGAGGACTACTGTCGACACTGCTCAGAGTGCCAACTCCATAGTCCCAAGGTGACTTTCCACAATCCATTGGTGCCTCTTCCCATAATCGACGTTCCCTTTACACGGATTGGGATGGATATTGTGGGGCCGCTTCCAAAGTCAAGTAGAGGGCACCGTTACATTCTGGTTATCCTGGATTACGCCACCAGATACCCAGAGGCGGTCCCCTTAAGAGCCGCTACGGGTAAGACCATTGCCAGAGAGCTCCTTCTCCTATGTAGTAGGGTGGGCATACCAGAAGAGATATTGACAGATCAGGGGTCCTGCTTCATGTCAAATGTAATGAAGGCCCTATGCCGTCTTCTGAAAGTGACTCAAGTTCGGACATCCGTCTATCACCCTCAGACCGATGGTTTGGTTGAGCGGTTCAACAAAACACTAAAGCAAATGCTAAGGAAAATGATAGACACAGACGGAAAAGACTGGGACCTACTATTACCATACCTCCTGTTTGCCATCCGGGAGGTACCCCAGGCATCCACAGGTTTTTCACCGTTTGAGTTGCTCTATGGCAGAAGACCAAGGGGCCTGCTGGACCTAGCTAAGGAGGCTTGGGAACAACAGCCCACCCGCCACACCACGGTGATAGAACATGTGGAGAAAATGCACCGCAGGATGAGTGAGGTTTGGCCCATGGTAAGAGAAAACATGCAACAAGCCCAGGAGACACAGGCAAGGCTTTATAACAGGGGGGCCCAAGTGAGGGAGTTCAGTCCAGGGGACAAAGTATTGGTCCTCGTCCCCACGCAAGAATGCAAATTTCTGGCCAGATGGCATGGTCCATATGAGGTGGTGGAAAGGGTTGGTCAAGTCAATTATAAAGTCAGACAGCTTGGGAGGAGACAGTCCAGCCAAATATACCATGTTAACCTGTTAAAAAGATGGCATGAACCCATGCAGATACAGGTACATGCACTGTCTACTTACCAGCCCTCACAGGAACCTCCTAAAGTCCCCATGGGAGAGCAACTGTCGCCACACCAGGTTCAAGACCTGACCGAGCTGCTGAGCCGGAACCGTGATGTCTTCTCAGACAAACCTGGGAGGACAACCGTAGTGGCCCACGACGTCGTCACGGAACCAGGAAAGAAGGTGCGGCTCAAACCATACAGAATACCAGAGGCCAGGAGAGAAGCCATCCGTGAAGAGGTAAAAACCATGCTAGAAATGGGAGTAATCGAGGAGTCACAAAGCTCCTGGTGCAGCCCAATCGTAATTGTACCAAAGCCAGATGGGACATTAAGGTTTTGCAATGACTTCAGACAGCTCAATGCAATCTCCAAGTTTGATGCTTATCCAATGCCCAGAGTAGATGAGCTGCTAGAGAGATTGGGGCCTGCCAGATTCATTAGCACCCTCGACCTTACACGTGGTTATTGGCAAGTGCCACTCACAGACAGGGCTAAAGAGAAAACTGCCTTTGCAACACCGGATGGTCTCTTCCACTACAAAGTCTTACCATTTGGGGTCCATGGGGCCCCAGCTACTTTCCAAAGGCTAATGGATAAAGTTCTTAGACCCCACAGGGAATATGCAGCAGCCTATATCGACGATATTGTGGTCCAGAGCACGGATTGGCAGACCCATCTACATCGCCTGGAGGCCGTCTTGGGAGCATTACGAGAGGCGGGGCTGACAGCCAAAGCAGCAAAGTGTCATCTGGGCCTGGAGGAGACGGACTATCTGGGCTACACGGTAGGAAGAGGCTGTGTGCGACCGCAGTCATCCAAGGTGGAGGCCATCGCCACATGGCCACGGCCAGGCACAAAGCGACAGCTTAGAACTTTCTTGGGTCTGGTGGGATATTACCGACAGTTCGTACCCAACTTTGCATCCCTAGCAGCTCCACTGTTCGAATTGACCAAGAAAGAAGGGAAGTGCAGTCTAAAATGGACTGGAGAAGCGGAAGAGGCCTTCCAGAGGCTGAGGGACAACCTCTGCAGGGAGCCGGTCCTGGCTACAGTAAACTTCTCACTTCCCTTTGTCTTACAGACGGATGCCTCAGAGGTGGGACTGGGCGCGGTGCTGTCTCAGGTAAAAGATGATGTAGAGCAGCCTATCACATACATCAGCCGGAAATTGCTACAGCATGAAAGAAACTATGCAACAGTGGAGAAGGAATGCCTAGCAATTAAATGGGCGATAGACAAACTGAAGTACTACTTAATTGGTAGGGAATTCACACTGGTAACAGACCATGCACCGCTGAAGTGGATGTCACTTAATAAGGAGAAAAATTCCCGAGTAACCCGGTGGTTCTTGGAGCTACAGAACTTCAGATTTAAGGTGGAACACAGAGCAGGGAAGCTACATGGGAATGCAGATGCCCTGTCCCGAAGATCAGAATGCCTGTGGTCTGGGCCTGCCAAGGGTGCTCTGAAGTTGAGGGGAAGGATATGTGGTACCCCAAGCTACCCTTGGGGTCCCACCAGGGCGAAGAAGAGGAGACTTACCTTTGGTTGCGTTGTGGGAGGCGTATATCTCCCAAGGGAGATACTTGGAGGGCTTTAGGACCCGGGGGAAGGCGAACGAGATCCCGGAGTGAAACGCACAGCTGATCACAATAAACACCTGAGTAAATCAGGTGCTTAAAAGCACACAGGTAGAGGGTTGCTAAAAGAGAGAGAGGGGGGGTGAGAGGACCGAGACCGTGCTGCCGAGAGGTCCCGCCATATGCTGCTATGCTGTTATGCTGTTCTGCTGTTCTGTTTCCAGTTTTGACACGGAAGAAAGGAGAAGCCGTCGCACCCGGGAGCTTGGGAAGCCGCCAGAGGGTGAGAGGACCGCGGACCCGGCGTGAGACGCCGAAGACAAGCCTTTGTTGTTTTTCATTCCCTCCCTTAAACCCCTGAAGTTTAAAGAAATAAAAGGACATTTTTTAAAACCCGCAGTTTTTTGCCTCCTTGAGCGTGGGCGCTCACATATGGTGGATGGATGCGGGCTTTCTGACCCAGCTCACAACCCGAAGACATGGATCCGGCGTTAAGGGAGGTGCTGACAACAGTGTTACAGTCACAGCAAACTTTGCAGAGGGCCATCACAGAGCTTTGTGAGCGCACAATGCAAAGAACCCCGGAAAAGGCGCTGACAAAATTAACGGTAGAAGATGACATTGAATCGTACCTGGAACTCTTTGAACGTGTTGCCATCAGAGAGCAGTGGCCAAGAGAGGAATGGGCCCACTTATTGACTCCTTTTTTAACGGGGGAGGCCCAACTGGCATGCAGGGACCTGTCAGCCCGAGAGGCAGCCGATTATACAGAGCTGAAAGGGAGCATCCTAGCACAGTATGGCTACAGCCTACCGACAAAAGCCCTAAGGGTCCACCAATGGGCCTACGATCCCACGGCTCCAGCTCGGCCCCAGGTCAAAGCACTACACCGTCTGGTCAGGACGTGGCTCACAGAGGGAGACGGACCACTACCGGTGGAACGGGTAGTACTAGACAGATGCGTGAGGTCGCTGCCCAGTGATGCGAAGAAATACGTATCCCAGCAAGGAGCTCCGGATCTGGATCAACTGATTGCGCTGCTGGAAAACCACCGGGTCACCCAGGAGCTAATGAAGCCGACGGGACGAAACAGCCCGGTGAAACCCGAGAGAACAGGCCATCCTAGGCTGGGTGGAAACTTCAACCGGAGAATGACGGAGCCCTCAGGGAGCAGATGGGGGCGGCCCCTACCAAGAAGTTCCCTGGAAGAGAGACGCTGTTACGGGTGTGGTAAGGAGGGGCATTTTGTGAGAGAGTGCCCGGAAAGAGACGAGTCCATGCCAACAGCCGAGTGTTCCATGGCGTTCTTCCCATGTGGATATCTCAGCAGCGGTTGGATGGAGGCCTGTGAGTCGGCCCCCCGTTTCCCAGTGAGGATCATGGGCAAGGATACGGAGGCCCTGCTGGACTCGGGGAGTGTCATCACACTGGTCCGCCCTGACTTCGTGAGCGAGCAACAAGGCGAGCCAGTGGCAGTAGCATGCATACATGGGGACACGAAAACTTATCCCACAAGCATGGTAAGAATCCAGTCCCCAAAAGGAACGGTAACAATAAGAGTGGGAGTGGTCCCAGGGTTACCGGTACCAGTGCTAATAGGCAGAGATTGCCCCCTGTTCGCGAGATATTGGGAAGACCCCCAACCGGACAGAGGAAAGGGGCCAAAGAAGAGTTCTAAGTGGCGGAAGCCACAGAAAGTGTACCAAGCCTGGGCGGCCCCCTCCGATAACGAATCACCGGTCAGTCCAGAAGAGGAAGAGCCAAATCCCCCGGTAGGCCGACCTAGAACGAGGCAAACCCCTGCACCCCAACCACAGGAACCAGGGCAACCGTCCGGAAGCGGAGAGAGGGGCACCGGGGAGCATTTCTCAGAGTTCCTCCAGTTCCAACCGGAGACTCCAGGGGGCGCCACAGAATTCAGCCGTGAGCAGCAGCAGGATCCAAATTTGGCCCAGGCCTGGAGGAGGGCGGTGCTCGACAATGGGGAACAAGACGAGGTGAGTCAGCACAGGTTTCCATATTTTGCTGTAAAAAATGGACTTGTGTACAGAAGGTTTAAAAAAGGGGAAGAAGTGATTAATCAGCTATTGGTGCCAAGATCCTATGTCCCTAGGGTACTTTATCTAGCACACTCCCATGTCCTGGGAGCCCACCTAGGGGCTGAGAAAACCTGTGACAGAGTGACTTCCCGATTCTACTGGCCAGGGGTTAAGAGGGCGATTGAGGACTACTGTCGACACTGCTCAGAGTGCCAACTCCATAGTCCCAAGGTGACTTTCCACAATCCATTGGTGCCTCTTCCCATAATAGACGTTCCCTTTACACGGATTGGGATGGATATTGTGGGGCCGCTTCCAAAGTCAAGTAGAGGGCACCGTTACATTCTGGTTATCCTGGATTACGCCACCAGATACCCAGAGGCGGTCCCCTTAAGAGCCGCTACGGGTAAGACCATTGCCAGAGAGCTCCTTCTCCTATGTAGTAGGGTGAGCATACCAGAAGAGATATTGACAGATCAGGGGTCCTGCTTCATGTCAAATGTAATGAAGGCCCTATGCCGTCTTCTGAAAGTGACTCAAGTTCGGACATCCGTCTATCACCCTCAGACCGATGGTTTGGTTGAGCGGTTCAACAAAACACTAAAGCAAATGCTAAGGAAAATGATAGACACAGACGGAAAAGACTGGGACCTACTATTACCATACCTCCTGTTTGCCATCCGGGAGGTACCCCAGGCATCCACAGGTTTTTCACCGTTTGAGTTGCTCTATGGCAGAAGACCAAGGGGCCTGCTGGACCTAGCTAAGGAGGCTTGGGAACAACAGCCCACCCGCCACACCACGGTGATAGAACATGTGGAGAAAATGCACCGCAGGATGAGTGAGGTTTGGCCCATGGTAAGAGAAAACATGCAACAAGCCCAGGAGACACAGGCAAGGCTTTATAACAGGGGGGCCCAAGTGAGGGAGTTCAGTCCAGGGGACAAAGTATTGGTCCTCGTCCCCACGCAAGAATGCAAATTTCTGGCCAGATGGCATGGTCCATATGAGGTGGTGGTAAGGGTTGGTCAAGTCAATTATAAAGTCAGACAGCTTGGGAGGAGACAGTCCAGCCAAATATACCATGTTAACCTGTTAAAAAGATGGCATGAACCCATGCAGATACAGGTACATGCACTGTCTACTTACCAGCCCTCACAGGAACCTCCTAAAGTCCCCATGGGAGAGCAACTGTCGCCACACCAGGTTCAAGACCTGACCGAGCTGCTGAGCCGGAACCGTGATGTCTTCTCAGACAAACCTGGGAGGACAACCGTAGTGGCCCACGACGTCGTCACGGAACCAGGAAAGAAGGTGCGGCTCAAACCATACAGAATACCAGAGGCCAGGAGAGAAGCCATCCGTGAAGAGGTAAAAACCATGCTAGAAATGGGAGTAATCGAGGAGTCACAAAGCTCCTGGTGCAGCCCAATCGTAATTGTACCAAAGCCAGATGGGACATTAAGGTTTTGCAATGACTTCAGACAGCTCAATGCAATCTCCAAGTTTGATGCTTATCCAATGCCCAGAGTAGATGAGCTGCTAGAGAGATTGGGGCCTGCCAGATTCATTAGCACCCTCGACCTTACACGTGGTTATTGGCAAGTGCCACTCACAGACAGGGCTAAAGAGAAAACTGCCTTTGCAACACCGGATGGTCTCTTCCACTACAAAGTCTTACCATTTGGGGTCCATGGGGCCCCAGCTACTTTCCAAAGGCTAATGGATAAAGTTCTTAGACCCCACAGGGAATATGCAGCAGCCTATATCGACGATATTGTGGTCCAGAGCACGGATTGGCAGACCCATCTACATCGCCTGGAGGCCGTCTTGGGAGCATTACGAGAGGCGGGGCTGACAGCCAAAGCAGCAAAGTGTCATCTGGGCCTGGAGGAGACGGACTATCTGGGCTACACGGTAGGAAGAGGCTGTGTGCGACCGCAGTCATCCAAGGTGGAGGCCATCGCCACATGGCCACGGCCAGGCACAAAGCGACAGCTTAGAACTTTCTTGGGTCTGGTGGGATATTACCGACAGTTCGTACCCAACTTTGCATCCCTAGCAGCTCCACTGTTCGAATTGACCAAGAAAGAAGGGAAGTGCAGTCTAAAATGGACTGGAGAAGCGGAAGAGGCCTTCCAGAGGCTGAGGGACAACCTCTGCAGGGAGCCGGTCCTGGCTACAGTAAACTTCTCACTTCCCTTTGTCTTACAGACGGATGCCTCAGAGGTGGGACTGGGCGCGGTGCTGTCTCAGGTAAAAGATGATGTAGAGCAGCCTATCACATACATCAGCCGGAAATTGCTACAGCATGAAAGAAACTATGCAACAGTGGAGAAGGAATGCCTAGCAATTAAATGGGCGATAGACAAACTGAAGTACTACTTAATTGGTAGGGAATTCACACTGGTAACAGACCATGCACCGCTGAAGTGGATGTCACTTAATAAGGAGAAAAATTCCCGAGTAACCCGGTGGTTCTTGGAGCTACAGAACTTCAGATTTAAGGTGGAACACAGAGCAGGGAAGCTACATGGGAATGCAGATGCCCTGTCCCGAAGATCAGAATGCCTGTGGTCTGGGCCTGCCAAGGGTGCTCTGAAGTTGAGGGGAAGGATATGTGGTACCCCAAGCTACCCTTGGGGTCCCACCAGGGCGAAGAAGAGGAGACTTACCTTTGGTTGCGTTGTGGGAGGCGTATATCTCCCAAGGGAGATACTTGGAGGGCTTTAGGACCCGGGGGAAGGCGAACGAGATCCCGGAGTGAAACGCACAGCTGATCACAATAAACACCTGAGTAAATCAGGTGCTTAAAAGCACACAGGTAGAGGGTTGCTAAAAGAGAGAGAAGGGGGGTGAGAGGACCGAGACCGTGCTGCCGAGAGGTCCCGCCATATGCTGCTATGCTGTTCTGCTGTTCTGTTTCCAGTTTTGACACAGAAGAAAGGAGAAGCCGTCGCACCCGGGAGCTTGGGAAGCCGCCAGAGGGTGAGAGGACCGCGGACCCGGCGTGAGACGCCCAAGACAAGCCTTTGTTGTTTTTCATTCCCTCCCTTAAACCCCTGAAGTTTAAAGAAATAAAAGGACATTTTTTGTTTAACCCTCAAAAACCCGCTGTTTTTTGCC
>CM051010.1:8288295-8393295 GCA_027704905.1 Muraenolepis orangiensis | reverse complement strand
AGCGGACCCCTGGGAGTGCGGGGAGCGGCTGGAGGAGAGAGGGACTCGGGGTCCTCGTTAGGCACTGACTGCAGTAGGATGATGGATGGAGGACCTGCCTCTGGATCAAGCTAACCCAGGCTTTCATGCTCCTTTCCCTTACCCACTGGTAAGTGTCCCATATAACACACACACACACACACACACACACACACACACACACACACACACACACAGTAACACACACACACACACACACACAGTAACACACACACACCTATACATACACACTCAGTAGCACACAAACACACATACACACACAGTAACACACACCCAGTAACACACACACACACACACACAGTAACACACACACACACACACCCAGTAACACACACACACACAGTAACACACACACACACACACACACACCCAGTAACACACTCGCACACACACACACACACACACACACCCAGTTGCAGACACACACACACACACACACACACACACACACACACACACACACACACACACACACACACTTACACCCACACACCCCCAGCAGCACACAGGGGACCAACCTAGCATGGAGCGGACCCCTGGGAGTGCGGGGAGCGGCTGGAGGAGAGAGGGACTCGGGGTCCTCGTTAGGCACTGACTGCAGTAGGATGATGGATGGAGGACCTGCCTCTGGATCAAGCTAACCCAGGCTTTCATGCTCCTTTCCCTTTTTTCCTGTCCCATATAACACACACACACACACACACACACACACACACACACACACACACACACACACACATACACACCTCTATATAAACACATACACAGAGGCAGAAACAAACCTATGGCACTTCCCCCCCACCCCCCATGTCCCCCCCCACCCCACCCCACACACACACACACACATATTCACGCCTACATACGTGCACACTTCCAATCTAAATCTACTAAAGTATGCTATTCATCTGTTCATTCATCTGTTTTTTTATGGGAGTGAGAGTCATTTGAACCGTGTTTTGTCATCATTCATTGGGAAAAAACACACGGAACATTTTTAGTGAAGATAATTGTAGGATTCAGGTTAGGGTCAGATGTGATTCCAGCGTCACACCACTCTCCTCTCCAGCCACGCTCCTCTGCCTCCCCCTCTCTGCCACCTTGGGTTACTACACCAGTAGTAACTGTTCCCTATTCCCAATCAGGCTCCCTATTTATTGCCAGAACTTTTCCGTTGTTATAACCTGAGACTCTCTAGCCAAGTCCGCCATGATTCCCCCCTAAGAACCTGTTCGATCTCCCGTGAACTCCTGGTTTTTCCCGTTGGTCTATTTTGCTTGTTTGTTCCTTTGTTGGATTAATCGACTTAGATTTCTACCCTGGATGATTAGTGTTTGTTTTGGACTCCAGCCTTCTCCCCGCAGCACGTTATTCAACACCCCCGTTTGGATTTCCATTTTGCCCTCAAGTAAGTCGCTTTACACTTTGTATTATTACTCCCGTAATTTACACACACGTAGTTGATTTTTCACACCTCATGTCAGTCTATTCATTGGAGCACTAAACAATAAAAACGCCTGCGGGTTTTGAACTCCGTTTTGCCTCCGACTGTCTGTACTACCAAGGGGTTCTGCCAGCTACAATCCGCGTGGCATAACAAAGTTCTGGCCAACCGGAACCCGTTAGAACAGCAGACGGGTCAGATTGTTCTAAGGACCTAGCGGCGTTGATCCAGACCACACAGCAGCAGGGAGTTGCGTTCCAGGAGATGGCTGCTCAGCTGGAGAAGTGTTCAGTCAGGTGAACACTCGTTTGGATCGTCATGAGCGGGAGATCCAGACGCTCTCGGCTGCTCGCCCTCTCCCCGTCTCAACGCCCGCTGTGGATCCCCAGTCTACCCCGTCGTTCCCTCCTACGGGAGAGATCTCGGCTCCGACCGCCCATTCCCCTTCACTTCCCCTGACGGAACCCTTGTTGGCAAGTCTCAGACCATTTGAGGACATTTTTTATTAAGGAATTTAAGTTAGTTTTTGACCACACCTCCGATGACCAGGATTCTGCCACTCGTCTCCACTCCATTTCTCAGGACTCTCGGTCCGTGCACGATTACACTGTGGACTTCTGCATCTCAGCTGCAGAGAGTGGGTGGGATGATAGAGCACTGCGCGTATAGACAGGGAATGAGTTAGGCTATTAAGGATGGTATCATGAGGGATAAACCTAATACCCTAACGATTTGATCTCAGTCCCCCTGTTGATGGGCCAACGACTCGCCGAGAGGGGCTGTAAGTCAGGTCGTCATCCCTTTTGTCCTACTCACCATACCTCTCCCTATGCTGTGTTCCCTGTGGCTCCCCGTAGACCTCCTCCCTCATCTCCCCCTACTCACCATACCTCTCCCTATGCTGTGTTCCCTGTGGCTCCCCGTCGACCTCCTCCCTCATCTCCCCCTACTCACCATACCTCTCCCTATGCTGTGTTCCCTGTGGCTCCCTGTAGACCTCCTCCCTCATCTCCCCCTACTCACCATACCTCTCCCTATGCTGTGTTCCCTCTGTTCCCCGTAGACCTTCTCCCTCATCTCCCCCTACTCACCATACCTCTCCCTATGCTGTGTTCCCTGTGGCTCCCCGTAGACCTCCTCCCTCATCTCCCCCTACTCACCATACCTCTCCCTATGCTGTGTTCCCTCTGTTCCCCGTAGACCTTCTCCCTCATCTCCCCCTACTCACCATACCTCTCCCTATGCTGTGTTCCCTGTGGTTCCCCGTAGACCTCCTCCCTCATCTCCCCCTACTCACCATACCTCTCCCTATGCTGTGTTCCCTGTGGCTCCCTGTAGACCTCCTCCCTCACATCCCCAGACCCTGACCATGGAGGAGCCGATGCAGGTGGGTCGCTCACGACTATCTACAACGGAGTGAGACTAGCAATTTCAAGACCAATTCCAGGACCGAATGAAAACATTCTGTATTGTGATCCAACCTTGTTATGTTATGATACAACATTGTTCTATTGTGATACTACATTGTTGTGTGATAAACCATTTTGGTAAAGAATTCTATTGACTACAAAAAGACAATGTTCATGGAGGGGTCATGAAAGGAGCGTCCACGTCGCGGCCCTGGGAGTATTGACGAGATCGACAAGATCAACTAGATCAACTAGATACTGCTAATCCTATCACCACTACAAGCAACAGTTACAAGCTACAAAACAGCCACAAGCTACGCTACAAGCTACGCTGAAAGCTGCAAGCAAGCCACAGAACACCAAGAGAAAACATCATGCCTGGAGATAGACACAAAGGTCGATGTCGTAAACGAGGGACCTCCTCAATACCGGCATTGACAGTCATATCTGTGAACATTGAAGGGTTCTCCTCTGCAAAACAAACCATCTTAGCCGACTTATGCAGCAAGCAACACTGTAACGTCCTCTGCTTGCAAGAGACGCACAGAGGGAGTGAAAACAACCGCCCCACCATACCAGGAATGGTCCTGGCCATTGAGCGACCTCACCGGCAGTACGGCAGTGCTATATTTGTAAAAACAGGCTCAGCTATAGAAGATACAGATATGTCAGATGACCATAATATCGAAGTCCAATCTGTTGAGCTAAGCAGTGTTGTAGTAACATCTGTCTATAAATCACCACCTGTAGACTTTGTATTTTCCCAGCCAATCCCCAAAGTACACGGCAAACCACAGATCATTATTGGTGACTTCAACAGCCACAGTACCCAGTGGGGCTACCCTGAAATGAACAAGGATGGAGAAGCAGTAGAGGACTGGATGGATACTAACCAACTAAGTCTGATCCATGACCCCAAGCTACCACACTCGTTTTTCAGTGCTCGCTGGAAACGTGGCTACAACCCAGATCTCACCATGGTCACAAGTAACATCGCTGGACTGTGTAAAAAGACTGTGCTGGACCCTATTCCATCAAGCCAACACCGTCCCATTGGGATCCTAATCAATGCGGCTGTAGTCCCAACCATCGTGCCCTTTAAAAGGGGCTTCAACTACAAGAAAGCAGACTGGAAAGGTTTCACCAACGAGCTGGAAGAAAAGATCAAAAATATAATACCAGTTAGCAAGAACTACGACCAATTTGCTAACCTGGTGCTGAAAACTGCTCGGAAACATATCCCCCGAGGCTGTAGAGTTGAATATATACCAGGACTTTCAAAGGACTGTGCAGGACTCTATGACAACTACGTCAGCATGTTTGAAGCAGATCCCTTCTCAGATGAAACAACTGCCCAAGGCGAGAAGGTGATGGAAAGCATTGCCCAAGAGCGAAGCAAGACCTGGAATGCTCTTATAGAGTCCACAGACATGTCAAAAAACAGCAAGAAAGCATGGGCACTTATTCACAAGCTACGGGGTGATCCTAAAGCAGCTCCTCAGCACCCAAAAGTCACTGCCAACCAAGTTGCCAACCAATTGCTCGAAAATGGAAAGAGTAGAAAGAGAGGGAAAAAGACCAAGCTGAACCGCAAGAAATACATCGAGGACCCTGCTTTTACAAGACAGCTTACTATGGAAGAGCTGGAAGGGGGAATCTCTATCCTCAAACCAGGAAAGGCAATTGGACTGGATAATATCGCAACGGAACAGATCAAGCACTTCGGTCACAAGGCAAAGACGTGGCTTCTACAGCTCTACAATGAGTGCTTAACAACACACAAGCTCCCTAACATCTGGAAGAAAGCCCACATTATAGCACTGCTGAAACCTGGGAAAGATCCATCCGCTCCCAAGAACTTCAGACCAATCTCACTTTTGAGCCACACCTACAAGCTCTTTGAACGTCTGATCCTCAACAGAATTGGTACCTTTGTTGACGAACACCTCATCCCTGAACAAGCAGGTTTCCGCCCTGGCAAGTCGACAACTAGCCAAGTACTCAACCTCACCCAGTACATCGAAGACGGATATGAGGAAGGGATGGTAACTGGTGTGGTGTTTGTCGACCTCTCAGCTGCCTATGACACAGTCAACCACAGACGTCTCCTCAGCAAGATCCTGGAGACCACAAGAGACACCCGTCTGACAGAGTTGATTGAAAGCATGCTTGAAAATAGGCACTTCTTCGTTGATCTAGGAGGAAAGAAAAGCAGGTGGCGAAGACTCAGGAATGGCCTCCCACAGGGAAGTGTGCTTGCACCACTTCTCTTTAACATCTACACCAACGACCAACCAAAAAGTGCAGACACCCGCCGCTTCATCTATGCAGATGATCTTGGCATAGGTGCACAAGCCACTGATTTCAAAGTTGTGGAAGACAGACTCTCCAACGCTCTGGCAGAGCTAACACCTTACTATGAAGAGAACCACCTACGTGCAAACCCATCTAAGACACAGGTGTGTGCCTTCCACCTGAGAAACCGTGAAGCCAAGCGCCAACTGAAGGTCAGCTGGTCAGGAACCTCCCTTGAACACTGTGAGCACCCAGTCTATCTAGGGGTAACCCTGGACAGATGCCTCTCTTTTAAGACCCACACTGAGAAGACCAAGTGCAAAGTGAGTGCGAGGAACAACATCATCCGCAAGCTCACTGGCACAACCTGGGGTGCTAACCCACAGACTCTGAAGTCAACCGCACTAGCCCTCTGCTACTCAGCTGCCGAGTATGCCTGCCCAGTATGGGAGCGAGCTGCCCATGCCAAGAAGTTGGATCCCGCCCTCAATGCTAGCTGCCGCCTTATCACAGGCTGCCTGAAATCAACACCTACAGACCGTCTGTACATCCTGGCAGGCATAGCCCCACCAGAGATACGACGAAATGCAGCAAGCAAGAACGAGCGCCAACAACAGTCTACTGACCAAAGACATCCTCTCTTCGGCCATGTGCCAGCCAAAAGCCGCCTTAAATCCAGGAAAAGTTTCCTGAAGAGCGTCCCACCCCTCGGAACACCGAGCACAAGCAGTGAAAGAGTCACTCGGTGGGAAGAAAGACTTGACAACCTCCCATCAGCAACAACAATGGAGCTAAAGGCGAGCGAGGCACTGCCCCCTGGAGCAGACACCAACTACGCAGTGTGGAAATGCCTAAACAGAATAAGATCTGGTGTTGGACGTGCAAAAGCCACTCTCGCCAAATGGGGATACCTAAATGACGGGGACGTTGTGTGTGACTGCGGCATCGAACCACAAACCATGCAGCACCTCCTGATATGCCCCCTGCTGGAGCAACCCTGCACAGCATCGGACTTGGCAGAGTTTAATGAGAAGGGACAGCATTGTGTTCAGCTGTGGCTGAACCACATCTAGCCAAGCCTTGTAACTGACTGTCTTGTGGACACGATAAGAAGAAGAACTACATTGTTGTGTGATAAACCATTTTGGTAAAGAATTATATTGACTACAAAAAGACAATGTTTTTGGACTGACTCTGTACTATGATGCTCCTGAGCGTGAGAGATGGGGTGGGACCGGTGACTTTATGCAGGGTTTTCTTTCTTTGGATGTTGAGGCTGTGTGTTTATTGTGGTGATTCCAGAGTTTTTGGAGGGTTTTCCACCAACTGGTCCACCATTAACAAAGGTGTAATAAGGTGTGTATTGGGCATTGGGGTGTGTCTATTGCGGTTATCATTAGAAAAAAGATTGCTCCGTAGAAAAAAACGAATTAAAACATGAATACAAAATGCAAATATACAGTCATGGTGTTCTGTGAAGTTTTCTAGCTGTTTTTAATCTTGAGACATGCAAAGTCTCAAGAGATAAAAACAACAAGTAACGTTTAGTAGAATAAAGAGAGGGCTGATGGAGATTCGATATGCAGACGGGAATTCAGGGAACAAAGGTGCAAATGTTATTGACTGTTGCATCTCGATGGGAACTAATTATTGAATGAATTTGTCAGGCAACACTCTGCGTTAAGTTATTCACTAAGTAGCCTGCCTCTGTGTGTGTGTGTGTGTGTGTGTGTGTGTGTGTGTGTGTGTGTGTGTGTGTGTGTGTGTGTGTGTGTGTGTGTGTGTGTGTGTGTGTGTGTGTGTGTGTGTGTGTGTGTGTGTGTGTGTGTGTGTGTGTGTGTGTGTGTGTGTGTGTGTGTGTGTGTGTGTGCATGCAAATTGGTACCCGTGTGTGCATGTGGGAGAGAGAGTAGCGAGAGAGAGAGAGTAGAGAGTGAGTACATAGAGAGAAAACAGAGAGAGATAGAGAGAGCGAGGGCACTGTGAGAGACTGCTGTCTTATTGATCATCAAAGTAAAAGCATTCTCTTTCTCAGATTAGTTTGGTGGAAAACAGATGATGTTACAAGACATCCACATTCCGCTTGGTAACGAGCAAAGCAAAACTCAACCTGATGAAATGATTTGGAAACCTGTTGATATACAGCACAGCCCCTTATGCTGCTGCTCAGAGCCATCCAGTCTGTCATGGTGCTCAGAAGGCAGCCTGTAACACACATTATTATCCTAAACACAGTTCCACTCTGCTAGCGATGGGCCTAATACTGAAAAGAGACTGAAGGTCAGATTGCCTCACTACCACCATCACGACCACCACCATCACGACCACCACCCACGCACCCCCACCATCATTCACCACCACCCACCCACACACCACACACACACCACCACCACCCACGCACCACAACCACCCACGCACCACCGCCCACGCACTACCACCATTACGACCACCACCCACGCACCAACACCATACGATACGATAGTACTTTATTGGTCAGATCATGCCTAAAATTTTACTTGCATCACAGCAGCTCCTTGTGTAACATCAACAGACAAAATATCAAGACACAATACATGAAAAACAAACAACAAACATTTAACACAACATCACAATCACTGAGAGAAAACAAAGACCCTTTAGCGCGCATTTGATCTGGGATTTAGCTCTGTCTTTACTGTGAGGAATGACCGATGCACAGAGGAGTGCTTCAGTCTGACTGTATTGAATGGACCCTGTATCTCTGATTAGATGGTAGCAGTTCATATTTGCTGTTCAGAACATGGTTTGGGTCCGACAGGATGTTGTTGGACAGCCTTATTAGGTTGTTATGACAGGGTTGACCAACAATCTTTGAGCAGATTTTTAACAGGTGGAGTTTTGATGTTAAAGCTGTTGACAAACACTTGTACCAGGTAGTATTGCAGTACTGTAGAATAGACAAAATGACAGATGTAAGAATTTCTCTGCTCACCCCAAAAGACCTAAGGCGGCGGAGAAAATAGATTCTGTTTTGTCCTTTTTCACAAATATTCAATGTGCTCTTTCTATGACAGCAGATGGTAAATCATTACACCCAAGTATTTGTATGAAACCCCCTGCTTGATTTGATCTGTATGGATGACAATGGGGACTTTATGGGAGTCGGATGGTGAGCCAAACATGATCTCCTCAGTTTTCTTGGTGTTGATCTCAAGGAGCATTGTTATCAGTCCACTCAACCACCGGATTTACAGCCTGTTGGTGCAGCTCAGGGTCGTCTATATTACTTAGCAGAGATATTATTGCAGTATCATCAGAGTACTTCATTATGAATTGATTTGGTGTGTTGGTACGACCATCATCAGTGTAGAGAGTAAAGAGCACAGCTGAACTCACGCAGCCCTGGGGGGGCCCTACATTGGTTGTGATGGCAGATTACAGGGTTTTGTTAACCTTCACAAGTTGCTCTCTACTGGTGAGGAAAGCGGCATACCAGTAAATCAGGAATGGATTTACTTACATTTTGGCCATTTTTGACACCAAGATGTCTGCTTGTATTGTGTTGAATGCTGATGAGAAGTCTAGGAAAAGGGCTCTTGCATAGGTGTGACGTTCTAATCTAATGTTTTAGTAATGCTATGAACCAGGGTAGCAACAGCCTTCCATACCACACCCTTACAGGCACATTGGTATGGATCAAGTTTGTCTTGTGTTGTACTGATAAGAAATCGGGGCAGAATTCTTTCTAATGATTTCATTATCACTGAGGTGAGGGCTATTGGTCTGTAGTCCTTGACGGTGGTGGTGTGCGTGTCAATGGAAGCCAGAAAGATCCAGTGAGATCCAAGAGCCAGTGTTTAGTTCATTGGCAAAACTAAATTCATTGTCTGTCACAATAGGTTTAACTGAAGATGACATTCCTGTCACGGTGTCTCATACTTTTTGGGGGTTTTGGTTTTAAAAGCATTTTCCAAAAGCTCTCTGTGTTGTGTCTCTGCTGTTTTGATTCCCTCAATTTGACTTTCAGTTCTTTCTCTGTCTATTTAAGTGCTCTTAAGTCTTTGTTTTTGAAAGCTATTTTCCTGGTATTTATAACTTTTTTAATGTTCTTAGTGACATGATTTATTATTTGGATATATTTTTATTTATTTAGTGGGAACAACTAGTTCTACACAGGAGTTAATATACAGTACGTCCTTAGTGTGTCCACTTTGTTGCTCAGTGAGCACAGGTTTGTGAGAATGATGGATGGAAGTGGTGGCCGGCTGAATCTCCGCCGTAGGCGATTCCGAACGCCTCCCCTCCTTCCTCGTCTCTTTTTTCTGGTGTTTCTAAGCAGCTCCCGAGGGATGTCATCCAATACCGAAGAGCCCAGGTGGCTTGATGTATTTGTAGGAGGCCGATCGCAATGTAGCTCCAGCATAGCCTCGCGGCTGTAGGAGCGTAGAAGGCCGGGGCTTCGCCATACCTGTTCGTGCTGTCACTCAGGTGTGTCTTGGAAAGTTAAAAAGCATTGTCTCTCAAAATGACGTTTCATACAGACACGACAACGTTTAGACAATAATCAGACCAAACAAAAACAGAGCCGAGCAGCGCACTTGTGACCACAGCCCACGCACAACCATCACCACCGACGCACCACCATGACTACGCACCACCACCACCCAAGCACCACCACCCACGCACCACCACCCATGCACCACCAGCCACGCACCACTAGCCACGCACCACCAGCCACGCACCACCACACACCACCAGCCACGCACCACCACCCATGCACCACCACCCACGCACCACCACACACCACCAGCCACGCACCACCACCCAAGCACCACCACCCACGCACCACCACACACCACCAGCCACGCACCACCAGCCACGCACCACCACCCATGCACCACCACCACCACCACCCACGCACTCCCATCATGACCACCACCCACGCACCACGCATCACCATCACCACCACCCACGCACCACCACCACCACCACCACCCACCACCACCCACGCACTCCCATCATGACCACCACCCACGCACCACGCATCACCTTCACCACCACCCACGCACCACCATCACCACCCACGCACCACCACCACCACCCACGCACTCCCATCATGACCACCACCCACGCACCACGCACCACGCATCACCATCACCACCCACGCACCACCATCACCACCCACCACCACCACCCACACACTCCCATCATGACCACCACCCACGCACCACGCATCACCACCATCACCACCACCCACGCACCACCATCACCACCCACGCACCACCATCACCACCACCACCCACACACCACCACCCACCCACGCTCCACCACCATAACGACAACCACCATCACGACCACCACCCACGCACCACCACCCACGCACCACTCCCAAGCAGACTCTTTAATAGAGTCGAGTCCTGTAGCCTGCCTGCAACTCCTGCATGCTCGGCTCTGACACCAGTTGGTCTCCTCGCTGTGATTAGGACTGTGATTAGGACTGTGATTATGGGAATTATTGTGGGAATACAAAACCAAAATCCATTGATTGGGAATGACTCAAGTCGGGCTCGGAACAGCAGCACCCCGAGGTCTGAATTCTGCTTGGATGCATAAAACAAAGCACAGGCGGAACAAACAATTATAAATGTGTTGCACACCAGAGCTGGAAATAACTTGTGTGGCCGTGTGTGTGCACCCAAGTGCCAAACTTTATAGTCGGCAAGAGTGAATTGCCCTAGCTGGTGCACACCTGATTGGCTGGGGGGTGGGGAGGGGGTGTATTCTAAGTTTATTAATATTAAATTGCTGAGTGTCTAAACGTGTTTTTGCTTGTTTGTCTACTTTTCTCCTTTTAGAGCGGTGGTCTTCAAGCACGGGTACACAATCAATCAATCAATCAGATTTATTTATATAGCACATCTAAACATGACACACGTCAACCAGAGTGCTGTACAGAGTGAATCAAAACAAACACTAAACAAACAGCATTACACATTTAGACAAAATACAGTTGGAAACACACAGTTAAACAGGGGGACAAATCAGGGAAACAGGGCACAAGTCAGGGTGAATCGGGGAACGCTAAGGAGTAGAGGTGTGTTTTGAGCCTAGACTTAAAGGTTTCAGTCGAGGGGGCAAGCCTAATGGAGGTGGGGATGCTGTTCCACAGGTTAGGGGCTGCGACAGCAAAGGCACGGCCCCCCTTGAGCTTAAGATTAGACCCCCGGACCGTCAGGAGCCTCTGATCAACTGACCTGAGGGACCTGATGTTGGAGTAGGGGGAAAGGAGGTCTGAGATGTAGGAGGGGGCCAGTCCATTCAGGGCTTTAAACACGAACAACAGAACCTTAAAGTCTATTCTTTGGCGGACTGGAAGCCAGTGAAGGGAGGCAAGGACAGGGGTGATATGGTCTCTCCTACGAGTTCCGGTCAGTAGTCTCGCGGCAGCATTCTGAACCAGTTGTAGGCGGGATAGAGATGACTGGCTGATGCCGATATAGAGGGAGTTACAGTAATCTAAGCGGGATGAAACAAAAGCGTGGATAATCTTTTGAAGGTCTGCGGGGGAGAGAAGGGGTTTGAGCCTGGCAATGATGCGAATTTGAAAAAAACATGACTTCACTACTGCATTCACTTGTCTGTCAAATTTGAATTGTGAGTCAAAAATCACCCCTAGGTTCTTGACATAGGGCTTGACAAGGGTGGACAGGTTGCCTAAACTGTTGGTGAGGGAAGTGACAGAATCTGGGGGGCCAAATAGGATTATTTCACTTTTGTTTTCATTGAGTTGGAGGAAGTTTTGTGCCATCCAACATTTAATGTCCTCTAGGCAGGACATAAGACTGTCTAGTTTGGACCGGTCATTGGGTTTCAGGGAAATATAAAGTTGTGTATCATCGGCGTAGCAATGAAAAGAAATGTTGTACTTCCGAATGATAACACCAAGGGGTAGCATGTAAAGGGAGAATAGAATGGGGCCAAGGATGGACCCTTGGGGGACACCACAGGAGAGGGGGGCGGAGGAGGAGGAGGAACTGCCGATGTTGACTGAAAAACTTCTATTGGTGAGATATGAGGATAACCAGGCTAAAGCAGTGCCACTGACACCTACTCCATGTTGGAGACGGTCTAACAAGATCATGTGATCTACAGTGTCGAATGCTGCGCTAAGATCAAGCAGGATCAGGACAGAGCAGTCACGGTTGTCAGCAGCAAGGAGTAGGTCATTGGACACTTTGAGGAGGGCAGATTCTGTGCTATGTCCAGTTCTAAACCCTGACTGAAATATCTCTAGGATGTCGTTCTGTTGCAGGTAGGCAGACAGTTGGCGCAGAACGACCTTTTCAGCTAATTTTGAAAGAAACGGGAGTTTGGAAATTGGCCTGTTGTTAATGAGCTGAGTGGGGTCTAGGTTGGGTTTTTTCAAAAGGGGCTGTACCACTGCATGTTTAAAGCAGGTTGGGACGGTACCAGTTGCCAGGGAGCTGTTAATAATGGAGTGACACAATCACCAGGGGGTCCGTGGAGGAAACATGTTTGATGAAGAAACCTATTCTTCCCAAATTCCATCTTCAAGTCAGTGTTTACTCCACAGGGAGCTCAAGGTCATACTGAAATTCATACTGCGGGAGGAAATGGGGAGTATTTATTCCATTGTACTAGATATCTTGAATCTTGACATAGATAGACCTGAAACAAACCCGGGCCTCAGAATCATTTTACCCATCCACACACCAGGGTCAGTTATAAAGCCACTGGACGATAATCATTGTTTTCTTGGTCTTTTGGGGTAACAGCACAATGTTTGTTTCTTTAAAGCACACTGGAACTGTTGCAGTGATGCAGTCCATGAACACAGGAGCCAGCTGGTCAGTGCAGGTCTTGAAGACACGAGATGGAACTCCGTCTGGGCCGGCTGCCTTCCCAGCCTTCACCCTCCTGAAGACTCTGCAGACCTCAGACTTGGACAGTTGTAGAACTTAGTCCTCGGGGTGAATGTCCAATTTGTTGGTTGGCTCAGAGTTCCCCATTTCAAAGCGAGCATAAAGATGTTCATCTTGTCTGGTAGGGAGGAGTTGTTGTTGTTGACTCCCCCTGAATTCCCTTGTAGTTGAAGAGGACCTTCAGACCTTGCCACATGTGTCAGAGCCCTCGAACTGTAATTCCAGTTTGTTTTTATATGTTTTCCTGCATTCCTCCACTAGCCTAAGAATGTATATATGTATACAAACTACTGAACAAACTATGCATTATAAATACATTATTAGCCCGACTGCATTCTGAAAAGGACTTTAATTGGGCATCTATTTGTGAAAAGATTACATGAACTGCATCTTTGTGGAAGGGGGTGGTGGGGGTGTGGGGGGAGGCAGCTGAGATGGCTCTTGTTGCCGTGGTAATTGGAAAAGGGATCATTTTTGACTAAAGGCTGTCCTTGACGAACATAAATAGTCCCTGTTTAAACTTTAAATGACATCTGAGAATTCTTCTTGTTTTCTAGTTTCCATGCATGCATACACACATGAATACACACATACACAAACATACACAGACATGTATACATATATGTACATACACATACACATACATACACACACACACACGCACATGAGAACACACACACATATATATATATATATATTTATAAATACTGTATATATATTTATACCATTTTGAGGGGGTCCCCCCTGTAAGGGGTCCCTGGCCCCAACAATGTTTGAGGAACCCTGGCAGAGATGACTTCTAAACACAGATAATCATTTTACCAAGCAGAGCCCCGCTTGTTGGATATCCCCAACACAGGGGAACGGTCCAAGCTGTTCTTAACAGCGATGCCAACAAGGATCCTGTTGAGTTTCCTATCTAGAAATCCTCCCAGCATTAGCCCATAATATTTCATTAGCTCAGAGTCAGCAAGGGATCATTTCATTACACAATTAAAAGATGCTGGGGATTTGGATTGTATATTCGATACACAGATTTATGCAAAGGCTCTGCTCAGGATTCATTGATAATTGTTCCTGGGCGATAATTAAGGGGGATTTGATTGATACTGTTTCTTAGATGATTTCTTATTTTCCCAAATAAGTCAACAGGAAATGCTTTTGTTTGGGGAAGCAAATAGTCTTTAATGGCAGCAAACAGAACACATGTATTAATAACAAGAAACAGAAAGCATCAGAATAAATTCATATGAGCGTATTCTGTCTTTCTTTGGGACTGCTTAAACACAAATAAAATCTATGCAGATAACACAGGATTTAACAGATTGCCGTTTAATAATTGATTCCATCTTTCCTCCACACTTAGACAGTGATGGATTGTTGGTTTAGGTAAATTAACTATAATGGACCTTCCAGTGACTCAAATCCACCTGTCCTAGAAGGGGGGATACCCTCGAGGAACTGGCAACCCCTCGGAGATGGACCTCACAACCTTTTCTTCCCGGTGCCAGGCAGAGAAACAGTGGTCCATTCTCCCTAACCACCCCATCTCAGCTGAGGAGGAGGCAGGAGAGTTTGGGACATGGGTTACTCCACCTTTACCCGCCTCGTAGGCTAAGGGAGCGGCCACCTGGACTCCCTGATGAGTACCAAGCTCTGGGAAAGGGCAAGGGCTCACGATTCAAGATTCAAGATTAAAGATTTGTATTTGCCATATGCAACAAGTACAGTGGAATGCTTACTCCCCATTCCCTCCAGCAGTATGAGTTTCTAAAACACAATGCTATTAAAATAAACACTATACACAATAAAATTAACAATTAAGTGAACAATGAAATGACTGATGGATGATATGTGATATATATGTTATGTTAATTTGATGTATCCATGTTATGATTATTGTATTAATTATTACTGTCCATGTTTGTGTATATGTATGAATGGGTCATATTTGTTATGATTGTTATTTAGCATACAGATTATCAACCTGTATCCAAGGGTTGCATTCCAGGAAGTAGGCCAGTTTAAAACAAAATACAACACCCACAATGCACTGGGCTGAAACAGTGATATATGTTCCAACTGTTTGTTGACACGTTGATGAATTGTGCCCATTTACTGCACACCGGCTGCTTATAATTAATCATCATTCATGCTTTGTGCTGCCGTCATAACTCCACAAAAAATGTTTCTGCTCTCTGGGCAGATGCTGGGTTTTTCATTATCATCGCTATCTCCCATAGCTGCATAGGAGATATTATGTTATATAGCAAAGTACCGATGATCTGGAGCTGTTAGCCCTGAGGACAGTGGCTCATCTGTTCATGGTGAGGTCATCCTCACCAGACAAAGTTAGACTATCACAACGTTTCTGGAAATGAAGCGGGAAATAAACATACATTGTAAAAAATATCCATTCGTCCATTCATTTGGAAAAATGACAAAGTCTAAATCAATAGGAATGTGACCAACAAAGTTAAACACTCCCCCGTTTGACAAACAGCCACTTCTTCACGGTGGTTCAATCCTACCAGATGAAGCCAATCTGTGATTGCTAATTGCTTTGAGGATAGAGAGGTAGGATAAAATATTTATTAGGAGGCCAGCTTAGATTTTCTTGCCCCTACCATCCATTTTTTTCTGAGTAAAAAATCGATTTCAATTTGCAACGTCTCCGCCTTGACAGCCTCCCTGGATGGAGAAGTTCTCCCTGGATGGAGAAGTTCTCTGTGCGCCAGCGCGGGTCAGCTCTGTTAAATGGCGTCAAACTGAATGGATGGTATCAGTTCATTTGGCAACCACTAACCCATTTAAACCTTGGGAAATTGACAGTATAGTGAACTGCATCTTCAATTATCTTCACAATCATTCATGTGAGTTTTGAATTCAATACATTTCATGGGAAACTACTTTCACAAACACCCCAGAGTACGACTACCGTGGAAGATACTCAGCTCATGTTTCGCCTTCGGACGGGAGCTTGTTACTGATGAAATACCCATCACTGATAAGTTGACTGCAATGGCGATTGTTTAAAACACATTCATTCAGCTGCAGTTGTGGTATCTGCTTTTGCTGAAATTAATTAGTTGATAAATAATAATAAAAAGTACCTGATAGTATACAGACTTTGCCAGGGTTTCTATAATGAGGAATGTAATGTATTAGTCGTTGTTTACCTCTATACTAACTGTCGTATTGATATGATCTAATATCAAACACATCACAATACTACAGTGATAGTGTGCTAACATTAATACTTTAAAAAATTCTACCAAGTCGCTATGACTCACATTATTCACATCCTTCATGTATTCACCAGGTTCATGTTCGCAGCTCTCCACGACGGCATTACACCTCAATCACCCACAGCTCACAAACAACAAGCCCCGTGGTTTGCGTTGCTCCGCCCCTCTAGAACCTGTAGTCCCAGGGCATCACAGCACAGAAGACTGAAGACGCTCCCCAGGAAAACACAAACCCAAAGGACACCGTTAGGGTTAGGGCTGATTTTGGCAGCGCAGGGATGAAAGTTTATTAAAAATACATGACTATCATTCATACATACATATATACATTACATGACTATCATTCATACATACATATATACATTACATGACTATCATTCATACATACATATATACCTTACATGACTATCATTCATACATACATATATACATTACATGACTATCATTCATACATACATATATACATTACATGACTATCATTCATACATACATATATACATTACATGACTATCATTCATACATACATATATACCTTACATGACTATCATTCATACATACATATATACATTACATGACTATCATTCATACATACATATATACATTACATGACTATCATTCATACATACATATATACCTTACATGACTATCATTCATACATACATATATACATTACATGACTATCATTCATACATACATATATACATTACATGACTATCATTCATACATACATATATACCTTACATGACTATCATTCATACATACATATATACATTACATGACTATCATTCATACATTTAAAAACATGTCTGCTGTGCCGGGAAAAGTTACATAGCGGTTCTTTAATATCAATTCTGGTTTGAGAAACTATAAACCAGGTTTAACCACCACAAAAACCTGTGAGATAACATTGTGGCAGTTTAGATACATGCAAAGTAAACCTCCTCAGAATAAAAACAACACAATCACAGACAGGTTTGAGGTATATCCAATATATAAGGTATTTCTGTTTTGGGGTGCATTATAAGTAAGGGTTTCAGGCTTGAACACAATGGCACAACAATTCATTATTTTGGTTCGCTATTCTGGTCAATCTTTTAATTTCCTCTTCCTGGTCCCTTGGCCCACTCCTGAGATGGTCTCTCTCTTTGGAGCTGGCACAGGGTTTGTTAGTCCATGACTGGCAGGTGTTCCCCATTACCAATCAATGACCAGCTGCATAGAATAGTTTGGCTGATTAATGACTTGACCTAGTTTCAACCATTGCTGTCCAGGGTCCTGAATTCCTTCTCTTGTGGAGGGTTCTTGGCAGCCCTCGGTTCTCCACAATGCAATCCTACCCAACACTGCTTGTGGTGATATGGAGACCGTGTCTATTAATACAACCTCTGGGTTTACCAACTGGGGAATAGTACATCAGGTGCACCATCGCCCCAGGTGTGTTGTTCACGAATGTTTGACAATTATCAGCTAAGATAATCAGGGCTTTGATAGTATTCCTTCTTTATGATACACACTTAAGGCCCATTTGGGTGTCCAATGTACGCTTCCATAATAGAGCCCCTGGCCTTCCGCCATAGACTTAAACTGCTCAGTACTTTGGGAATATGAAGGATAACAACTTGCAGAGTGAATCTCCTTTGCCAGCTCTATTCGGTCACACCGAAGCATCCAAACCTCATTAAACCTAAAAGGAACATGTTTGTTTACTCACCCCATGTGTGTCTCACCAAAATTAATACAATACAAACAATTTTTAAAACAATACAGCCAAAACAATTTATGTAAAAATACTAAAACAGACTTCATCTCAATTACAAGCAATATACCATATATATGGTTAATATTTGTCATTTTTCTCCGATAGATCACATTTATCAAAAAACTGCTTTTTGTTATTTGTCATAACATTTAATATTTGTAAAAACAAAAATAATTTTTAATCAAGACATGGCTAGATGAACTTATATTTATCTTGTGTGTGTATCGGTGGAGGTTCTGTGTGTTTGTGTGTGTGTGTGTGTGAGTGTGTGTGTGTGTATGTGTGCATTGGTGAAGGTGGGGTGTGTGTGTGTGTTTGTGTATGTGTGTGTGTGTGTTTGTGTGTGTGTGTGTGTGTGTGTGTTTGTGCATCATTCACCACCGTGTAGGTCCACTTATCTTTGAATTTGTCAGGAGGCACGTGCTCTCCTCTCTAACTGTGTTCTCCTCAAGGTGGGTTATTAATTAAAGTCACTGAATACATATTCATTATTAATTAACATGATGAACTGGTCAACTGCTCATTTACTCAAAGTCAAAGTTGCGATAAGCTAAGCCTCCTATCTCCATAAAGTCTGTCCACTTTGAAATGTCTATCTGAAGAAGCAGCAGCGAGCACCTCTGCTCTTTTTGATTGGATGTCTTTGGTTAACAGGTGAACTTTGCACTAACGCTGCTCTTCCACAGAGTTCCTTGGGGACTCACGTTGTTTTGGGTCTGGATGAAAGATTGCAGATACTGACTGCCGTGGATACAATCTACTTTATTCACCTATAGCGGCTGAAATCGGTTAGTTTGGTGCGGAGAAACATCCTGCAATAGTTGGAGGAAATCATGAGGAGTCAATTGAAATTCGTTCCCAATTATGCCTGGATGGGGATATAAAGAACTAAAAACACTTTCTGGAGATTCTAGAAGGTTTCCCCAACATGGCTAACTGCCAGGTGAATAAGCCCCAGGTCTGGCAATGTGAAGCGCTGGCCTGCTGTCTTTATACGGATGCTGAATGGACCTCTCTCTGAGCCGGGCTGCAGGTGGGGGGGGATGGACCTCTCTCTGAGCCGGGCTGCAGGTGGGGGGGGGATGGACCTCTCTCTGAGCCGGGCTGCAGGTGGGGGGGGGATGGACCTCTCTCTGAGCCGGGCTGCAGGTGGGGGGGGATGGACCTCTCTCTGAGCCGGGCTGCAGGTGGGGGGGGATGGACCTCTCTCTGAGCCGGGCTGCAGGTGGGGGGGGATGGGGGGGGGGGGGATGGGGGGGGGGGGGACTCTGCATGCTCATGAGTCATTATTTATTTGGATCAGTGGAACTCAATAGTAACCCCTATTTTTTCCCTTCTAGATTACAGAACCGGTTGTTCCGGTTGGATGGAACTTGTCCACTTCATTTACTGGTTCCATTTGTTAAGGGTTTTTAACGCGTCATGCATCATCTGCATGGGGGGTAAACACACTGGCTGTGTGTGTGTGTGTGTGTGTGTGTGTGTGTGTGTGTGTGTGTGTGTGTGTGTGTGTGTGTGTGTGTGTGTGTGTGTGTGTGTGTGTGTGTGTGTGTGTGTGTGTGTGTGTGTGTGTGTGTGTGTGTGTGTGTGTGTGTGTGTGTGTGTGTGTGTGTGTGTGTGTGAGTGAGTGAGTGAGTGAGTGAGTGAGTGAGTGAGAGAGAGTCAAAACATGCTGCCATTTGTTAGATTACTTCTAACCTCCCCAAAGGCCCATGCATTTATATATACACACACACACACTTATGACAAGGTCTATAGGGTGTAATCTAGGATTGGAGGCTATGGCCTCGGCTAGGGGTCATATATTATTACATATATAGATATTGTTGTGTATAAAACCACCTATCCATGCAGATTGTAGAAATAAGTGAGAGTAAATCAGTGAGTTAAACCCTATGAGATGGGGTTTAGCTGATGTTTGTGTCTAAAAAAGAAAAACACACAGCAGGAAATCCACACTGAGTGTGGATTGCGTCTCCCAGCCAGCCGTACCTGACACATAGAGTTGGCCTCATTGTTCAGAGATCCAGTGGGCCTGGATCACCTCCACTGTGGGCTGGTGAAAGACATGTCTCCCCCAGCAGGTGTCAGGGGACCGGGCCACTCACACACAAGGTCAGCACGGGCTGCCGTCCCATTCCCTGGGCGCCCAACATGTGTGTATGGGGACCAATTACACCCGGAAGGCACTGGCATGCTCTCAGAAGGAAGCCCCAGGAAGACATATAGCCTGCAGGCGCACACACACACACACACACACACACACACACACACACACACACATACACACACACACACACACACACACACACACACACACCTGACACACACCAGACACACACACAAACACACACACACACACACACACACACACACACACACACACACACACACACACAACACACACACACACACACACACACACACACACACCTGACACATACTGGACTCACACACAAACACACACACACACACACACCTGACACACACTGGACACACATACACATGCACACAGACACTCGCATACACATATTCACACACACAAACACATATGTAGCAACAAGCATGCACACAACACATCACAGACAGCATTACAGACAGACACAAACACACACAGGTACACACGTACACACATACATGCACAAACATACATAGACCCACACACACATACATAAATATATTCACACAAGTTCACAGGCATACGTGCACACACACACACGCACGCGCACACACACACACACACACACACACACTCACACACACACACACACTCTCACACCCACACCCACACACACATACACACATGCACACAGACACTCACACAGGTACACACATATGCACACATACACGCACCCACATACATAGACCCCCACATAAATATATACACACACATTAACAGACATACACGCACACACATACACTCACAGACATGCACACACCCACATACACACACACACACGTACATACACACACACACACACACACACACACACACACATACAAACAGACACACACACATACACAGACACAGACACATACACACACATACACACATACACACACATACACACACCCACATACAACCCCCAAGACACACACATGCATAGACAAGCGCATGGCAAAACAAACCCTGCCACTAATTCATTCATGTCTGATGGAGAACTTTGATAATGCATTATCTCAAACAGAAGACTGGAGCAAAGGGGATGCATTTGACTTTCTCTGAACATTGCTGTTTTGAACCAGGGGGGGGGGATGGATTATTCTAATCCAGCTTCCCAGAACGGTTTTACTTGGTGATTAAAGAACAAACACAAACGTTCAACATCGTCTTCATTGGCTCAAAGTTTTTGATGAAACTGTAGAAATAGTATTATTGTATTATTGTATTATTGTATTATTATTATTATTATTATTATTATTAAATAGTAAAGGTAGTAGTGTTCATTTTAAATGTAATATTAATAGTACATTTAGTAATAGTAAGAGTAGTAGTAGTAGTAGTAACTGTAGTACGGATGTAGGACGGATGCATGGGAAGATAGAAAGATCAATCTTGTCCCAAAAATAACAGAACAAATATATATATTGTAAATAAAGTTTATTATATTTTTTTGTAAAATATGTCAATACACTGGCAGACAATGTTTGCAGTTCAATGTTTTTTACTGAAAGCCATTTGTGCAAAATGGGCCTCGCAGGTTTTCCCTGGTAAACCAATTCAAGTCTGTTATTGATTTTCACATAAGCACTGAGTTAGTCACCCTCCCCCCTCCGGTACACTCTGTCATTTGAGGTGGAGTAATATTTCTTTGTTCTACCTTCAAAGTAACACACAAGTTGTACGAAACATAATCTGAACTGTAATCTTCAACGTTCAATTATTGCATGTACCTTTCAAGGAGCAGTGTGCTATATCCTATTACCATATCCATATCCTATGTACTATGTCTGTATGTATGTATGTATGTATGTATGTATGTATGTATGTATGTATGTATGTATGTATGTATGTATGTATGTATGTATGTATGTATGTATGTATGTATGTATGTATGTATGTACGTATGTATGTATGTATGTATGTATGTATGTATATATGTATGTATGTATGTATGTATGTATCTATCTATCTATCTATCTATCTACCTATCTATATAGCTAGGTACCTCTATGTATGTACGTATGTATGTATGTATGTATGTATGTATGTATGTATGTATGTATGTATGTATGTATGTATGTATGTATGTATGTATGTATGTATGTATGTATGTATGTATGTATCTATCTATCTATCTATCTATCTATCTACCTATCTATATAGCTAGGTACCTCTATGTATGTATGTATGTATGTATGTATGTATGTATGTATGTATGTATGTATGTATGTATGTATGTATGTATGTATCTCTATCTATTTTTCCATCTTTATATATATCTGTGTTTTCAAGGTGAGTAGTACCATAAAGCAGTACCATATAAGATATAATATATATATATCTAGATATAATATATATAATATATATCTATAAGAACAAGCATAAACCAAAAGCACAGTCGTGGCGGGGATGAGGTTTCATGTGTGAAGACCAGGATCACTAGTTTAGTGGTAGAGGTTGGGGCTTAACCTTGGAGAAACATAACCTCTTTCTAGACACACTTTACAGTTTTCGCTGTATTTAATCTGCTAAATCGTAAACCGGTTCAACATGATATATTTGCAGTTATGACGGAGATGCAGCGGCTCCGGAACTATAGACCCCGCTTTTCTCTCCTTTCCCACATATTTTAAAGTTGTGAATCACTGTATCGCCCTGAATGCCCCTATATTACGATATTTATGGTAAAATACGCATAAATTATACCCATCCACTCTAACACTTACGGTAAAATACCATGCCCACATCCACCATTCTTGAATGATGTTCAATGATTTCACAAGTCACACTCAAGTCCAATGGAATGCTCGCTGCCCATTCCCTCCGGCCCGTTCAAAGGACTCAAAACGGGCCTGTTTGGAACGGGCCGGCTGCTTGGCCTCTAGTGTCTTTCCCGAGAAGCGCTCATCCACCATCACACTCAACACTGCACTTCATTGGGTCCTCAGAAATACACTCCTGTGTTTCCCGCAGAATTGACAGCCTATTTGTGGTGGGAGCTGTGTTAAGATAATCAGTTTTAGTAGGGCGTAGAGTTGCAAGACAAGACTAAAAGACAAAAATATGAACACTAAATGAAATCCTTTTTTACTTGATGATAGTTTCCACCAATTTACACAAATGGTTCGAGCTCGACTGATCACACCGTTCTTTTGACCTGCTAGTTACTGTTAAAGAGGCAGCGGTGTGTTTAAAGGTGTGAACGTGATGTTTCTAGTTGAATTGGGTTTCAGTTAGACTATTGTTTCATCATCATCATCAGCTCTATAGTCTACAGAGGGGAGCTGCTGCCTGAAGGCTTCACTTTAAAGCCCTGTCTCCGTGCCTCTAGCAGCTTTACACCGTTGGACACACGCGCCTCATAGAGCTGATCGCTATATGTTAATTCAGAGCGTGAATAGCAGTTAAATATCCAATATCTTTCAAAATAACGACTGCATAAGCTGCTACTGAGATGTGTGTTTTTTAATACACCATATTATGCAATCAAACTGAATAGGTTTGAGAGCAAAAAACATTCCACACTGCAATCAAAATTGTGTTTATCGCAGGTAAAATGTGATAATAAATATATGGCATAAATATGGCATAAATATCCCATAATGCCATGCTAAAGTGACGACAACAAAATGGCGGGCAGCGACCAAGGCACCTCGTATAACGTCAATAACGGTTATGCATCTCTCTCCAACCGTATAGAGGCTCTCGGGAAGTGATGATAATCACAGGCTGAGTAGTGGGTCCAAAAGATGAATCCTACTGTTTATTCACTCAAAAGTATGTTGAACGATAGTGCATCTATTGGGTATGTAGTGCACAGTATGCAATTTTGGATGCAGCCACAGACGGACAGAGGAAAGAATGCCTTTTTACGGGTTGGCAAATGAGCCTTGATGTCTTGCATATCTTTTACATTCAACAGTACGGCATTATGCTCGACTACTTTACGCGATTAAGTCTCTGAGTATGTAAAAACTCTCAATCAAATCGCTCGTTGTAGATACTTTTAGAAACTAATGTATGGTAATAGTTTGGCTTCACTTCCAGACCCGTACACATTAAAATAATGGCAAAATAACCGAGTCTGTGGCCAGATTGGAGCTTTGTGATATTTACACCTGATCGATACGTTAGGGAGAGACACAAAAGAGTCTCTCAAGGCTTTACAATCACTGGAAGCTCATCAGTTTTTCCTTAGTGGTCACTATAACCGCTATTTAACCCACCCACTCTGGAGGGGTTAATGCCAGTTAATTGCTTTGCCTTTCCTGGCGTGCTCTCCTGCCACTTTGAGCCCCTCACAGGGAGGTGCAGAGGCCAATCCCTCCCTGGCCCACACATGGATCATCTCTCCCTTCCAGCTGGGGGTAAAGTCACGGGTGAAGCAGGAACAATGGTGGAGCGGGTACTCCCGGGCCACGGCCCCTACCACGGACGCCTCATTGGAGCCACCAAGCGCCACGCTGAAGGACTGCTCTGTTATAATAAGCAATTAAGGAATCCCGCTCCGCTGCCCATGTTGAAGAGCGAGCGAGCGCTATCGGGATAACTTCACTGTTTCACTGATAAACGATGTCTTTGTGCATTTGTGCAATCTCTGAAACAATGACATAGTAGTTAATTGTAGCATATATAAAGATACAAAAATAATTGCTAAAATAAGAGGTAAAAAAATGATAATCTCTCTCCTCTCTTGTTGGGCTACAAAGAGACATCCCTCTTCTCCTCCTCGGTTCTCTCTCACCATAAAACGTGTTCCCTGCAGGCTTCTTGGAGTCGTGTCTCGTGACCTGGAGAAGACATCTGGTCCCCCGGGCCCAGATCATTCATCATACTTTAGACAAACTGTACTTTAGGCAATAATATATATATATATATATATATATATATATATATATAATTGTATATATATATAATTGTAATATATATATATACATTTGGCAATAATATATCATAAACAGTCAATAATGTTGACATTTTATTTTCTGTGGTCACATTTCTACTTCTATAAATATATTTGTATCTTAGTCTAACTTTAATTTTGTAGTTTGTTTTAATTAGTTGACTACCCTGTGATTTTGCTGTGGCCCTCAAATGTCTGGGGTGTGGGATTAAGAAAGTACATAACATGTAATCTTATTTGCACAATGAGCATATTGACGCATTTGAGAGTAAATCCGTCCAACCGGCCGCTCTGCCTTAATCATTGAGGCGAACTCAATGGGCTGTTGAGGCAATTTCAGACAATTATAGTTAAATGGCTGCAGACTCTATGTGAGGCGGTTACTGGGCAAGGGAGCTTATCATGGACTCGGGTGTACTGAACTTACAGTTAGAACTGTCAGAACTTCTCTCTCACACTTTTTTACAAACTTTTACATTCACACACTCAACTGTCACAGAGGAACTTAATAGGAGCCAAATCAATATGCAAAGTAGGTGAATGACTAATTTAACATTAATGAGTCAATTAATTATACAATAAGTGGCGGAAAAGGGAAAAGGCAAGTGTATGAAACATTTCTAAATGTTTCTAATGTTTATAATAATAATAATAATTATAATTATTATTATTATTATTATAATAATAATAATAATAATAATAATAATAATAATGATAATAATAATAATAATAGTAACTAAAGGGATTGAATAATGTTTCTGAGCCCATTTCCAAAACAAAACAACCAAATCAAACCAAACAGCTGTCTGTTATGATTGTAGTCTGAGTGCATGTGACTCCAGGTAGACCCCCCACCCCCCATCTTCTCAGATTAGAAGTATCAGATGAAGCTAAGGCTCATCTCTCGTGGCGTTTGCATTATTCCTTGACAGCAACGCCAAGAAACACTTCACACACTCATCTTTGCCACAGGGATACTTAGAATGCGTCTTTGTTTAAAGGTCACGTCAGTTTTTACACCCTCGTCCCCTTAGCAGATTTTGACAGCAGCTAATTAGGTTATCCGCCTCCTCCTAACAGATAAATACAACCTCACACCATCCCGCTTAGTGCTTGACATTTCTGAGGCTAAATAACTAGGCGTACACTCCTGCCTGGAATGATAACTCATTTGTAGGGCTTACATAGGCTATAGAAGATATGGAAATATTGCATCACAGAAACTGTTCATCGTGACAGGTGTTGAAGTTTAGCCTAATAATTCAATAACATTTATCTCACAGCAGGTGCATTGAGAGCTACAGTTATGTTGTGCATGGCCAGGTAATAAAATTAGCTAAATCATTTACATTTAGTTATGTAAATAATGACTAATCAACAGGCCAAACAGCAACAAGCAAAAATGTTCATCATTGTAGGCCTATTATCATCGTCATTGTAAATTAAATATGGGGAAATGCAGGAATATCTCTAAAAGTTGTTAATTACTATTAGGAACATAATCCAACACTGTAGAAACTGAAGTAGCCTCATTTATGTGTAGGCCTAATGTTGACAACCACGGAACAAACCCACCATATAAATGCATGTGTTTCCAGCACAGCTCTTTAGCTCCCCCCCGTGGATAGTTGGTTCAACAACACCTAAACTCCATGGCAATGTACAGAGATAGAACTTGCAAGGCAGCATGTCATGCATATAATGAATATAACTACTTACTGATGAGGCTACTCACCCAACGATGAGGATGGTGATTATGATGATGAAGAAGAGAGACAAGCGGTTTCATTTGTGCAGCACTTAAAAGATAATATAAAATACATTATATGTGCACAATTATCCTATCAGCAACGCTTTGTACATAAATTAAGAGTCAAATATAGTTGCATTGTGCGTGTGTTTCATTGCTAATTATTAAAATGAACGATGAAAGGAAAATTAAGCTGGTGGATGTTAAACCAAATGTTTTGAAAATAAAAAAAGTAAGTTGTTAAATTGCCACGTAGTAAGAAGCGTCTCTGAGACTATGCAGCTACTAGAGGCTGCTAACGTCCAACATCGTTGGACGTCATTTCCTTCCTCCAGCTTGGTCACATATTTTCGGCCATGAAGTCTGCAAAATTGCGACCTGGACATACTACCCTAGTGTTCTGGCTACTTTAAACAGCTCCCTAACCTCTGGAACCGTCCCACCTGCTCTAAGAATGCCATAGTTCAGCCACTTATACAGAAGCCTGGCCCAGATCCCACTACCCCGACTAGACTAGATTTCAAAACATTATTTTTTAAATTTCAATCTGGTTCCATGGAGCCCCTAAAGTCCCAAAAGTTTACAAGATAATAATCTTGTACGCACAAGATGATTATCTTGTGCAAAGCGGAACCCCAAATGTGATGTGTAATAAATGTAAATGTAAATGTAAATGATGTACTCCACCCTAGTTATAGGACACTGAGGAGTGAGTCACTGGATCAAGAGGATCTGGATACGTCCAAAGGACAATGTGTGTTTGGCAGCTGTGTTTCTGCGATAAAGATATATTTGATCTTTGTATGAAACTTGGGCTCACTGTTCCCCAGTAACAGCTCTCTCTGGTGCTATACCTCTATCATTTGTGGGTCATCAGTAGCAATGAACTAATTTACAAAGTGTTCTCATATTCTTTTATTAGAAATAATTACGCCTATTTGGAAATACAGAACATGTAAAGGGATTATCACAGCCTGCTGTCTGGTGAATGATAAAAAGCTTTAACTATTGTCCAGTTGTATTACATGAAAGACACACTAACAATCATATGTGTGTAACTGTATCAAGAACAGAGTCTACAGGGTACTGAACACTGTCAAATCCTGTCTGCATACTGTTAAGCGCATTTTCTCTCTTCCTGTGAAAACACATAGTGTTTGGTTCATCAGGTCTTGTTCTTCTCAAAGCATCAGGACAGTTGCAGTTGTTTTTTGCTCTTCATTGGTCTGTTCAATTGGAGGTTCTCAATTTGAGGTCTCTGCTATCAACTTCTCAGAATTCTTCACAAAAGTGAGTCTATTAGAAAATACATTGATGCCTTCCCCACCCATCATCCTGAACATCATGTAAGAGGGGCACTATGTGTACCTCCTGAAGCAACCCTCCTGCAGTTCAGCACAATCTCCTTGGAGAAACTTGCTAAACTAACACAGGCCTCTAAACCCACTACCTGTATGCTGGACCCTCTCCCCACCAAGGTTCTTAAAGAACTTTTCCCGGGCGTTGGGCCTACTATACTCAACATCATGAACCTATCCCTGTCTACTGCAACAGTTCCATCTACCTTCAAGACTGCTGTGATAAAACCTCTACTGAAGAAGCCCGGCCTAGACCCAGAAGTACTTAGCAACTATCGGCCCATCTCTAACCTTCCTTTCCTTTCCAAAGTACTGGAAAGAATTGTACCAAACCATCAATCATCTGATGGTGAACAATTTTATTTGAACCCTTCCAGTCTGGGTTTAGAACCTTCTACTCCATTGAAACTGCTGTGACCAGAGTAGTTAATGATCTTCTTCTTACCATGGACAGCAATGCTCCTTGCTGGTGCTGCTCGACCTTAGTGCCGCCTTCGACACAATCGACCACAGCATCCTCCTTGATCGTCTCGAACACTATGTTGGCATTAAAGGTTCGGCTCTTCTCTGGTTTAGATCTTGCCTCCCAAATTGAAAGCAATTTGTTCTTTGTGATGATTCACAATCAAATCACTATTATATTATACTAACCTAAGCTTTGGTCTTCCCCAAGGGTCGGTCCTTGGTCCTCTGCTCTTTGCAATCTACATGCGATCTACAACGACTCCTCCCAGATCCAGAAAGTTTAATCCTGCCTGACTGCGTTTCAAATATGGATGTCCCAAAACGACCTGCAGCTTAACACAGGAAACAGAGATGATAATCATCGGCCCGAAGCAACAACGACCACTATTTGAAGATGTCACAATGTTGTTTGAGGGCTCTTCTGTGGCCCAAAGCTCTTGTGTTAAAAACCCTGGTGTCCTGTTCGACCCAACGCTATCTTTCAATCAACATGCAAAATGGATAACCAGAACTGCATTTTTCAATCTTAGAAACATTGCTAGAATACGACCAATGCTGTCTGCCGCGGATGCAGAGACACTCATCCACGTGTTTATATCGTCTAGTCTAGATTACTGTAATGCACTGTTTTCTGGGTTACCGAACTCTGCTACCAAAAGCCTCCAGCTTGTGCAGAACGCTGCAGCTAGACTTTTGACTAGGACCAGAAAGTTTGACCACATTACTCCAATTCTGTCCTCGCTCCACTGGCTTCCAGTAAATGCGAGGTCAGATTTCAAGGTGCTACTACTTACTTACAAAATCCTAAACGGATTAGCACCCTCATACCTGAAGGACCTTATTGTTCCCTATTGTCCTTTTCGGCCCCTCCGGTCTTCAGGAGCCGGCCTTCTATCAATCCCAAAAGTCATAAAGAAATCAGCAGGGAATAGAGCGTTCTCCTACCGTGCTCCCTATTTGTGGAACAGTCTGTAACCTGTAATCAGGGAAGCAGACTCTGTTGAAATATTTAAATCTAAACTTAAAACCTACCTTTTTACATTGTCGTTTGGCGCCTAGGAGTGCCCCTCAGCTCTCATTACAGCTAAATCGCCCGTTAGTCAGCACTAGCATACCCCTGCTGCCGATAGGTACTAGACTAGAGGTTCTCTACATGTTCCATGTCCACCCTACCCCATCTAACCATACCGCAGTCTGCTTCTGTTTTCCAGTGTGCTGCTGTGATCCCCACCTGAAGGATACCGGCCAGCACCACACACAAATTATATTCTCATTTTAATATTTGTATATTGTGTATATTATATGTATATTTGTTTTTGTACTTTACTATGTACATTACTATAAGTCACTTATGGCACCCATTGCACTCCTGAACCATCCCTGGAAGGAGGGATCCCCTTCCACTCTGTGTTCCTTCTCAAGATTTCTTCCTTCATAATTAAGGTATTTTCTTGCCCTTAGGGGGGCTAGGGTTTGGGGGGTGTTGTAAACATGTGGCCTGTGAATCCCTTTGAGACTGTAACTGTAATTAAGGGCTATACAAATAAAATTGACTTGACTTGACTTGAGGTTGTTCATCTTCAAGGTACACAGCTCTGATCATTAGAAGAGCTGTGTACCTTTTCCAGCTTCTTTTGTGAACTGAAAGCAAATGAATAACTAAAATGTCACCTTAACTGGCGAGTCAGGACTGATGACTGAGCAAATAGAACACACCATAATAAGCTTACATAGCCAGTGTGTCCTATTCTACCTTGCCTGTTTACCAGTTATTATCTCAGCAAATTAAGACTGGCCCTATTATAAAATATAGACTTTCATGGATATTGCACGGAACTATTTGCCACGGCACGTTCAGAATATGGGCACTAAACTATGAACATAATCTGGAGTTTTGCAAAATGTCTGACTGAATGTCGGACAGGTTCTGTTAAGAAATGAACACTTCAGAAAAATGTAGTGGAAAGCAATCTTCAACTAGCTCACCCACCAAAAACATACCCAATTGACTGTCACAATAAAGCAATGAATGCGGCCATATTTCAAACATAACCTACTTGAGAAATCAACAAATTCATACATGCAACTTACCCCAGTGGTCCTCGAAACAGACATGACCTTTTAATCACAACACAAAACAACTTCAATCGTGCGCACAAGATACTATCTTGTGCGCACAAGATAATTATCTTTAATTAATACCTTTTGGGACTTTAGGGGCTCCGTAGGTTAGATAATTATCTTTAATTAATACCTTTTGGGACTTTAGGGGCTCCGTAGGTTCCCGCCAGTACCAAAATACTGAAGCAGCCATTTTTAAAAGTAACAAATGATGTTCTCCAGGTTGCAGATGGTGAAAACTCCTCCATTAGAATTCTGCTAGATCTCAGTGTGGCTTGTGTCACAACCTCCTGTTTGGCCGTCTGAGAGACTGGTTCAGTCCTTCATCCCGATATAAGTTTCTCATTGTCTATAGGAAGATCATCCATCATCATCTATCAGGTCATCCATCATCCATCAGTCCCCCAAGTGTCGATCCTGAGACCCATTCTGTTGTCATTATACTCAGGGCATGTTATTCAGAACCACAATATCTTGTTTCATTGCTATGCGGACGACACACACATCTACCTCCCGTTAAAATCCTGTACAAAAGAAGAGGTAAGAAAGCTGCTAAACTGCAAAACATAAATTAAATCCTGGATGGGCAAAAATGTCCTTTTGCTAAACAAAAACAAAACAGAAATTGTATTAATTAGCCCCCAGCCTTCTGCCTCTACTTTGCATTGTTATCTCTCAGCATCCATCTCTCGGCATCCATCTCGGCGGCAGTCTAGCTCAGGAGGTAGAGCGGTCGCCTCACAACCGGAAGGTTGCTGGTTCGATCCCCGGCTCCTCCTAGCAAAAACTGTCGAGGTGTCCTTGAGGAAGACCCCTAACCCTAACTGCTCCCCGGGCGCTGTATGAATAGCTGCCCACTGCTCCTAATACTAGGATGGGTTAAATGCAGAGAACACGTTTCACTGTATGTCTTCATGTATGTGACCAATAAAGAGGATTCAATCCTCACGATTTGATTTGTTTGTGATCTCCAGACTACAACTCCACTAGGCTATTTACCTGAACAAAAAGAGAGACCACATCACTTCAATCTTTGCAGCACTTCTTTGGCTCTACTACAGAATCCTGCTCCTTACCTTTAAAGCCCTGCATGGCGCTGCTCCTTAGCTCCTGCCTATATCTTGGACCTCAAGTCCCCTGACCACACTTGTAGCCACCTTAGGTCCTCAGAACAAGGCTTACTAGCCATCCCAAGGTCCTGCCTGAAACCTACTGGAGACAGGGCTTTCTCCGCTGCATCAACCCACCCTCTTGAGCAGTCTGCAGGCTGACATCAAATCTGCCCAGTCAGTCTGTGTTTAAAAAAAAGGAAAAAAAACATGTTTTTATTCACTTGCCGGCAGCACGTGATGCATCTTTTTAGAATGTGTGCCATTTATGAACTTCATGTCTTGTTTTATTGTTTTTACCATTTTTGTATATATGCCCTTCATGCATTCCTGTTGTTTGACTTATTTTGACACGTGTATCATCTGTGTTAAAATAACTGTACAAATATTATCTGAACTGTTTTTATTTTTTTAAGGCGCTTTAAAAAATAAACTTGAACTCGAGGGGATATAGACTTGTAGACTGTAGATTGCGGCATGTACACAACGCGATGCCCAGCAACTGACCAGATTATACCTAGTAGACTGTTTTTTAATCTTATTTAACCACTGTACATTATATATTACCATGCACTTTACTGAAAATTTGCACTCGGGTTAGATGCCAGATACTTTACTTGTGCTGTGCAATGACAATACATTTGACTCTAATCTAATCGAATCAAAAATATCCACGTAATAGAGGTTATACTGTATAACTCTAGACTATAACATGGCATTCATTGAGATGGCCGGAGGGTTCTACATAAATCCTATTCCCATCCCTTTATTCCCAGAAGAGAGAGTTTCAATTCACCAGCAAAACCTTTGTACGGCCTCCCGGGCCGCTCTCTGGCCCCTGTGTGTGATGGAAGGGCTGGGGCCCGGCTCGCTGGGGCCCGGCTCGCTGGGGCCCCGCTCGCTCGGCTGTGTGTGATAAAAACTGAACCGTTTAAATAACAGTAGCCTCCAGCTCGGTTGTAACCTGACAAGTGAACTGTGACTGACCAAGACTGCTGGAAGTGAACTACTGAGCAATCCGAAGCCCGGCTGCTGATTAAAGAGTCAGGGGTTGAGGAACGAAGGAAACTTCTTCCTTCATCCAAAATCGCTGCCGGGAAAACTGCTGCAAAAATGAGCTGGGAAGAGAATTTGTGCCAGAACGAAAGTTAGACTTTGTATTTTTTGGTAAGTATCAAAGCATCATGTATGTTTAAATGTAGATAGATAGAGTACACATGTATGTATGTATGTATGTATGTATATTTGCATACATACATATACAGCGGGGGGGGGGGGGGGGGGGGCAGTCGCCCAGTCTGTTAGGACTTGGCTTGGGAACTGGAAGGTCGCCGGTTCAAATCCCAGAAACGACACTGTCAAGGTGCCCTTGAGCAAGGCACCAGACCCCTACACTGCTCCCCGGGCGCTGTACATACAATAGCTCCTAATACTAGGATTGGTTAAATGCAGAGAAACATGTTTTACTGTGTGTGTACATGTATGAGACCAATAAAGAGGATTCAATCCTCCAAATTTAGATTTAGAGAAGTAGATATGATATGAAAAGTAGATATGAAAAGTATATGGGTCATTATAAGAAAATGTGCCATGTGCCATTCGTTTGCTTCTCAAAGTACTGTTTTAAAATACTTTAAGCCACATATGAATTAGTGTTTAAAATGGTTTTAAATTCATATTTAGAAAAAATCTGATATGATATGAAATATAGAATCGCCTTGTACACTTGGTGTTTGTAAAGGGAAAAGATTGAGTTGACTTGTTTTTCATTGATGGTAATTGTGTTATGGAAATAACGAAATAATAATACCCCAATTTCTTTGAGTGTATTTACTGGTGTCCTTTACCTAACATATAATGAGTTGATCTTACATTTGTCTTTTCATTTTTTGGATTATATTAGAATATTATTCAGTTTTCTTACTTCTTTCAAACATCAAACTGAAAGAACATTGCTTTTCCATTGATGAACATTCATATCACTTTAGTTAAACATGACATTGTTAGTTACTGTTTAACTCAGTTCACTTTTTCTCTTCTTTGATTAAACTCAGCTGTAGGGTGTGCCTCTCCAAATGGCACATGGACTTGTTGCAGGTGACAACGGTTGTGTCAAAGTTTTTCCCCCTGGTGTGTCTCAATGATGCAGGACGGTGGAGTGATGCTTTCTCCAGTGACAACAGCAGGGGTTTCCAAAGATTTCTGATGAGCCAGTTTCATGAGGACAGAAACATGGCTGCAATAATGGTAGAGGTTTCAAGCTGTGACAACGATTAAAATAGAAAGCTTGATTAAACTTTTACATGTTATCCTTACTCCTGATATCTTTCAGGTCCGGCCATTGGGGCTGAAGGTTTAATTCCAGTGTTGGAAGTGTTGTCTTAATCTTACGTCCCATAAGGAGCTCAGCTGGACTCACACCAGTAGTGCTGAAAGGCGTCGACCGGAAGGACATGAGGGCAAGTAGAGGATCCTTTTGTTTAAGAATTCTCTTGGCGATCTGAACTCCTCTCTCCACATGTCCATTCCCTTGAGCGTTATGTGGACTGGAGGTGATGTGCTGAAAGTCAAACTCTGGCAAACGTGGAACTCTCGTGGAACTCCCAAATTGAGGCCCATTGTCTAAAACAACTTGTTTGATTTCAGATGAGATGCCCGGCAACCACATGGAAGCATTGGCCCGTTCTCTACATTTCGTCAGACCCTGGCCATCATGTATCCTTTCCAGGATATCTGCTCTTAGAATGTCTGGGATAACCAAGGTTTTGCCTGGTCCGTACTCGGCAGTTGGTTTGAATCTCATAAGTCTCATGAGAAGTCTCTGGCACCTTAATGGGGTATTGTCTAAGTCCTTTTTGTTCATAAGGGGTACTAGGGGGTAGGGTTTGTGATCATTGTCACTCATTTGAAGTTCTCAAGGCCATACAAGTACTTTTCAAACCGCTCGCAGGCCCAGACACTCGCCAGACATTGTCTCAATCTGGGCGTATCTGGTTTCGGCCTCAGATAGACGGCGTGAACAACACGCCACTGCCAGAACGACTGCCAGTCGCTGTCATGTAGCTGTAGCAGTACGCCACCTATGCCATAGCTGCTGGTGTCAGAGGAAACAGCTGTAGCTCAATTGACATCGTAGAATTTCAGAACTGGAGTGGTAGACAGAATGTCCTTGATGTGCTGGAACGCCTCTTGCTGGGTGTGGTCCCACGTCCAAGCAGTCTGTGTCCTTAACAGTTCCTACAGTGGCTGGCTCACTGCAGACAGCTTGGGAATGTACTTGCCCAGGTAATTGAACAAGCCCAGAACACGCCTTAGCTCTGGGACGTTCTGTGGAGGTGGAAGCTCACAGATTGCTCTCACTTTTTCAGGGTCAGGCCTCACGCCTGATTTATCGATCACTTGGCCCAGGAAGTGGAGCTGGCTCTGTCTCAGCCTGCACATTTCTCGGTTCATCTTCAAGCCGGTTGACTCAATCCTCTCCAACACCTTGCTGAGGCGCTGGTCGTGCTGCTCCGGGGTGTCTCCATACACCAGTATATCATCCATGTATACAGCTGCTCCTTCAACACCATTCAGAGTCTCCGTAATTTTCTGTTGGAATATTTCTGGTGCGCTTAAAAGTAGTTAATCTGCTACTTTCTGGGTGTAGCGGTATCTGAGGTATCTTTACTGAGACACATTCTCTCCCAGTGTCCCACATTTTTGCATTTATTGCAGGTTGACTTCACCGCAGGACACCTTTCCTGACTTCTGTGCTTCATCTTGCCGCACTATCCACATTTTGGTTCTCCTTGGTCTCTGTGGTCTCTGTGGTCCTGTGAACTGTTTTCTTCCCCCGTTGGACTATTTCGCTTGTTTGTTTCTTTAGTTTTCTACCCTGGATGTTTAGTGTTTGTGTTGGACTCCAGCCTTCTCCCCGCAGCACGTCAACACCCCCGTTTGGATTTCCATTTCAGTCACTTTACACTTTGTATTATTACTTCCGTAATTTACACACACGTAGTTGATTGTTTACACCTCATATCAGTTTATTCATTGGAGTAACATAATAAAGACACCTATGGGTTGCTGAACTCCTTTTCGTCCCCAATTCTGTCTGTACTACCAAGGGGTTTTGCCAGCAACAATCCGTGTGGCATAACAGTCTCCCTCATGTGTTCCTCATGTGTTCCTCATGTGTCATAGAGAGCCCTGATAAACATTTCAGCTTTTTTACCAGGACGTTGTACTCGCTGATAAAAACAGGCGCGCTCGTGGATAACGTTCCGTTTCGGGTAGAAATATTAGTTGTATTTTCTTAACACGTCGAATTTCTGCTTTTCTCCCTCCTCATCGAAAGAAGATTTATAGTATAGCTTTGGTTTGCTTGGTATTGGTTTGCTTGTCCTGGTAAGCTAACTTGGTAATAGAAGTTGAACAAACAAAGTTTTACATGTTGAGCCAACTTGATAGACATTTGTAAAAACTTGATAAAATAAGTTAAACCAACATCTTTTTAAGTTATCTTAACTAATATTTTCTAGTCCAAATAACTTGACACATGAAGTTGTGTCAACAGACTACAAGTTGTATCAACTAATTTATTGAAGTGTAATCAACTTGACACTAAATGTTGAATCAACTTGACTAAACTTAACTCAGTCAAAGCAACAAGATGACTTGACTTAGTCAAGTTGAGTCAACAAATCATTTTGAACAGTGTAGCTGTTCAACTTGATGAAGGCTACAGGATAGGGATCTGTCAACACAATGAGGAGGTGGACAAAAACACATCCTGTCTAAAAGAATAGACTGTGTGAAGTTCTGTGGTGCCTTTGAGCTGGTCTTGCGTGGCCATGATGAAAGTGATGGACAGAAGGGCGACATTTCAATACAAAAAGTAATTGTATATAATGTAATTAACAATATGTAATTGTAAATAAAAAAAATGGTATAGCCCCCCCTGGTGAAAAATGCACCAGCCGCCACTGGTTAGATTACTTATGGGAACAGTTGATGGGCAGTTGATCAAGGAACAGTTGATTACATTTGGCACAGATCCAGATATAAACTTGGTCTTAAAAACCTTTTTTAAGAAGTATTTCAGCTGAAATTGGCCAGAGCCAATTAAGCTTTGAATAGGTTCAGTTGTGTCTGTTTGTCTCCTGGATGTGAATCCGGATCTGGTTGCAAACTCCGTCGATCAGGTCCATGGCCTCTGGAGGCCTCTCCTAGCAGCACATAGGGCACATTATCTACAACTCGTCATTTAGAAAGTTCATACATTCCATTTGTATTCCCCTGCATATCACTGTATTTAAGTCTTGTATCTGAAATGCTTTGGCAAACTAAAACCATTTTTTTGTCTGTTTAGCCCCCTTTTAGTTTAGTATTATATCTTTATGTAATCCTTGACAAGTTAGTTAACAGGAGTTGTCTGAGGGATAGAGGGGTTTACCAGTCTGCATTATATCACAAGTATTACATTATGTTATATTAACCTAACAATCAGGAGTACTTCAAGTGTTCTATAATATTAATACTAGGGCCACCGCAATATGTTTATATACAATTTGATATGGACATTTTTGTACCTGAATATTTAGTTGAGTTAACTTTTTTAAATAATTAATATTTTTCATCGTTTGTAATTCCGCAATGGAATGGAACTAACGACGCTGCTGGCATCCACCTGCTGGCATCCGCTACACTTGTACAATGACAAACAGTTCACAGGTTCAGGTACTGAACGCACAAGTTATTATCTAGTGCGCACAAGTGGTTTTGTGTTGTGATTACAAGGTCATTTCTGCTTTGAGGACCACTGGGGTAAGTTGCGTTTATGAATTTGTTAGTAGGCTATGTTTGAAATATGGCCGCATTCACTGCTTTATTGTGACAGTTGGTATGTTTTTGGTGGGTGAGCTAGCTGAAGATAGCTTTCTGCTACTGGCTTGTTTTCCTTAAGTGTTCATGCCTGCCTTAACAGACTCCACATAATGTTCATAGTTTAGTGCCCATATTTTAAATGTGCAGTGGCATATAGTTCTGTGCAATATCAATGAATGTATATATTTTATAAAAGGGTCTTAATTTGCTGAGATAATAACTGGTAAACAGGCTACAATGTGGAATAGGACACACTGGCTATGTACGCTTATAATGGTGTGTTCTATTAGCTCAGTCATCAGTCCTGACTCGCCAGTTGAGGTGTCATTTTCTCACAGTTTTTCATTTTCTTTCAGTTCATTGCGACCGCACACAAAGTAAGCTGGAAAAGGTACACAGCTCTCCTAAAGAAAGAGATGACCCAATCAGCGTTTCATTAGAAAAAGATGAAAGACCTCCTCCAGATGACATTGAATAGACCAATGAAGAGCAAAAAGCATCTGTAACTGTCCTGATGCTTTAAGATGATCAAGACCTGTTGAAACAAAAATGACATGTTATCATGGAGGAAAGAGAAAATGTGCTTATCAGTATGTAGACAAATGTTGGTTTCAGAGAATGGCTCTAATGTCCTTGACAACCAGTCTGACGTTTCCATAGAGGCTTCTTGACAGTGGATTGGACAGTCTTGATGATAAGATTCCAGCCAATCCTGCTGTGGGTTGTTGAATGACATTATTTGAATGACATTCTTTGTGCATTATTTTTTTCTCCAAAAAAACAACCTGTTGCAGCCATTTTGGTAAATCCTATAGTTTTCGTATGATTGTGATTTTTGTTTTGTTATGTCTCAAAGTATTAGTTTTATATTGGAATTTCTATTTTGAGTTATCTGGTCTTGTAGTAGTATCTGCACATTTCTTTCCTTTTCTGTCTTGCACGTTTGGCAATTGGTAAATTGGGTGTCAATTACGTAGATTGGCTGCGTTTGATTTGGATTGGCCACTCATCATTTGTATGTCGCGGGTGTTGCCTATTAGTGCCTATTAATGCCTGTTAGTATGTGGGAATGCGGGGTTAGAAATGTCTGGGCTAGTGACGGTCGCGATACACTTTTTTGACCACTTCACTTCATTTTTACTTTCATGCTTTTTTGTGACAATTCATCTTGGAATACAGTAAGATTTTGGAACATTGCAATCATCATTCTTCAACTTGGAAATAAACATCACTTTACTTTTACTGGATTGTCGGAAGTGCGTAAAAATTCAGACCAGCTCACTAGGCCGACGGCCTGCAGAAGTAGAAAACTTGGAAACCTTAGAAAGGCCGTGACATAAAGTCAAAAAAGTCGAACGGATTTTGGACGCACACCTTTGGATTTCGTTTTGGAATTACGTGGATCAATGGACCTTTTCGTTTGGATTTTGGAAACCCGCAAGTTTGTGAGTACACGCGATGAATTGTTTGATAGCCTAATGGCGACCCGACATATCGGGAGTATACTGAAGACTGGACTTTTGGATTATTGATTTAAGATATAAAACGCAGATAAAGCATATTTTTGAGTTGGACAATTTAAGCTTTCTGAAGCCGTTATTATTTTGGATTGGATTTAGTTTGAGTTGTAAAGATGTCAGATACAGACGAAGATGTTGAAAAAGAGCGAGAACTTTATAAGTTAATTAAAACAAGAAGAGGCAAGTTGGGCGTTCTCACCAGGAAGCAAAATGAGATTGATAAATTAAAAGAGGCTGGGGAGCCCAAACAATTGATCAGTGAGCATATGAACGCTTTTAATAAATATCTCGAACAATTCATGGAACTGCAAGTGGCTGTGCAGAGTGCATTGGAAAATGAGGAAGAACAGGAGTCGGACCACATTGACTGGTATGAGCCAAAGCTGATGCGAATGAAGGAGTTTATTGAGCAAATGGATAAATGGATGAAAAGCGATGTAGACGAGACAGGGGAGTTAAATGCATCCGTTCACCCGCACGACAGTGTTTCTCAGGTAGGCCATGATATCGCGGACGAGCGCGTCGATGGCGAGACCTCTGCTGGCTTAACCAAGGCGCTTAGTAGGGTATCGGTAGGCTCCAGCAGAAGAAGTTCTTCGTCGGCTTCATCCTCTAGAGCAGGGGTTCCCAACCTTTTTCACCCAGAGCCCCCCCAAATGACTCCTGTTTTGCCCAGAGCCCCCCCCCCCGGAATTTTTTAAAACACATACTCAAAGTAAGCCGGATTTTGCCGATGTGTTTATGTGGATTCAAAAGTCGTAAATAATCTACAAAATGGAGGATACCGATTTGATCGGAGCAACTGTGACAAATAATCCAACTGAAACCGACACCTTACGTGCAGAAGAAACATTTCTATTAAAGAAAAAATGATACATTTCTGTCTTTTTATGCCTTTATTAGCTACTAACTTGCAATTGTATGCATCATATTTATTTAAAATTTCGAAGAACAGGACACTTCAAAATAATAGACTATGCCTAATAAAAAGAATCCACTGCAGTAAAAATGTCCTCACCCCGGGTGGTAGTGGTAAGGTTGACTGACATAAGAATGTCCTGCTTCAAATCTTCCCCATCGATATATTGCACATAAACGATGAGCACAGCCTCGTCTGCTACAGTTGTAGTTTCATCAAGTTGTATGGCAAATGGCCCCTTTCCAAGCTTTTCGAGCAGCTGCAGCTCGCAGTTACTTGCCATCTTGTCAATTCTGTCTTTCACCGTATTGTTTGACAGTGGTACAGTTTTTAGCTTCTCCGCCACCTGCGGGCCGCACAGTTTCTCAACCATTTTAATGCAAGCTGGCTTAATGAGCTGCTCGCCAATGTTGTGCGGTTTCTTTGCCTTTGCTATTAAAAGTGCACATTCAAAAGAGGCCTCGGTGGCCTTCTGTACATCGCTGCCAGCCCTAACAAACTGTTGTTTCTTTATGAAAAAGTCCCGATCACGCCCGACCGTTTCTGGGTGCATGGTCTGTTGGTGTCTCTTCATTTTGCAGGGTTTCATGCTGTCGTTGGCTAGCTTCTCTCTGCATATCACACACTCTGGGCGGGTTTTGTCCGTTCCCTCCATGAAACCTAAGTTAAGATAGCTCTCTAGGTAGGTCCTCATTTTCTTTTTGATTGCAGATGAGCTGTCATCTCCTTTACGTTTTTCAGACATTTTTAGACAAAATATTCACCTTATGAAGTTGGTCGCTAGCTAGCAAGCACAGCAAACTGTTACTACTACAGAAGCTGACACAGTAACGTCAATGTTGGCGCGAATCGGAGGAGTATCAGATTAATTTGTAGAATTTTTATTAAAATGAATTAATCAATACATTTCTATATTTTATTGTAATGTAGAGACAAGGCTTTTAGCGACAATCATGTATTGCGTTACAATTATATGTAAAAAACTTTAAAAAACTTTATAAAAAATAAAAATAAAAAAAATAAAAAAATCGAAATATGATATTAGGCCTCAAATCATCTGAGGCCTGGCGCCCCCCCTGCGATCTTTGGCGCCCCCCCAAGGGGGGCGCGCCCCCCAGGTTGGGAACCACTGCTCTAGAGTCTCCAGCGCGCACGTTCAGGCCGAAGTAGCGCACGCTGCGTTGTTGGCCAAGGTACCGGCGCTGAAGGAACAGCATGCGCTCGAACGTGAGGAATTGGAATTAAAGGCAAGACAAGACGCGGAAGAACTGGAATTAAATGCGAGAAAAGAAGCAGAAAAGCTGCAATTAAAATCAAGAAAGGAAGCGCTCGCTTTAAAGACAGACTTGGCTGTTGCAAGCGCAAAAGTAAGCGTATTCACAGCAATGCAAGACCAGCAAGCCAGTGAACGCAGGTTTCGAGGTTCATCCTCCAGTAGCATGGTGAGTTGCAACACTGAATTTCTTCCTCCTGTTATTAAAGCAAAATCCCCAAAACCACCATTAGAAAAGGCTACAAAAATGTCACCCATGAGTTTTAAACCATCTGCTATGTCGTTGCCCACTGGTGATTCAACCAAGCAAGCTACACAGGTGAAGGCAAAAAGGAAAAGTCCTGGGAAAAGTCCTGTCGAATTTGGTAATGATGCTTTTGCAGAGATTATGGGCAAACATAACGAAGTAACTGAGATCCTTGTAAAGCAACAGAAAATGTCTTCTCTTCCGCCTGTGACCATCCCTGTTTTTGATGGTAACCCTTTGCATTTCCGATCGTTTATTAAAGCATTTGAACAAGGAATAGAGTCCAAAACAGACAATATGCAAGATCGACTGTACTACTTAGAGCAATTTACCACAGGTCAGCCGAAGAATCTGGTGCAAAGCTGCATGCACATGCAGCCACAAACTGCATATACTGAAGCAAAGAAACGGCTTGAATTGAACTTTGGAAACAGAGTAAGAATAACATCTGCATTCGTTGACAAGGCACTGAATTGGTCCATTATCAAACCAGATGACGCTTATGCATTAAGAGCTTATGCACTGTTTTTAAGAAGTTGTTTTAACACCATGAACGAAGCTGGTTTTGTTGATGAGCTGGAAAATGCTACGAATATGAAAGTTCTTGTGTCTAAGCTGCCTTTCAGATTGCGGGATAGATGGCGAGGGGCAGTCGTCAACATCGATGAAAAGCGTGACCGAAGGCCAACACTCCGAGACCTCCTGGAGTTTTTGGAGAAGCAAGTAAAAGCTGCTTTGGATCCCGTCTACGGAGAGGCTCAGAACACAAAGGAAAGGGTAACTGCTAAAACCACAACACCAGTTTACAAACCCAAAGCCAACTTTGCTACTTCTGTTGTTCCTGCCTCAGAACAGACCAATGGTAAGCTCCTGTCTAGTCGTAACCAGTCAAGACCTGAAAAAGGAAATGCAGTTCAAAACGATTGTCTTTTCTGTGACAAAAAACATTCAATTGATCGGTGTGATTCATTCAAACAGAGACCTAACAAGGAAAAGGTGGAGTTTATCAAGAGCAAGGGTTTGTGTTTTGGTTGCCTAGTGAAAGGACACATGAGTAAGAGCTGTCCCAAACGTTTGTCATGCCAAACATGTCTAAAGAACCATCCAACTGTTCTTCACATAGAAACCCCACAAGCCACCTCAAAGCCAGATGAATGTCTCCAGAATGCTTTAGTCTCCTTAGATGCTGGAAAAGACGCTGGATGTCACAATGGGGCCGGAGCGAGAGAATGTGCGCTGTCTGTTGTTCCTGTGAAGGTGAAGTTGGACAAGGGAACCAAAATCATTCAAACCTACGCCTTCCTCGACCCGGGCAGCACGGCAACCTTCTGCACAGAAGCACTGATGACCCAGCTACATGGAAAAGGAAAAAAGGTGGAAATCATGCTCAAAACCATGGGTCAAGAAAAGCCAGTATGTTGCTTTAAAATTTCTGGGTTAGAAGTAGCTGCCATCCATGATGACACTTACCTTAAACTGCCCGATGTTTATACTCAAAAATCAGTCCCAGTCACCCAAGAAAACATTCCTAAAGAGGAACAGATAAGAAACTGGCCCTACTTGAAGGATGTTGAGCTAACGCCAATTAATGCAGGCATTGGGCTTCTTATTGGTGTTAATTGTCCAAAAGCATTGGAACCGTGGAAAATTGTTAACAGTGAGGGTAATGGGCCTTATGCTGTGCAAACTCGACTTGGGTGGGTCATTAATGGTCCACTCAATCATACCTTAGATGGTGCTGGGATTGGGGTTGCGTCTGTTCTTGTGAACCGCATCTCTATTAGTGAGTTAGAAGAAATGTTCGTCAGGCAGTATAATCAGGATTTTGTGGAGCACAACTGTGGAGAAGAAACTGAAAAGTCTGTGGAGGATAAACAGTTTATGGATATAATGTCAAACTCTGCTGTGCTAAAGGATGGCCATTACCACTTAGAATTGCCGTTTCGTAATCCTGAGGTCAGTATGCCCAATAACAAGCAGGTGGCTCAGCAGAGGGCGCAATATCTGCTAAAAAGATTCAACAAAGACCCATCATTCTTTGAAGATTACAGAGAATTCATGAGAAATGTCAGTGCCGAAAACCATTCGGAAGCGATCCCGCATGACCAGCTGAAACATGAGGAAGGAAAAGTGTGGTATGTACCGCATCATGGTGTCTACCACCCACAAAAGAAAACATTGCGTGTTGTGTTTGATTGTGCCTCAACCTATGCTGGAACTTCACTGAACAAAGAGCTTTTGCAAGGGCCAGACTTGACGAACACATTGCTAGGCGTTCTCATCCGCTTTCGCCAAGGGCCAATTGTAATGATGACTGATATCAAAGGTATGTTCCATCAAGTGAGAGTGGCTGAGGAGCATGTGAACTACCTGCGGTTCCTCTGGTGGCCTGATGGCGACCTCACCAAAGATCTTGCCGAGCACAGAATGTTGGTCCACATCTTTGGAGCAGTGTCCTCTCCCAGCTGTGCCACATATGCTCTGTTAAAAACTGCTGACGACAACCAAGGTCTGTATCCAGATGAAGTCATAAATACAATCAGGAATAATTTCTATGTCGATGACTGTCTTAAATCTGTGAGTTCTGTACAGCAGGCCATCTCTCTTTACCAGCAACTTACAGAGGTGTGTGCCAGAGGTGGATTCAGGCTCAACAAGTGGGTCTGCAATGAGCGCACCGTTCTTTCCCAGATCCCGCAGGAAAACCGTGCCAAAGGGATAAAGACCCTGGACCTCAGCCGTGACCAGCTTCCCTTGGAAAGAGCTCTGGGAGTCCAGTGGGATGTGGAAGACGACGTCTTCACGTTCAGCGTCACCGACAAGCACAAGCCGCTGACGAGACGTGGCATTTTGTCTGCCGTAAGTTCCATTTATGACCCCTTGGGGTTTCTGGCTCCAGTCATTCTTACTGCAAAGCAAATTCTACAATGTCTGTGTAAGATGAAGTTTGGCTGGGATGAAGCAGTACCAGTGGAGATGGCACAAGAATGGAAAAGATGGATGGATGACTTGGTTCTGCTTGACACATTTAGCGTAAGTAGATGCTTCACACCCAAAGGCTTTGGAGAGGTAACAGAAGCTCAGTTACATCACTTTTGTGATGCAAGTGAAGTTGGTTTTGGTGCTGTGTCGTATCTTAGGCTGTCTAACAGCAGGCAAGAAGTGAGTGTAGCATTTGTTCTTGGGAAAGCAAGAGTAGCACCCCTTAAACAAGTAACCATACCACGCTTGGAACTTGCAGCTGCTGTTGTAGCTGCTCGTATAGACAAGATGCTCTCAGCTCAACTGGAGCTCAGCCTAAGCCAGTCAGTCTTTTGGTCAGATAGCACAACTGTCCTAAAGTACATCGCCAACACAACTTCACGGTTCAAAACCTATGTAGCTAATCGGGTGTCAACCATTAGGGCTTTGTCAGAAGTCACACAGTGGAGATACATCAGCTCCAAGCTGAACCCTGCAGATGTAGCCTCTCGGGGCATGAAAGTAGGCCCTTTCCTCAACTCAACCTGGATCAGCGGACCGGAGTTTCTGACAAAAGCTCAGTGTCAGTGGCCTGCAACCATGAATGAAACATCTGTCCCCCTAGAGCAGGGGTGTCAAAGTCAAATGGACGGAGGGCCAAATAAAAAATTTAGCTACAAGCCGAGGGCCGGACTGTTCGAATGTTCATTGAAAATTTTTAAATGACGCATATAGTCTAGTGAACCTAATTGAACCTACTGAAAACCTAACAAATATATTCCAATATGATCAGATAAATAAAGCAATATTTTCTTATGGCTCTGTCAGTAATCTTTAATTTTCAACAGACACAAAAGACAAATTTCCTTTATATAAAAATCCCCATAACATGAACATTAAATGAAAGAAACCGGTATTCAAGGCACCATCAGTAGCCTATATTTTCTATTTTAGCAAAAGTGGGCTAAATTTACTTCAAAGAAAAAAACAATAATAGCAATTTTCTATCATCCACTCAACTGAAATATTTTTAAAATATAATTGGATTGAAATACAATAAAATAAAGTGCAAAAATCTATTAATCAAAAACAACACTTTGTTTAAGGAGAAGTAACATGCAGTGAAAACAAATATTAAACTTTAACTTTTAAACTTGAACTGAGTAAAAACTCTAAATATGTGATTGCACAGTAATGTTCACTTGTTTGAGGTTGAGGGTGATACTTGGTGGTGTCCCATCTTTTCCACAAGTTCATCAATGTTCGGGGTAAGGCTCTGAGCTGAGGAAATCCTCAGAATTGAGTGGAGGTGTTCAGCAGTAAGTCGACTTCTGTGTGATGTTTTGTTCAGGTTCATCAAAGAAAACAGTTGTTCACACAGGTATGTGCTGCCAAACATAGACAACGTTTGAGCAGCCTGGATGCGCAGCTGGGGCATTGTGTCGGGGAGGAAACGGGCGAACTCCGCAGCACCCACTGCCGCATATTTTGCCCTCAGTGCATCATTGCATTGGAGGTCAATCAACTCCATTTGGAGGTTTGGTGGTGAGCTTTCCACGTCAACAGCAAATGGGTTACCGAGCAGTTCCAACCTGCTTTTTTGTGCTTCAAAGTCAGCAAATCGGCGTCGAAAGTCAGCGGCAAGCATACCTATTTTATCAGCCAACTGTGCGCTCGGGAACGCACTGGTAGAGAGCTTCTCTTTCATGGTCTGGCAGCTGGGAAAGTGGCTCAAATTTTCTTTCCGCATCTGCGTCTCCCACAGAGTCAGTTTGGTTTTAAATGCCTTCACTGTACTGTACATATCAGAGATGACATGATCCCGACCCTGCAGCTGCAAGTTCATTGCATTCAGATGACTCGTAATGTAAGGTGGCCAGATTTTCTAAATTAAAACCGGGGACATTTTGAGTTTTGCGGTCAATATATCATTAACATATCCAATTTTCTTCACTTTTAAAGAAAAAAGGGGGACAATTCTGGTTCAATGTAATTCGAAAATGTTAACTGTTGTGCTGTAATAAACTGATGTGTAGACATACTGATACAACTGTGTACTAACTAATTACCATAAATGCACTAACTAATTAATGAAATCTTTCCGAAAATCTGATTTCAATACCATGGTAAGTGCGGAGTAAAGTATTAACTCACTTATTGAGTTTTCCATAGTTAATAACAAAACATTTTCAAACTACATAGGTTATAGCCTCAAGTTTATTTGATAATTAACATATGTACAAGATATATAGAGACAACAGACAAGTAACACTAGCAGAATGACACACTATCAAAGACACTTCAACAGAGAGACACAACTGTCAAACACAATATGACAGACACACTGGGACAAACAGATAAAACAAAGCCAGAACTGTCCCATCTGTATCTGTCCTGGTATTCTGGATGGAATAAGATCAAAAGAGAACATGAGAAAAGGAAAATACTGAGATAATACATGTAAAATACTTAACAATATAATAAATAAGATGAGATTTCTAAGTACATAAAAACTTCTACTAACCTAATCTCTGTACTTTTCAGAAGAGTGAATTTTCTTTAAGATTGCTTTGTCTTTGGCCAGCTTCTCCATGAACTCCTGGCAGGGGAAGTTGAAGTTTGTTTTCACAACAAGCATGGCCTTGATGGTAGGAATAGTGAACCTATTTCTTGCTGCTGTCCATACATCATTCATTTGGGAGAACACTCTTTCAACTGGTGCATTACTCCCAGGTAGGCACATAACCACCGACGCTAACCTTGCCAGGTTATTGAATGGGATTTCGTTGTCTTGGAAGTGGGTAACCACCTTGCTCCATCTGTGATTAAGCGGTGTCTCAGATTCTTTCCACTCTTCAAGTGTTCCTCCCTTCAGGAACTCATGCAGGCCAGTGACCTCATCAAACAATTCATCCTCATTGATCTTGACATTGGGGCATTTTTCTTGCAGTGTGGCCGCTGCCTTCTGAATCTCTTCACGCTGAGGTTGCCTTTTCAGAAGGAGACAATGCAAATCCTTGAGATCATCTGTGTGCTTTCCCCATGCTTGCAAGTAGTTGACAGCTGTAGTGAAGAATGATTGGGATGTTTTGAGAAAGCTCGCTTTTTTCATTGCTCCATTTTCCTCCAGTTCTCTCAGAAGCCCTCGGACCAAAACTGGAATGAAGTTATCGTCACTTCTTGCAGTCAACTTTGCCTCAAAGCTTTTCAATATTGCAGCTGACTCCACAGCACAGCGGTCTTGGCCTTCAAGCATTTTGATTGTGTCACTGAATATGGACAGGTTTCCATGGACAAAGGCCAGCCAAAGTTCAGTCAGAGGATCTTGGAATATTTTTTGCAGGACAGCTGGGCACTTTTCTTCAGAGAGGAAAAATGATTTCAAGGGCAAATACATTTTCAGCACTCTCTCTAGAGCTGGGAGCATAGACAACCAGCGAACATTGCAGTGTCTTAAGATGTTATGGTACTCCTGGCCAACAAACTCACAAAAGCCCTTTAGTCTTTCTACTCTGACGGTGAAAATGTGAAAATAACCAAATATCTTTGTAAGAAGGTACTCAACATCAAGGGGAATCATATCCAAAGCTGTTCTGGCCGTGTTATGAATAATGTGTGCAGGGCAACCTAAGCCAATGACCTCCCGCTGCAGAGCATTTTTAACTTTGGTATGGACATTGACCCTCCCCAGTCTATTCAGTCCTCCAAAATTTGTATTTGTGTTGTCAGCAGAGAATGCCACAACTTTGTTTTCCAGGTTGAATTTTTGGATAACACCAAGGACCTCAGCTGCAATTTCCTCTGCTGTTTCTCCTTTGAGTTCAACAAAATCGAGTAGTTTTGTTTCCACTGATGTGCTATCATGTATCTTACAATATCTTACTAATATTGGCAGCAGCTTTACATGTCCATGATTGGATGCATCAATGGACAGAGACACAAATTCCACCTGGTCTAGGTCCTGTGTTACCAAGGTAGTTGCCCATGGTGCTAACACGTTACTCACTATGGCATCGCATTTTGTCCTAGCACATGTAAATTTTGATTCATAAAGCTTCCTTGTCAGTTGTGCTGTGCAATCCATAGATCTGAAACTATGATTGTGTCGCAAAGTGTGGTATGCAAAGACAGCTTCCTGCACAGCTAGATCGTATTCTTCCTGGGAAGGGTCTACCTTCTTGAAGAATGTGGTGACAGAGGGCACACCAGCACGGGCAATGAGAGAGGCTTTATGCTTTTTTGTCTGTTGATGTTCTATTACTGCTGTTCTTCCTCCACTGGCAACTGAAAATGTTGAATTACAAATGGTACAGTAAACCATTGTATCATCTTGACCACCTGGGCGTATGAATGAAAATTCTTTCCTCATATTGTCATTTAAGTGACATTTTCGTTTCTTGGAAAGAGCCATTGCACATTTTTTTCTGCTCTTTGTCACTATCCTTGTATACTCTTCGTACTCTGTTAACTTTTTCTTCCCCTCCAAACTTTCTCCCTTTTCTTCTTTCTTCCTTTCCTTCTCTTCCTCACTATTGTACAATGTCTTTGCTTCTTTATCTTTATTCCGGTTTTTCCCTTCTCATTCTGTTCTTCCTCTCTGATATTTAAAAAGAGATAGTACATTATTAGATACACTTGGGTTAACAGTCACATTGTTTTTGTCAATTTATAAATTTCATTCTGCTACTCCATTGAACCACTGATTCAACTTACCCCAAGGCCCATGGTTCACTTTTCCCCATAGCCACCATTTTAGAAAAAATAGCCTAGCTTAAAAATTCAGTCATCTTTATCTTAATGATTCACATGGTTTAATACGCTGCCAACACATCAACATATACAATAATATATGTTTTTAAACCTGGATACATTTTGTTTGACATGACAGCCGATATAGCTGACATCTAGAAAATGTACTTTGACAAGCAAAAAACGTTTTTTTGTAAAAATGTTTACTTACCAAACCACAATGAGCATCTCTCTGTCACAGCCAAAGAGAAATGGGAGGAGCTTGCATAATTGCATAAACACGATTGCATAAACACGATTGAGCCGTATACTGTTTACCCAGTGTTTCCTTACATGAAACGTTTTATTTCACCTTGCTATGTGTTTTTAACGTATATTAAAAAACGGGGACATTTCCGGGGACAGTTTCAACCGGGGACAGGCCAATAAAAACGGGGACTGTCCCCGGAAAACGGGGACGTCTGGTCACCCTATCGTAATGTCACACAGAAAAGCCATTTCACACAGAAACATTTCGTCTCGGAGTTGTGTTGTGTCTTTCCCTTTGCTGTCCAAGAACAGACAAATCTCCTCACGAAGCTCGAAACATCTTTGAAGCACCTTTCCCTGGCTTAGCCATCGCACCTCTGTGTGATAAGGCAAATCACCATGCTCCGTTTCTAACTCCGTCAGAAATGCCTTGAACTGGCGGTGATTCAAACCTTTGGCTCTGATAAAGTTAACTGTGCGCGTGATGATGCTCATTACATGCTCCATTTTCAAGGCTTTACCGCACAACGCTTCCTGGTGTATGATACAATGATAAGCTGTCAGCTCACCTGTCGCGTTTTCCTCTTGCATCTTTTCCCGTATCTTCGCCACCAGTCCGCTCCTGTGTCCACACATCGCAGGTGCTCCGTCGGTTGTCAAACCCACGAGTTTTTCCCAAGGCAGCTCCATCTCATTTACACATCTTGACACCTCTTCATATAAATCATGCCCCGTAGTTGTGCCATGCATAGGACGTAAAGCCAAAAACTCCTCTGTCACGCTTAGGCTGGAGTCCACTCCGCGGATGAAAATTGACAACTGGGCAATGTCAGAAATGTCGGTGCTCTCATCCACAGCCAAGGAATATGCAATGAAATCTTTTCCCTTTTTCACAAGCTGCTCTTTTAGATTGATGGACAACTGGTCTACTCTCTCGGCAATGGTGTTTCTGCTCAGACTCACATTTAAAAAGAGTTGCCTTTTTTCTGGGCAAACTTCGTCACAAACTTTAATCATGCAGTTTTTGATGAAATCCCCCTCCGTAAATGGCCGGGCTGATTTAGCGATCTCTTCTGCCAAAATAAAACTGGCCTTGACAGCAGCCTGGCCTTGTGATTTGGCTTTTTTGAACAGAGCCTGTCGAGATTTGAGGCCTCGTTTTAATTCCTCTGCCTTTTGTAGCCTTTGTTCCATGTCCATATTCTTGTTTTTGTCCGCGTGTTTCGTTTCATAATGTCGTCTCAGATTATACTCTTTCAGTACCGCCACACTTTCTCCACACAGAAGACACACAGGTTTTCCAGCTACCTCCGTGAACATATACTCCGACTCCCACCTTGTTTGAAACCCCCGGTTCTCAGTGTCCACCTTCCGTTTTGCCATTTTTGATGGGTATCTGAAAGTTAATTTTACTGTGATGCTGACGACTGCTGTGCCAATAAATATTGAAATGAAGCAGCCTACTGCTCGGTGCGTCACCGTTGCATTGTGGGAAATGTAGTATTGGTGCATGTAAAAGATCTGCGGGCTGCGGGCCGGTTCTAATAATAAATCAAGATCATCCCAGGGGCCGTAAAAAACCTTCTCGCGGGCCGGATGTGGCCCGCGGGCCTTGACTCTGACATATATGCCCTAGAGGATGACCCTGAGGTGAGAGAAGAGCGTAAGTCTTGTGCGGCCGTGTTGGAGCAGGAAATGTGTCCCACCAACAAGCTATTGACTTATTACTCTAGTTGGACAAAACTCAAAAGAGCTGTGGCATGGTTTTTAAAGCTTAAAGAAAAGCTCCAGCAGCAAGTAAAAGAGAAAAAACAAAAGTGCACAACAAATGGTAATGTTTGTGCTAAGCATGAAAAACAACCTAATAACTGCATTATGTGAAAGTCATGCTATATATGTTGAAAAAACATTTTACAGACAGACAACCTCATAAAGCATAAAGTTAAGTTTTTAAAGTTGAAGAAAAGTTTAACCATATTAAAGCATTTTTAAATTGACCCTGTAGATGTGTCCCCACGCTCTAATCAATCCCAGGTGTTGCCCATCATCATCGGGCCGGCTGAGGCTAATGAACACCTGGGATCTACCCTTCTTAAGGCTGAGGCTAATGAACACCTGGGATCTACCCTTCTTAAGGCTGAGGCTAATGAACACCTGGGATCTACCCTTCTTAAGGCTGAGGCTAATGAACACCTGGGATCTACCCTTCTTAAGGCTGAGGCTAATGAACACCTGGGATCTACCCTTCTTAAGGCTGAGGCTAATGAACACCTGGGATCTACCCTTCTTAAGGCTGAGGCTAATGAACACCTGGGATCTACCCTTCTTAAGGCTGAGGCTAATGAACACCTGGGATCTACCCTTCTTAAGGCTGAGGCTAATGAACACCTGGGATCTACCCTTCTTAAGGCTGAGGCTAATGAACACCTGGGATCTACCCTTCTTAAGGCTGAGGCTAATGAACACCTGGGATCTACCCTTCTTAAGGCTGAGGCTAATGAACACCTGGGATCTACCCTTCTTAAGGCTGCCCAAGACTGCCCAACGATCAAGGCGCTTGATGGTTGAGAACCTTATGGCTCCCTCCTACTCGAGAACCTGTGTCTCCAGCTCCGACTACGTCGCGTCTCGTCCCACCACATTTTAAATGTCCTGTATTTCTAAATAGGCCTCATGTATTTAATGCTATTTTTTATCGAAAATAGATCACTTTGTAAATTAGTTTATTGCTACTAATGACACACAAATGAGAAAGATAAAGCACGTAGGCTAAATATAGATCAACAGCTTCCAGAGAGCTTTTACTGGGGAACGGTAAGCCACGTGCCAAGTGTCATACAAAAATGAAATGTATCTTCATCGCAAGAAACACAACTGCAAAACACACATAATAATTTTTGTTTAATTTAAGTTATTTATCTTGTGCGCACAAGATTAAACACAAATATGTTTTGGACTTTAGGGGCATCTGTGAAAATACTGATAATAATCTATTTTCACACTTTTTTTCACACAAAGGCACAACAATCATGTCCTTGTGTCAAAATACCAACAGCACCCCCTACCGCCATTGAAAATTGCTGTACGGAGGACCGTCCTCCCCAAGCTCCCCATTGAAGTCCATTATAAACCTGCGCGTCTGGTGAGTTTTAACATGAGTATCGATGGCAGTAAAGCCTCTGTCACATTGTCCCGAAAGTGACACCAGATGGACACACGATAAAGGAAATGTTCAAATTGGGCTCTGATGGTAAACCCATCGGACCGTTGGTGAGGGCATCTTAAGCCATCGTATGACCGCCGGTGGAGTTCCGGCTCCGGCAGCAACTTTGTGAGCGGTGGCAAAATCGTTGGCATGCCAAAAAATTGCCGAAGGACCTATTTCTCTCCGAGTGCAACGTATGAGGAAGCTGCCATCCTTAACGTCAACACCCTGCCTTGGGTGGCATGTTAAAGTTGAATTCAATTTGAAATAAAAGTTGAAATGTACTGTGTGTTCTGCTGCCAATCATCTCCGATCAGCAATTAAATTTCCCACGGTCAGCAGAAGGTTTCATACCATCGGGAAGTCACGTGACGCCTTCGTGACCGAGTTCGAACGCATCGTACTCTCAATACGACGTTGTGTAGCCATCGTGTGGCCTTTGTGTGTCCTGCGGGTATAAACTACTATAAAAATTCACATCTTCGTGTTGCCTTCGTGTGTGGTTCGGATGCCTTCGTGTGTGCTTCTGTAGGCATCGTACTTGCTTCGGCGGTTGATTGGCTGTTGACCAAGTTCGGGGCCAACTTCGCGCAAAATTCCATCTGGTGTCACTTTCAGTGTGACAGGGGCTTTAAGGGAGAATGATCCTCCGTTAGGGCGGGTCTTGCCAGAGGCTCTGTGAACCAATCAGCAGAGCTCACTGCGCTGGTGAATACCCAATCAGAGTTTTGGGGGAGGGCCATCATGCAAGGATCTATCCTGTGTCATTCATTCATTTCGCGTTCCAGACAACTCATCTACAGACAGATATTTCAGACTGTAAACTATGGAGTTCAGACCTCAAAGAGGTCCAGGTGCATGACGCCAAACGTAAACAGAAAGCATGGCTGACCAGGACATGATGGTGCTCACGATTAGAACATTTACGTGATTTACTACATAACTGGTTTTACTATATGATAGTATGTCTTATTTTAATTAGGTTAAAACCGCTTCTCCCTCAAATCTCACTCAATTTCAATTATGTTAAGTTTGTTTGGTAGAACTAGCCACTGTGCTTAAAACTTCTATTCCGATTTTTCAGATTTTCATCATAAAAGGAGTAATCGCTAAATAGCTGTTTTTCATCAAAACAACGCTTCTTCCCCCTCACATCACAATCGGTTTTAATTCTGTTTGGCTTGTCTGCTAAAATTACCAACACGGCCTCACTGTCAAAATTGATAGTGAGGCCGGATGAAGTACTGACCCAGGCCCCAGTCTCTTTGCATCGCTCCCCTCCAGCAGGAGGCTGCGGGCCATCAGGTCAAGAACTGTACGCCACAAACAGAGCTTCTTCCCCACAACCTTCAGCCTCGTCAACGAGGCCCGCCTCCCCCTCTGAACCAAATGCAAATGTCAAATTCCATCCATCCATCTTCTCCCGCTTATCCGTAATCGGGTCGCGGAGGTAGCAGCTTCAGCAGGGGACTCCAAACTTCCCTCTCCCTGGCAACATCGACTAGCTCTGACTGGGGGATCCCGAGGCGTTCGCAGGCCAGTGTGGAGATGTAATCACCCCACCTGTACCTTGGTCTGCCCCGTGGTCTCTTCCCAGTTGGATGTGCCTTGAAAACCTCCCTCGGGAGGCGACCAGGAAGCATCCTTACTAGATGCCCAAACCACCTCAACTGGCTCCTTTCTACGCGAAGGAGCAGCGGCTCTACTCCGAGTCTCTCACGAGTGACTGAGCTTCTCACCCTATCCCTCAGGGAGAGACCAGCCACCCTCCTGAGGAAACTCATTTTGGCCGCTTGAACGAAGACTGATCGGTAGATCGAGAGCTTTGCCTTCTGGCTCAGCTCTCTTTTGGTTACAACGGTGCGCCAAAGTGCACCCAATACCGCTCCCGCTGCACCTATTCTCCTGTCAATCTCACGCTCCATCCTCCCCTCACTCGAGAACAAGACCCCAAGATACTTGAACTCCTTCACTTGGGATAAGGACTCCCTCCCTACTTGGAGTAGACAATCCACCGGTTTCCTGCTAAGAACCATGGCCTCAGATTTGGAGGTGCTGATCCTCATCCCAGCCGCTTCACATTCCGCTGCAAACCGATCCAGTGAGTGCTGAAGGTCATATACTCAAGACGCAAACAGGACCACGTCATCTGCAAACAGCAGAGATTCAATCCTGAGCCCACCATACTGAAACCCCTCCCCTCCATGACTACGCCTTGAAATTCATGGATGTCAAATTCCAATGCGTGTTTTTACAACGGTACATGGCAATAAACTACTTTCTGATTCAGATTCAGATTTAGGCCTATATTGTCATGTGAAGAACAGAATACAACTGTCATTCCCGCTAGCCGCCCAGGCTATGCATTATGTAGTTCTGTGGTCGATCAACATGTACGAAGAACAGCTTTCACAGCACAAATTGCCAACTAGATCTCAAAAAAGACACCTAACTAGCTTTAATCAGTGCTTACTCCTAGGGGAAATGAAAATTATAAATAAGATCATATCTGTAACTGCCTCTGTGTTCAGTTTGAGTTTTTGGTTCCTACCAGTTTTTGGTTCCTACCTAAATGCTGTAGATTAAGGGCGGAACTAATGGTTGAAGCGCACAGTGTTCCGGGGACGTTTTATGCCGACGCATGCGTGTCAAAATCTCTGTATATAAGAGATAGTTCCGTCACAGTCAGTCAGTTCGGTCGGTCAGTTCAGTCAGTGAAGTTCCATAAATTCCTCTCATATTGCATGCAGCCAATAAGGTACGTTTGGTGTTGTGGTTGTTAGCTGTGTGTAGGCTCAAGCCAGGTAGCTAAAGTGCTAACGAAATGTTTGCTAAGTGAGTTTATTATTATTATTATTATTATTATTGCGGAAGGATTTAATGTGTTTTGTAGGTTAAGTTCATTTTGGTTAACAATATTGTAAAGACATGTGACACTAAGAGACGAAGTAGAAATAATATGGATGTATGTTGTTATTGTTTGATCTGTGATTTATTGTATTTCATGTGTGTGTTTCACAGTTCTCACGGTCTGGATTTGAATAAATCCTACCAGTATCATAAAGAACGCATTGCTGTCATCATTGCATGAGAGGGAGTTACAGTGAGAACTTACTGCTCCATAAGACAGCATCAGAAAGCAGTGAGTATCAACATTAAAACAAGTAAAGATGTCTGAGAGTGGCAGCCAGCGTGTGGTTGTTGTGGATGTACATTGCACAGACATGCAGGCACAAGCACCTGACAAAGAGGGTGCAAATGAAGACAGAGCAACCGTGCAACCACAAAGGGAAGAAGGCACAATAGTTAGCAACCCCGCTTCCTCAGAAGAGCCACGAAGAGGCCAAAGAGTCCGCATGTTGACGGAAAAGGGTCAAGAACTGCATGATGAGCAAATAAGAAAGGTTGCACATCGTTTCAGTGTGGGCTATGAGAAGTGGAAAAATGTTGCTAAAGAAGCTAACCAAGCACTGTGTGCACCTCAGACGACCTGCTGGATGGACACGTCACTAAAGTATGCAGTGCCTCTAGGAGTCTGAATGAGGTTTATGACGATTGGAAGCGCATTGAGGTGCCTGACCATAACACACGTCGCAGAGTCGACACCTGTGAATCAGTAACAAAGAAGATTTTTAATAATGCAATGGACCTTCTAGACACAAGAAAGGCTAAAGGTCAAATGCATGAAGAACAATTCATGGAAGAGATAGTGTCTGTAGCCTCAGTCAAGACAGGCACCAGCTCTCGTCACACTAAATTCTACTCTGCAAGCAGAACAAGTGCAGCTGCTGAGGTTGCTGCTAACCAAGCCACCTTAGAAGTCCTTTGTCTAGCCTATTTATCCTAGACAAAACTGAGCTCAATTTAAGATCAGTATGAGATTTTTACCTTTTTCTTAAATTCAGCTATTAGAATAGAGTATTCTTGTCTCACCCTAATCCCAATTCAAGATCAATGATTTATGTCACTGCACTGACATTTCTTTTATCAGAAATAATCAGCTCTTGCGATAGCAGTAAGATCTAAAAGAAAACTTGATTGGCTTATACATTTCTCAAACTGTTTGAGATTGATATTTTATTAAGCTCCTCACTTCTCCTAAAATTTAGGATACCAGGTCAGACTTAAGTAAGTAATCTATAAATAAGGAGATTTATTTCTGACAAGACCATTTTCCTGTTTCACAATATCTCCTTATGCTGCTTCAAATGTGTCTGGGTTTTACATGCCTGCATATGCCCTCCCTAACATCCCCATCAACCACCCCACCCAACACCAAACTACACCCCTCATACACTAACATCCCCATCCACCACCCCACCCAACACCAAACTACACCCCTCATACACTAACATCCCCATCCACCACCCCACCCAACACCAAACTACACCCCTCATACACTAACATCCCCATCCACCACCCCACCCTCCACCAAACTACACCCCTCATACACTAACATCCCCATCCACCACCCCCCCCAACACCAAACTACACCCCTCATACACTAACATCCCCATCCACCACCCCACCCAACACCAAACTACACCCCTCATACACTAACATCCCCATCCACCACCCCACCCTCCACCAAACTACACCCCTCATACACTAACATCCCATCCACCACCCCACCCTCCACCAAACTACACCCCTCATACACTAACATCCCCATCCACCACCCCACCCTCCACCAAACTACACCCCTCATACACTAACATCCCCATCCACCACCCCACCCAACACCAAACTACACCCCTCATACACTAACATCCCCATCCGATATATATATATATATATACATATACACATATATACCGATATATATCGTATATCGCGATGCAGCCTAAAAATACCTATGATTTTTGGTCCGTATCGCCCAGCCCTACTTGGGACCAGTGCTTTTAATCACACACATACCCGTCATTGTGTGGCTCTATTCGGATGAGAGATGGAGTGTGTGGGGGTCAGGACCAGTGCTTTTAATCATATACTTACCCGACATTATTAGCCTATTCCGCCCACTTTTCGAGACGTATATGCTCTCCTTGTCAAAGTGCAAACTGCAGACATACGTGCTACCCCTGAGAACATGAAACGAGGGACCTTCATCCTCCTCATCAGCCTCACATGAGACACAAGGAGGAGTTTGTCTTTGGGTAATGGTGTAAACTGAGGTAGGGCTGTCTGTGTTTAGACGTTGAGCAGCCGGTACACTACAATAACAGAGAGGAGAGGAGGCGGACAGTTTGTCACGTATCTGGGATAACTACCGAAAGTAAGAGTACACTGCTCACGGCTCCGGAAGCAGGAAGTGTGATATAGGCCTATTGTGAATAAATAAATTAAGGAAGGCATGTGATAGATAACGCATAATAAATAAATATATTGTATCTTGTACATGTGATTGGGTAAAATATCTTACTAGAACCGCCTTCAAATGGGATCCCTTCTTTGTGATTGGCCAACAAGGTCACGGGAACACATAACAATGCAATACCGATGCAATAAAAAAGCGTACAGTCTCGGCTGAGAAAGCATGCCAGATTCTAGCGTTATCCCGGTCTACCGCAACACTGTTTCCGGTCTCTTGCTCCCTATGAGCAACAGTCCCCGGAGCGTCACTTATAAGAACATGAACCAGAATAACAACTACAAAGAGATGGACAGTAAATACGTAATAAAATCATTTCACGACAAAATATCATAAACATGTAACGTAAACGCATACCCCTCTTATCAGAAGTCCCTCCCCCTCCAATCTCAGCTATTGCAACCCCAATGCAACTGAAACGCCCGCCCCTTCTCTCACAAATAACGCGCATTTGGAGCATCCCGGTCCAGTCGGGAGATGAGAACGCGGTCACCGCGAGTCTTACAGCAGCACTTCAACGGACCAGCAGCGAGCTAACGAGCTAACGGTCACTCGGGGCTTGTGTATGTCGTCCATGCTCCCTACAGCGCTGTATACCCCCGCACAAACCCGCCTTCACTTCGGTTTAATTTCTTCATTGGTAACCACACACAGTACTACAAAACTGAAGTTACCTTGTTAAAGGTAAGGTCATTTCTCATGATTAAATGATATTTTTTTTCCTCCTCCCAAAATGGCTGCTACGAGTTAGCTAAAGAACAGGCGACGGTTGTCTTTAGCCGCCGCCGCTAGCGGGCTAGCCTCTCATCGTCGCTCCGAGGCTTACCTTCGGTGTAGTTTCAGGCGGAAGATGGCGACGCCATTCACTATACGATTTTTTTTTTTTAAAGTCACACATTATTATTGTACCGACATCGGCCGGTGTCACCTCACAGACACAGACCCCGTGAAGGTTCTCCATCCCCGGCGAGCCGAGCTGGGCGACAGCCGGTGATGGAGAACCGCCGCCGCCGTGGCCCGTTTTACTGCATCACGGTGTGCTAACCCATCCCCTGTTTAATCGGTCTGGACGGCCAAACAAATCAACGTACCCACCAACAAATAACACAGATACAGATTTGCATCGCCACGCACTTGTTTTTTCGTGGCTGGGAGTTGGGACTGAGAGACGTTGAGATGTCAACGTCTTCTCTCCCCCCGAGTGTCGTGACGTCTTCCCGGTCACCGAGGAGCTAGGCCCGTTAGCCCCTAGTGTTCAGATGCTTCGTTGACCGAGGAGGCCGAGCGTAGACCGGGTCACCTGAACGTCTCCGTTCAGGTGAACTGAGCATACGTCGCACCTGGCCTCCTCCTGGTCGGGTGTGTGGACGTGTAGTCTTCGTGTTGGATTGTAGAGCTGGCGACTAAAACGACTGCGTCATATGTTCATGTTTCATTATGATGCCACTTGTGCATGCTTTAGTATTATGTCATTTGTGCATGCTTTAGTATTATGTCATTTGTGTATGCTTCAGTATTATACAATTTGTGTATGTTTCAATGTAATGTAATTTGGGCATGCTTCAGTATAATGCCATGTGTGCATGTTTCAATGTAGTGTCATTTGTTCATGTTTCAGTGTAGTGTCATTTGTTCATGTTTCAATGTAGTGTCATTTGTTCATGTTTCAGTGTAGTGTCATTTGTTCATGTTTCAGTGTAGTGTCATTTGTTCATGTTTCAGTGTAGTGTCATTTGTTCATGTTTCAGTGTAGTATCATGTGTGCATGTTTCAGTATAGTGTAATATGTGCACTGGTCCATACATGTGCTTGTGGATTGCGACCCGTCCAGTGTGTACAAATCCGTGTGCTTTTCTCCCACAGCACCGTTTCCCCCCTCCATCCCCCGTTATTATTTTTCTTTTAAAGGTTCCTTGTTGTCAAGCCGCCAAAGTGGAGAGTGTGATTGCAGAAGGGGGTGCTTCTCGTTTCAGGTAATTGAGAATGGAGAACCGTTCTACCCTTTTCTCTACTAGCATGCATGGTTGAGGAGGGATTTCCGGTGATAACAAAGCAGGATGTGCCCTGGCTCAAAATGGCTGTTGTGTCACTCCTGGTGAAAATGGCACCAAGAGGGAATGAAATGATAAGCTCCTAAAACAAGTGTTAATAAGTGTCAATAGCACCTTTCATGGGCCAAGCACATGTACTGAATGTGTTGCGTTATTGAATGGGACGGGGTCTGCTGGTCCCAGTGTAGGGTTAGGGTTCCTTGGCTCTCGTTTGTAGTCGTAAGTTAATCCATTTGTGGTTGTTCATTATAAACAGACTGGACTTGACAGGATTTCACTGTGAGCAATGTGTGTAAGCGATGTGTTTTGTGAAACCAGTCACACAAGCAAATTTTGACCTAAAATGTAAATTATCCTCAACCGCCATTGGCATGACATATCTGCACTACAGAGATAACAGATGGCAGCTAAACCCATTAAAAATTATTGTTGACAATGTACTGCATTACACGCACGCATACGGCACATGTGTGGCCTGGTCCTGAGGTGCCCCAGGCAATTATTTTTTAAATTCATGGTGACATAATTGTTGTGGTGTTCATTGTATGTATTTCAGCTTTTACTAGTTGAGGTTTGTTCACCAGAAACAGGTGTAGATGCCTGGAGGCGTGGAGCTTATCCTTATTCATGACATTTTAAACGCCGTCATCCCCTCCTCAGAGGGTTGTGGATGGAGTTAACTTCTTCTTCTAAGTAAGTGGGGGTCATTACTGCCCTGGTAGACATGCTGAGAAACGGGATGTCAGTGCTGAATGATAAACGGGCATCTCCTCTTCCAGGGTAGCCAGAGGACTATGAAATGTATTATTGGATCCCGTATGTTGTGTCATGAACACTTTTTGTCCTTGGCGTGTCCTTCCACGGATGTCTGTGTATTGGGGGCTGCTGATATTTAATTTCAGATGCCGGTGTAGCGCTGCCTGTTTTTAACCACATCTTATTCCAACTGGTATGAACACACCAGGTTGAGACATTTTAAAGCACACACAACAAGAGGCCCACACCCTTATAATATGGCTGCCTTTTTCAAATATTGTTGTGTGTAAATGCTCGTCTATTGTACACTGAGTGTAGGTAAATACGCTGTGAGGTGGACCCAATCGGGCTGTGGTTCAGAGTGTTATTTAAAAACAAGCCTGTTAGATTCCATCTGCTGCTTCCAACCCTTAACAGGAAGTACATCACAAGGATCCTGCTGACTGCTGAGCTCTCTGTTTCTCCACTGATTCACTCCATCGTTATTTAGGTTTTCGGTCAGGGGTGTCGTTATGGGCGTCGTGTTCTGATTAATATATAATATGAATATCAAAAGTAATTTGGCAAATCATAGGCCCTTGAAGGTACAAAAACATTGTAGCCTACTTGTAAAAAGAGGCTACTTCTGAGTCAAGGCCCGCATTTCCATCATATCTGTCGTATCTCAAATATATTTATAAAGCAACGTGTGACCAAATGAGAATAAAAAACCTATGTACCTGCAGTTTGCTCAACTTGTGATTGAACCTTGCACATTTGCACACTTTTAAGAACTGTACTCTGTACTCTTTTTTACTTTCTTACATTTGCCATTTATACCGTTGTTAAAACTAAGCCTTTAGCCGGCATTGACCAAAGCTGAGGTTTATGTAACTCACACCAAGTACGGCACACTGACACTATGCCACTGGTTAGTCGTGCTGGTAAGCAGCTTGCAATATGCCTTCACAAGTTGGCAGAAATACTTTCCCTTCCATTTAAGGTTTATTAAAAGTGTATTTAGTCTATGACAAACTGTAAACGGTCAACGTTTGGTGCAGTAGGATGATAATTTTGCTGATGGCGGCAGCAAGTGTTCTAAGGGGGGTGAATCGAATCACAGCATGTGAACAGTTGAATAGTTGAAAGTCAAACTTTCATATGCATTAATGCTTTTTCCGATGCACACAGCAGTTAGATGGTCAAGTTGTATTATATTATTGTATTACATTAGAGGCCTTGGTGTCTTATTGGTTGTTGAAACAAAACTGTCATTGATATGCCGTCGTGCACTAATAACATGTGTGTTAATGACATTACACACAGGACCTCTAGGCCAACAAAGGTTCAGACTGTAGTACGCACTTTCTATTAAACCACACTAGTGCAATGTCATCCATTAACAAGGCAGTATCATCTGCGTGACTGTATCCCCCTCCCCCCCATCTATAATTGATGTTGGTGTAAATTTAAGCCAGTTTGTCACCACGGCAACGGTGGCTTTGTGATGTGCAGGGAGAGCTCGATGCAGAAGACCCCAGTCCTCTGGGGAGGCACTGACATGAGAGCCGTCAGCGTCTGGCCAGATTAAGTGTGTGGTGTGTGTGAAAGCCCCGCGTTATGTTCTTGTTCTGTGAACTGAGTGTTCCTTTCCCCTGTGTGTGTTGTCCCAGTGCTTCGTCGGGGGGCGGAGGTGGGAGGGGTGCACCTCAGCACTATCCCAAGACTGTCGGCAACAGGTGCGTCTCCCAGCACTTTAACACAAAAAAAACCAGAAAATAACTATACCTTGGTTGGTCCACCGGCACCTGTAATCAGGTGCTTTTAGGGGACATCCATCAGTTGAAAACAGGAGCACACAACTGGGGCTCATATGCTGAGATCTGCGTTGTGGCTTCAAAGCATTGTGGCAGCACTGGTTTCTACCTTTTCCATGTACTAGAACTGGAGGGTACTTTGAGAGGCTCACCAGCAGCTATGCTACATATCCAGTAGGCCTGAACGACACGCTTGAAAGGATGGGACGGCTGGGTCGTATAAACAGTTTTGTAGATCGGTTCTCGTTTTGCTGTTCATAGTTCATAGAACTATTTTTGTGCCTAGCCGAAGAGGGAAGCTTTTCAGCTGCGCACAAATATTCACAGCACAGACGTTGAAAGATGTGTCGTTAGACTTTGTTGACAGTGTACATCAAATTTCCTTTCTTTGCTTTTCATTAATTCATTCCACTTGCTTTTGAACCAGCCCATTTGAGTCTATAGTAAAGGCAAGTAGGTGCCCTTTTCTAATGTCCATAGGCCACATCTAAAGTGAAAGTTCGATTTGATTCGGTTTGATCCTCCTTGCGCGCTAAAGCTCTCACTGTCGTAGTTTCCATCCCGTAAGTGGAGTTGTCGTGACTTGCATCTCCAATGCTAATGATGCCGCTGCTAGTTCTTGCCAGAAATGAGTTTCAGTTCCATGCTTGGTTAAATTACGTGAGTGTGTGTGTGTAGTTACACTTACAAGCCGTGTTCTGGTATACCAGTAATGTACAGTACATTGAAATATCAAGACTAATGACTTATTGCTTCATATCTAAAGTGAACCATTGCTGTATTTATTCATTGCACCTGGATTTCTTTTATCAGACTGTTGTTGAAAATCCTGAAAAACTATCACAGCGATGACACAATATATTATATATATATATATATTATGAAATAAGCGGCAACAAACCTATCTTGAGCCAACGTGCAGAAGGAGATGGTTATGTGTGGTAGTGTCTGTCTCAATCTGCGTTCTGTGTGTTTGTGCAGCGAGTTCCTGGGAAAAACCCCAGGGCAAAGCGTTCAGAAATGGGTTCCTTCACGAAGCACTAGACAAGATGACAACTCCAGCAACGAAAAAGAGCGACACGATGCAATCTTCAGGAAAGTGAGAGGGTAAGTGACTGACTCCATGCACCTTTTCACCAAGAAAAATAACGACGATACACTAAGGCGAATTGGAATATCAGTGATGCATCTTTAATGGTGCCCTACACCGGTTTCTAGTGAAAACGAATGTGTAAATTCTCTATTGGAATGGGGAAAATACCCCTGCCATTGCCAAATTTGGGCAGGTGCTGTTGAGGCCTCAGGCAGTCAAGTATGGCCTTATCAAACACAGAGATCATAAGGTTTTCAGGGCTCTGTTCCGTGAACAAACACACAGGGTTATGAGGACTCTCAACAAGTTCAGCTTTCCGAGCCGACAGACCGGCTGATTGCTGCCGTGTGTTTAACACGTGCGTCCCTTCCTCCCTCAGCATACTCAACAAGCTCACGCCTGACAAGTTTGACAAGCTATGCCTTGAGCTCCTCAACGTGGGCGTAGATTCTAAAGTCGTCCTTAAAGGAATCATCTTGCTGGTAAGCGGGCGATCGGTTTGTCGTCACAGTTTTCATTTTATTATTGGCCACAGAAGTTCACCGGTCAGGTGTGGAAATGTAGTCCCTGCTCTGACTGACTGTGTGTGTCTTGCATCTTCGTCCCTCAGATTGTGGACAAATCACTAGAAGAGCCCACGTATAGCTCGCTCTATGGTCAGCTATGTCTGCGCTTGGCAGAGGACGCACCAAACTTTGATGGCCCTTCCCTGGAGATCCAGCCCAACCAGAAGCAGAGCACAGTGAGTCCTGGCAACTACCAACCACACTCTTGAATGACATTAAAAACACCTTTGGCTCTTTAAATTAAATCCTATGCTTTAATCCATTCATTTCTGAGAAAACTAAAGTGGCTTGATCTAAATTGTGCTTTATATATGTATAATATATATTATTATACATATTTTTCCAAATATAGACTGATCATTGTAGTCCGTGATGCCAGTAAACCTGCTTATGCGACCTGCACATGACCCCCCCCCCCTTGTGTTTTTTTTAGACCTTTAGAAGGCTGCTGATTTCCAAGCTTCAAGATGAATTTGAAAACCGTGCCAGAAATGTTGAGCGTGAGTAATGCCTCCTGTCCTCTCCAGCCCACATCGTAATGTTGATCACTGTCCACTAACGTTCACTCCTCTCTCTCTCTCCCCAGTTTACGACAAACATGACAACCCTCTCACTTCCGAGGAGGAGGAGCAGAGAGCCGTTGCCAAGATCAAGATGCTTGGCAACATTAAATTCATCGGGGAACTTGGCAAACTCGACCTCATCCATGAATCTATCCTTCATAAGTGCATCAAAACAGTACGTTGCCTCCCTTTGTGATCAAGCTGTGTGGCACACAAGTGAAGGCAAAACATTTGTTAGTGCATAGCGATTCACGCAAAAATTAAGCATTCAATTGGCATAGTAAGGTCTTCTGTGGAAGTCACACACAGTCAAAGACATCTCTGTTGTAACCGGCCAAGCTGCCGCCTAGTGAGGTATTCCAACCCCGGTTCTTTTCTTATGCGTAAATGTACATACCCCCCCCTCTGTCGGACACACTAAAGCTAACCTGTTTTCACTCACGTGGCCTTCGCTCTCTCCCTCTCTCCTCCTCCCGTCTGCAGCTTCTGGAAAAGAAGAAGAGAGTCCAGCTCAAGGACATGGGGGAAGATCTGGAGTGCCTCTGTCAGATAATGAGAACTGTGGGGCCGAGACTAGACCATAAGAAAGCCAAGGTCGGTACCTGCTGCATCACAATTTTAATTTTAACTTCAAAAAAGAGAAAAAAAATTCAAATCCCGATGTGATATTTGTTGGAGACTCTACCAAATGGGTCTTCTTCCATCTGGAGTAAAGAGTAAGGTGTAGGAGCTTTGGCCGGAGCTTTGGGCCGTACTGCGGTAGTGTTTAGCTTAGCTGTTGAATACTGACTCTCTCCCCAGTCTCTAATGGATCAGTACTTTGGGTAGTGTTTAGCCTAGTTGTTGAATAGTGACCTCCCGTACCTCTCTCCCCAGTCTCTAATGGATCAGTACTTTGGGTAGTGTTTAGCCTAGTTGTTGAATACTGACCTCCCGTACCTCTCTCCCCAGTCTCTAATGGATCAGTACTTTGGGTAGTGTTTAGCCTAGTTGTTGAATAGTGACCTCCCGTACCTCTCTCCCCAGTCTCTAATGGATCAGTACTTTGGGTAGTGTTTAGCCTAGTTGTTGAATAGTGACCTCCCGTACCTCTCTCCCCAGTCTCTAATGGATCAGTACTTTGGGTAGTGTTTAGCTTGTTGAATAGTGACCTCCTGTACCTCTCTCCCCAGTCTCTAATGGATCAGTACTTTGGGTAGTGTTTAGCTGTTGAATAGTGACCTCCCGTACCTCTCTCCCCAGTCTCTAATGGATCAGTACTTTGGGTAGTGTTTAGCTTGTTGAATAGTGACCTCCCGTACCTCTCTCCCCAGTCTCTAATGGATCAGTACTTTGGGTAGTGTTTAGCTTGTTGAATAGTGACCTCCCGTACCTCTCTCCACAGTCTCTAATGGATCAGTACTTTGGGTAGTGTTTAGCTTGTTGAATAGTGACCTCCCGTACCTCTCTCCCCAGTCTCTAATGGATCAGTACTTTGGGTAGTGTTTAGCTTGTTGAATAGTGACCTCCCGTACCTCTCTCCCCAGTCTCTAATGGATCAGTACTTTGGTCGCATGCGGTCCTTAATGAACAACAAGGAGCTACCGTCCAGGATCCGCTTCCTGCTGCAGGACATGATGGAGCTGAGAGAGAAGCGCTGGATCCCCCGCAAGGCCTTCAACGACCACGGACCAAAGACCCTCCACCAGATCCGGCAGGAAGCAGTGAAAGTGAGTGAGCTTAGACCCCCGTCCTGTCCTGAGGGAACCTGCGTGTAGATGTACACACCGTTAACCCACAACTCGTTAACTGTGATGGAAAAATGTTTAACATGAATTCCTATGGCCTAAGGACTGAATGGAAAACTATAGTAGTCGATACGATATCAAATGATTAACTATGAATTCCGTTTAAGATTGTAGGTAGAACCAGTGTACTTAACACTGGCCCTCTGTATAGGACTATCATCCAGCATTAGCATATAGATGTTTGATTAGAAGTGGCCAGAAGCGTGAAGGCCTCTTCTAATCCAACATATAACATGTCGTTGTGTGTGTAGGATTTAGGTGTGTTCATTCCATCACCCATGTCTCACGGGATGAGGATGGACTTCTTCCTGGAAGGCCCCTTCATGCCCAACCGGATTAAATTGGACAGAGAGACTCTGGGGGGATTGGCAGAAATGTTTGGACAGATGCCAGGTACATGGTGTGTGTGTCTGTCTCTTGACAGACATTGTGTGGTGCCAGACGTTGAAAGAAATGTATGCTTCCTGCCATAGTAAAGACGTGTGTGTGTGTGTGTCCAGGTAGTGGGATTGGGACGGGCCCAGGGGTCATCCAGGACAGGTTCTCCCCCACCATGGGGCGCCATCGCACCAACCCGCTGTTCAACGGCCACAGCGGCCACATCACCCCTCCCCCGCAGTCTCAGTTCGACATGGGGGCCAAGTCCTTTGTCAAGTCCAACCAGGTAACTACTTTACCGCCCTGGGTTCATAGTCTCCGTGATACGCCGCTTGGCGCCGTGTGCGAGTGCCGTCTGTGACTAATAGTGGCCGCTTGTCTGCAACGTGACAATCTGGAGTCTGCTGGAGGGGAGATTGTACATTTTCGGAGGTGTGAAACACGTGACCAATTGGCGTATAAACCGTGCACGAGGCGCCGTGATTTGTCTCTGAATGTGGCTTTGCTCCCCTTGTGATTCCTGCAGCTCCTCGCCTGCGTCCAGGTTTGATTTAGAAACTTTGTGTACAGAGAATTAATTTAGTTCTTAACTCCAAATTGAGTGGACTGCCTCGATTGTCTTCAGCCTGACTTGTATGTTTTGTGGAAGTAGCCCGGGGCACCAGACCCCTACACTGCCCCCCTGAGCATCTGTATATTTAATAGCTTTCCACTGCTCCTAATACTAGGATGCGTTAAATGCAGACAAACTAATTTCACTGTATGTACTGTACCTGTATGTGACCAATAAAGAGGATCAATCCTCCACATTTAGATTAGAAGTTGTTTCTGGTAAACGCATCTAGTGTCTGTAGTAGTAATATATAAGGCTGTAAAATGTAAAAAAAGAATCTGGAACTTTGACCTGTGATGATTCCCACAAATGGATTTCCTTTGTTTTCTTTGGTGTTTTTTTCTTTATGACCTAAGCGTATGTTTCTGTCGGTCAGGTTCAGAACCAGCATTTCCTCAACCAGAACCACTTGGCCCAGCAGCAGCCCCAGTCCAAGGACATGTCTCCTCGCTTCAGCCAGAAAGGACAGCTCAACATAGACGAGGTACTCATCAGCCCCGACCACCTACAACCACACCAGTCACGGCCAGTGATTATGAAAAGACGCGTTATTCTAAAGGGTTTCTACCTGCCGTCAGTTCTATTTTTACCTCTTCTCCTCCGCTGCTTCTTTCTCTTGCTCTGCCGTCATTCCTCCTCTTCTCCTCGTTTCTGTACTCAAGCTGGCAGCCGGTCCACTGACTGTGATTATGAGATAGGAGGTTGTGACTTTCTTCTGCGGTTTAGTTTTGCAACAGTACCTGCCACTAGATGTCAGGCCCGATGACATGACAAGGACGCAGGGTGATGAAGTATCTGTTTTTTTATGAATCATTGAACACAGCAGATGATGCATGCTAGAGCTCTAACTCAAGTGTGGTGTGAGGCTGTTTTAACCTGTGGGCCTTGATTAACAAGGACCCACAGGTGTGCAGCCTCACCAGCCATAGAGGAATCAGTCTGACTCAGGCCAGATGAGGCTGCGTAGACAAGCCACCAACCACACACACTCCACCACGGCGTTCAGTGCAGTGAGACCGGTGCCCCGTTGTTCCAGTGGCTCCGTGTTAACGCTGATATGTGGTCTAACGTTGCCTGTCGTACTGTACCTCTTGTGTCTTGGAGCAGATCAGTTTGAGGCCATCCCAGTCATTCCTCCTGGTACCCAAGCTCCAGCCCCAGATCCCCGCCATGGTCCCCTCCAGTGCCCAGCCCCCTCGCACCCAAACCCCCCCTCTGGGACAGGTGAGACTAGAGAACCATCTGGTCAACAACAGAAATGGATGTATATGATTCACTATCAGTGGGAATATTCATTTTTTAATAATTGTATTTTTCACTGAAAAGTATTCTTATTATGAGCTATTTGTTTGGGTCTGTACCACAAACAGGTTTTCTTTTTCTCTGGAAGAATTGATGTATGTGTAGGCCAGGGCATCTCTGCAGCGCTACAGTTAATTTGCTATGGTGTTCTGTATTGACATTTACACATTTTACCCTTATCAAAGAATTGCAGCTCCTGCATATTGGATATTGTACTTGGCCAAATTGGGATTTCAATATTTATTTATTCAAACCCCCAATGTCCGCAGCCTAACCCGTGTAGCCTGAAGATTAGCAAGATGCTCTAGCGACCGTTGCCTGCTGTTAGAGATGTTAGAGTCTCTAATTAATGACTAAAATTGTAAATGGTAGGAACGCTTGTTAGTACAAAACCAAAACTGGTGCTTAAATGTGTCTGAACCTATTGGAACATACAGGCATAGTGACTAACCACGGCGTGTCCCCAGCCTCCACAGCTCGGCCTGAAGACCAACCCCCCACCCATCCAGGAGAAACCACAGAAGATCAACAAGAAGCCTCCGCCCACCAAGGAGGAGCTGCTCAAGATGACGGTACGCTTTTCTTTCTATAGCCCTTGATCACAGACTTGATCACAGGCTTGGTCTCAGAGGGCTCACAGTAGACCCATCTACCCTGAGCCCTCTGGAGAGGAAGGTTGTTGTGCCGTGAGGGCCGTGCTCATCACCACTTGGGTACACGGGACCACACGCCCCAACTGGGGACTCTGTGGACATTGCACTTCAAACAAGAGGAAGTAAATAAATAAATAAATAAAAAAAAAATGGTAATAACTACAATATGTACATGTAACACATATCATCCATCAGTCACTTTATTGTTCTTTTTATGTTCATTTTTTTTATTGTGCATAGTATTGTTATTGTGTTCTAGAAATTCCTACTGCGGGAGGGAATGGGGAGTAAGCATTCTATTGTACATGCAAATCAAATTCTTAAATCTTGAATCTACATGCGTAATATACGCTTTCCAAAAAAAGTAGCAAGCGTTGAGGCCCAGCTAATTGCCATCCCCACGCCGTCCCCCCAGGAGGCCGTCATGACGGACTACCTGACCACCAGGAGCCTGAGCGAGGCGGTGGGCGGGGCGCGCAACATGAAGGCTCCCAAGCACTTCCTGCCGGAGATGCTGAGCAAGATGATCGTGTTCTCCCTGGACCGGCCGGACGAGGACCGCGAGCACGTCAGCACGCTCATCCACGCCCTGCGCGCCGAGGGCCTCATCACCGCAGAGAACTTCATGCAGGTACCTGACCCGCCGGGCGTCCTGGTCGGATTCCCATTTGCCGTCTTTACTTGGCTTTCTCTTTAAATACCGGTCACTGTCTTTTTCTTTTGTCCATAAAGTAAGAAAAACTCACTGATATCCACCACCACCACCACCTCTCCTCCGCTGCCCACTTCCTTGTTTGTTTTGTAACCCGTACATGGAAACAAAAGGATACTATGGAACATCATTCACACGGCACCAACAGACAAATCAACACCACTACATATAATCCAACCAAAAACAATACAAAACGGCACAGTGCAGTTCATCTTTATTTTAAGAGTTTGAATAGTTGTGAACAGAGCAGATGGTACATGCTAGAGCTCCTCTTCCTCTAGTGTGTGTGGTGGAGGCTGTTTCAACCTGTGGGCCTTGATTCACAAGGACCACCAGGTGTGCAGCCTCACCAGCCAATCAGTCTAAAGCAGGCCAGGTAAGGCTGCTTAAACCAACCACACACCACAATCTTGTGCTATGGTACTTTGTTGACTGATATTCAGGCTGGCTATGGCTATGCGTCTCAAGTGAAGGGGAAAACCTAACCTTTCTCTGGTCCTCCCGTGGGACAGGCCTTCCTCAGTGTGCTGGACCAGTGCCCCAAGATCGAGGTGGACGTGCCCCTGGTCAAGTCCTACCTGGCCCAGTTTGCGGGGCGTGCGGTGATCGGCGAGCTGGTGAGCGTGGCGGAGCTGGCCAACCCTCTGGAGAACGGAACCCACTTCCCGCTCTTCCTGCTGTGCCTGCAGCAGACGGCCAAGCTGAAGGACCGCGAGTGGCTCACTGATCTCTTCCAGCTGAGCAAGGTCAACATGCAGAAGATGCTTCCTGGTAGGTCGGGGTTTTTTGTTTTTTTAATAGACATTTGGGTGAGATTGTCCCCAACCCTGAATCCTTTTTTCTTCTTCTTTAAGGTTGGTCTGAAATATGATTCTGTGTGGCATAATAAGTCTTAAATCTTACTTGTCTTAAGGTGTAGGAACTCTGCTGACTCTTACTTTACTGTTAAGTGCTATATTGCCGTTGTTTACAACTGTAACAGGTGCAGCATGCTAAATGCCGCTACTTTTAAATAGCAAGGGGCCATATCTTCAAGTCTCTCAATCCTAATTCTAACCCCGACTCCCATGGTGTTGTAGAAATCGACCAGAACAAGGACCGCATGCTGGAGATCCTGGAGGGCAAGGGCCTGAGCTTCCTCTTCCCACTGCTCAAGCTGGAGAAGGAGCTCCTGAAGCAGATCAAGGCGGACCCCTCTCCACAGTCCATCTACAAGTGGATCAAAGACAACATCTCCCCCAGGCTCCACACGGACAAGGGCTTCGTCAACATCCTCATGACCAGGTACCGACCAGACGCTTCTTCTGTGTTCCTCACGGTTTCTTCCTTAATGGTTAGGACAGTAGTTCCTTGCCCTTTGAGACCAACTTTGATCAAGGGATATACAAACACCACCGACTCCCCCTCCCCTACACAGCTTCCTCCAGTACATCTCCTTGGAGCTGAGCATCGCCGAGGGTGACGACCAGTCATCGCCCACCAAGGAGCAGCTGGAGCAGGAGAGGATGCTGCTGCTGGCCTTCAAGCCCGTCATGCAGAAGTTCCTCCACGACCACACCCAGCTGCAGGTGGGGGCCCTGTACGCCCTGCAGGTCCACTGCAACGGCAGCAGCTTCCCCAAAGGTACGGTCCCCTGACGGTACCCCCCCTGTGGGTCAGGTCCCCCTGACCCACCACACTCACCTGACCACACTCGCCTCAACTTGGTCCCATATGGTGACAAATGGGAAGTTTGCGTTCACACACACGGTGAGTCAGGTTATATAAGCGTAGGACGGTACACTGACTGACCACGCCCTCTCGTTCCACAGGCATGCTGCTGCGCTACTTTGTCAACTTTTACGACATGGAAATCATTGAAGAAGAAGCCTTCCTCGCATGGAAAGAAGACATCACCCAAGAGTTCCCTGGAAAAGGAAAAGCTTTGTTCCAGGTAAACGCCGACTCCCATCTGGGTGGACGTATGACACATTTGGTTAGTACACCTCCTCGGTGGTGAGCTGACGTGGGAAATGTCTTTTTCCTCCACCAGGTCAATCAGTGGCTAACGTGGCTGGAGACTGCAGAGGAGGAGGAGTCAGAGGACGATGCAGACTGATCGACCAATCAGAAGCAGGCATTGTGGTGTACCTCTGTCCCACCTCGTATTCCACTCTTCCGCCCCCGTCTGATTAAACTCTGGGTTTCATGTAACCACTACCACTCGGCTGCTTGTGTATCGCGATTAAAAAAATAAAGTAGAAAAACGAACGCATGTACGACCACCCAAGACTATTCCTTCTCTGATGCGCTAAGAGAGCCCTCTGCTAATTGGATGATTTCAATGGGGTCTCTGTCCTGATTGGCTTTATGAATTCTAAACGGTGGCCCAATGTTTGTTACATAGTTTGAATGTGCTCCGTTTAGGTTGATCTATTTGAACAGTTAGTGATTCGGCCTTTCCCCTGACTTTGAGTCATTGTTCATGTGGTTTACTATTAAGTATTTAAGAGCTGAGCGTGTGGATGGGGGGAGGTTTAGATGAGTCTGCCTTGACTCACCCAGGTCACCCTCTTCCTGGAAGGGATTTAGTTTCTTTTTAAGTGACCAGTGACCATGGCCTAGTACAGAATTCAAATGTAAACATCATTCTGAAATTCTAATTTATTTTTGAAAATTGGCGAGCCTAAAACAATAATGACCATCAATCCTGTGTCTGACATTCCCCTTCTCGGATAACAGCGGGAACATATGCTAAATCATGATGTTAACGTAGCCCCCCCCCCCCCACACAAATGGTGAGCCAGTGTGCTTGTGTGTACACGGTTATGGGTTTGGATCATGTCATTGGGTGTTGATAAGAACTGTACATTTCTACTGCTTTAATATCAATAAAGTCCCTTACATGAGCGCCACAACCTGCCTCCTGCCTTATTGCTGAAGTGGGCCTCACGCCTTTTAATTCATACATTTGCACAGCAAAGCTGTCCAGTTGAAAAACGGTGACCACCATCTGATCACACACGATGTGTGAAGAAGTGTTCAGGACAACCAAACCCTCCTGACCCCACAGAGCTCTCCTTTTAATTCAGTTTCAATAAGCAGAGGGCAGGTGTATTGGACCAATGCTAAATCAGCAGGTACCAGGTAACTAACCAAAATGAAGTGTTTCATGCAATATGTGTTTTATCCTCTAGAGGGAGTCTTGAGGTTCAGTTGTCCTTTTGAATCGTGTACAGACACACCAGTGATTGGTCTTAGTCTGCAATGGTCCGTACTGGATTGAAAGGATTTAATCTCCCGACAGCTCAGGACACGTCCTGATCACACGCACACTTTAAAAGTCCTTCTCCTCACTGTTCTGAAACGCACGCGTGTATCGCCGCCCATCGGCTCTGGCTACTCCTCGTCGTCCGTTGGAATCCAGAAGTACTCCACCACCTTCCTGCTTCGCCGCGGGGGGGCGGAGTCCGGCCGCTCTCCTCCAATGACGGGCAGATCTCCGAAGTGGGCGGGCCCGGGCTGCCTCCCCTGCTGTGGGGCCGACACCCTGAACATTGTCCTGGAGAGAGGGACGTCTGCGTGCTTATCTTTGATCCACTTGGTATTCAGTCGACGGCAATATGATTTAGTTTGGATTTGATGCAATGTGTGGGACAACAAATAATACCCAAGTTTTAGATCAATATTTACTTTAAACAGTCACTGTAATACACAATTCTGTAATTGTCCACACTTAGTACAGTAGTATATAGTATAGCATATCCTACAGTATATATTGTTTATAGTGTAGTAAAGTGCAGTATAGTATTAGTAGTAAGCATTCCATTGTACTTATGTGTCAAACATCTTGAATCTCGAATTGCAGATAATCTTCAACCACACGCTGGTAGAAAAAGAAAGAGACACGTTGGTGTGTATGAGCGTCATGTCCGTGTTGTTGCTATGGGTTACCTAGAAGGGCTTCTGTCAGCATTCTCTGGGTTGGGTTCAGGAGTTGAGATGTACACGGGGTCACCTTCCTGTCCCGCCACATGACGGGAAATGCCATAACAATTCAATTCAGATAACTTCACTTTGCATGGTCCGAGTTTACAGTGAATGAATCGCATGAGACCAATGTACCAATACGACAGCCAAGCGCTTATTAAAGTGTAAACTGTCAACAAATGTATGATGTATCCCTTTGTAAATCTTGTATAAATGTGCATATATATATATATATATATATATATATATATATATATATATATATATATATATATATATATATATATATATATATATATTATTACTAATCTGAGAACTATAACCGCGTTGACAAGGGTTCACCGTGAAGTTCCTCGGGCTGCCATTTTGGTTCTTCAGAATCTTGACTCTCTGGTCGCTCTCGGTCATACAGAGGAAGTAGCTTTTGATGTTGGCTTGGCTCTGTGATGGGGAACGACACACCTGACTGAACACCAGAGACCCAATCACAGGGTCTACATGAGCACTGTATTACACACCGTTAGACTACTATTAGACACACACACACACACGCACACACACGTCTTATAGACATTACACTATCATACTTTTGCTGGACTTTCTGGACTCATCACAGTTACTGCTCTGTACTGCACTGTATGTACGATGCTGCTGCACTACTGGCACTTTAAAATGCTTTTAAAATGCATTTTGCACAATATACATATCATCCATCAGTCACTTAATTGTTCTTTTTATTGTGTACAGTATTGTTATAGTATATATTATAGTATAAAGTGTTTATCGTATATAGTAAAGCAGATCATAGCTAGTATACAGTGTTGTTTACATTATAGTATTGTTTAGTATAGTATTGTATTGTATAGTTTAGTAAAGTATTGTTGTAGTACAAGTCACTCTATTTCAGGCAAACGGGTTTGAAATAGACTCCATTATACCGCCAAATGGAACAGTGTAAAAGCCAGTAATGTCCCGTGACCCCAGGTGGGGTCACCCCCGGTTAGCCCCTCCCCCTCCGTCCTACCGCTTTGCTCTGCCTCTGGGCCTTCAGGTGCTCCTGGGCCCCGAAGACGTCGGCCAGCCCCTGGTGCTTCTCCCTCCAGACCAGGCACTCCTCCCTGCGCTCCTGGCTCTCCTTCTCCACCCGCCGGCGCTCCTGCTGGGCCTCCTGCAGCGCCTGGCCGGTCGCCTCCCTCTGCTCCTCGGCCGCCGCCGCCCGGCGCCGCGTGCTCACCTCCCTGGGAGGAGGAGCAGGAGGAGCAGGAGGAGCGGGAGGAGGGGGAGGAGGAGGAGGCATTCTTCACTGGTAGGTTTTGAGGTGTGTGTTTAGGAGGGGGGAGGGGAGGGGAGAGGAGGGGGGGAGGAGGGAGGGAGGGGAGAGGAGGGAGGGAGGGAGGGGGGGGAGGGAGGGAGGGGAGGAGGGGGGGAGGAGGGAGGGGAGAGGAGGGAGGGAGGAGGGGGAGGAGGGAGGGGAGGAGGGGGGAGGAGGGAGGGAGGGAGGGGAGAGGAGGAGGGGAGGGAGGGGGGGAGGAGGGAGGGGAGAGGGGGGGAGGAGGGAGGGAGGGGAGGAGGGGGGGAGGAGGGAGGGAGGGGTCTCCACCAGGTCTCCACACACTTGTCTTTGATGTTGCCGTGCTCCTCGGTGAGGCGTCGGAGGCGCTGTCGGAGGTCGTCGCCCTCGGCCTCCAGAGTCTTGTTCTCCCCCAGGAGACTCTGCTTCTCCCCGGACACTCGGTCCAGCTTCTGCTTGGTCTCGAAGTAGCTCTTCTCCACCTTGGCCAGCGACATCTGCACCTCTGTGTGCTGAGGAGAGGAAGGAAACAAGGTTTTTACAGCTATTAACTGTAAACGTATAATTCAAAGTTTTAAAATGATCTTTATTTTAGAAAATCATTATCGTCATGTATCTCTTCTCTTAAGAGATACATGTTTTCAGTTAAAAAGGGAAAATTCAAACCCTACAACAAGTTATTTTTGTTGAAACGTGATGGAGTGGGTTACAGAGTGCTGGGGATTGGTCCTGGTCCAAACCTCGTCTTAACCGCACAACGTTTTAAAAACAGGACATGGATAAGATGGATAATATGTCAATACGGACTCGGTTAAGACCGGTAACTAGGTCAATCGCACGTGTTCCATTGTGACTGGTGGTTTGGGGATGAGCATCGTAACGTCGATCAGACGTTCGGGGCTGTGTGGCTCTCTACCTCCTTCTTGAGTCGCTGCAGCTCCAGGCCCAGACGGTCCCTGTCCGTCTGGGCCTGCTCCTCGTCCTGCCGGCTGCACGCAGCCTTGGCCTCGGCCAGCGCGCGGCTCTGCTCCGCCTCCCCCTGCGACGCCTCCGCCTGCTCCGCCGCCCGGGAGCACAGGGTCGCCCTCTGCTGGCTCTGGTACAGACTCTGCTTCAGCTGACGGTGGAAGGTGTATATATAACGATATAAAACGATAAATGATGAGACAGTATACAATATACAATATACATTTTAAGATCATACAAAGTCAAATTTAAAAAAGTCCAAGGAATTCACTGACTGTGAATACTTAGAGCAAGATGTCTTAATCTGGAGGATTGAATCCTCTTTATTGGTCACATGTACACACAGTGAAACTAGTTTCTCTGCATTTAACCCATCCTAGTATTAGGAGCAGTGGGCAGCTATTGAATATTCAGCGCCCGGGGAGCAGTGTAGGGGTCTGGTGCCTTGCTTAAGGGCACTTTGGCAGTGCCCGGGTATTTTGGGGACTTGAACCGGCAACCTTTCAATTCCCAAGCCAAGACTAGGAGCTATGCTGCTGCCCCCATCCTTCTTAGTCCTACTCCTTATCCTCCCCTCCTCCTCCTTATCCTTCTTAGTCCTCCTCCTCCCTCCTCCTTCTCATCCTCCTCCTCCTCCTCCTTATCCTTCTTAGTCCTCCTCCTCCTCCTCCTCCTTATCCTCCCCTCCTCCTCCTCCTCCTCCTCCTCCTCCTCCTCCTCCCCTCCTCCTCCTCCCTCCTTCTGTTTCTCCCTCCTCCTCCCTCCTCTTTCTCATCCTCCTCCTTCCTCATCCTCCTTCCACCTCCTCCTCCTCCTCCTCCTCCTCCTCCTCCTCCTCCTCCTCCTCCTCCTCCTCCTCCTCCCTCCTCTTTCTCATCCTCCTCCTTCCTCCTCCTCCCTCCTCCTCATCCTTCCTCATCCTCCCTCCTCCTCCTCCTCCTCCTCCTCCTCCTCCTCCTCCTCCTCCTCCTCCTCCTCCTCCTCCTCTCCTACCTCCTTGACCTGGGCCTGTAGTTCCTGGTTGAGGTTCCTCAGGTTCCTCATGGTCATCTCGCTCTCCGTGCGCATCATGATCCGCTCCATGTGGATCTCGTTGGATAAGTACTTGTTCTCCTTCTTCAGGTCCTCACATTCCTGGAGCGGAGTGGAGGTCCAGAGAATGACGTCACCTCAGATAGTCTACACAGTCTCCATGGTTGTTTTTCTTTCATGGTGTTTTGGCAAGCTATTGAGGAAGAACCATGCAAAGAAAGCCAGCCGGCCACGCCTCCCAACTAGCTCCTATTGATCTCTTGTATTTTGGCGTTCCTCCTATGCGGTCAATAAACATATGAAATGACATCGAAATGCAGCTTTTTATGGTGTGTTTGTATGGGTCTTATACACGTCTTCGACGTAGGCAGGAGATTGCACAAACATAATTAGCTACTTCAAATTGTGCTATCAATGCTAACTTTAAATTACATATTTTTATTTTAAACTGGTAGAAAGGCCCACTCGCAGAGCCCTTTCACAGCTGGCAGACCCATAGTCAGCCCTGTGGTGTTATGAGTGACCCCTGCTGTGCTGAGTATGACGGGAGACCGCCGGTTCTCAACCTTAGGGTCGCGGGACGGTCGTCAACTATTTTTTTATTGTTTTCAATTTAAAAAATGTGGAAATAAAAACATTTTTGCACTGAGCTTGGAGCAGATTTTCAAGCCCAGCTACATGATAATGAATGTCTGATAATAAGATCACCGTTATTCAGCTGGTAAAGCAGTCATGTTGCCTCCGTGCCTCAAAAAGGTGGAGAACCAGTGGGGTCGGTATAGACGGCCTACCTTCCTCTTGCGGACCAGCTCTCCCTGGAGATGGTTTATCTGGAGGAAGGACCCTGAGGTGCTCAGCGCGCTCAGCGGCCGGACGGCCCGTACAGGCCTCCTCCCGAACCTCGCCGCGGTTCCCTTCCCCTCCTCGCCGACCCCCGACCGGCCGCCCCCGGCCAGGTGACCGCTGCTCATCGACAGAGACTTGAACACGCGGTCCTCCAGCGACGGGGACCTCCCGGCCGGGCCGGACAGCGTCTGGAAGTCTCCGTGGGAAGTGGCTCTTAGCGCCATGTCGAAAAGCTTTGACTTGACCGGCTGTTCCTCAGAAGCGTCCTGCTGTTCGTTATTGTTTAGTAGCTTAGCCTACGGTGACGACCGGTCTGGTGTTTACTTCTCCTGGCGGAACCTATCGATAACCGTAACAGAGCGTCATCCATCATTCATGATGCAATGTAATACACAAGGCTTCCAGGGGAGAGCTAGGAAAACGCTAGGCCTCTCTGTACAGGTGTGGTACCGGTGTAGTGTACCGCACACACAGGCCTGGGTCGTTGTCATCAGCTGCACAGTCTCGTTAAAACATGTGACAGTTGAGTTATTATTATTATTATTGATGAAATAACCGGGCTGACGGCCGCCCTCCAGCCGTCGGTCCTCTCATCCTTGCTAGCTGTTGAAGGTTCTAATAATGTGTGGCTTATTATGACCTGACCACTGAGACACATGAGCTTCTAACCGCAGCCTGTAGGCCGGTAACTGGTGTCCATTACATGATGTGTCAGCAGCATCGCTCCACACAGTACAATCACAATACGTCAGAATAAAGATATAGACAGACAAATAGGCTTCTAAACAATTAAACACCAGGGCCCGGTTGTTCAAAGGATGATTAACTTAATCAGTCGTTAAGTCTTAATCTCGGTTGGGGAGCTGTATATTCAATAGCTGATACCCACTGCTCCTCATAATAGGATGGGTTTAATGCAGAGAAACCCATTTCAGTGTGTGTGTACATAAAGAGGATTCAATCCTCCAGACTTAGATTTTGCAGTCTATGGACAACACCTAGATACACTATGGATAGACTATATACCATTATTTTTTAACCATTCATTTTTTATTATCGCAATCACTCAACATTTTTTGGAAGTCCAGTATAATGTAATGGTTTCTTTGATTCCCAAACTCCTGTGGATGCCGACACAGGTTGGATGTGGCCGTGGGGGAATGGACCCAGTACCCTTTGGCTGGGAGGGGAACCCCCTATAGCCACCAAAAACACTCTCCTGTCCCCCAACATAGAACACAGACTACGGGCTGTGTTTTGGCCGCCAATCTAAAAGAACAGGATGGAACGGGATGGAAGCTGGTCGTAGAATAACAACAAATGAGGCATGACGATCAAAGCCCAGAGTATGTCGGTCTCTCACACACACACACACACACACACACACACACACACCACACACACACACACACACACACACACACACACACACACACACACACACACACACACACACACACCACACACACACACACACACACACACACACGTTCACCCAGTCCCATCTCCGAGGCAACACCCTGTATTTTGCACTCCCAGGATGACCGGTCTTGGGCATCCTTGCCAGCCTATTTCCTCCTGTGTGCTTCAGAGGGCCGTCAGTCGTAGAAGAGACAAACTTGTGTGACGCAGAACGGGTGTGGAATGATTCCACTAAGGTTTCCTGAGTGGTTGTTTTTCAATGTCAATGTTGTGAACATGATCCAGGAACCCTATGTCGCCTAGCGCAGCGGTTCTCAAACTGTGGTCCGCACTGAGGTACTGCAGGTGGTCCGTGGAAAAAAAGCAGAATAAAATCCACTTTTTACTATCAAGGATTTTCGGAGACCACCTCATATGTGACTTGCTCCATCGAATATATTTGAATAGTAATACATATACAATCATTGCCAGTGTTATCAGTTGCAAGTGTGTATTTGTTGTAAAAATGACGAAAACAGCCTGTGTGAGGGAGAGAAGCAGCGCTGTCTACTTATTTGCAATGACGTAGTACATTTCAGGACAACTTTGGGAATTTAGTTTGTTTGTTATGAGAGAGAGAGAGAGAGAGAGAGAGAGAGAGAGAGAGAGAGAGAGAGAGAGAGAGAGAGAGAGAGAGAGAGAGAGAGAGAGAGAGAGAGAGAGAGAGAGAGAGAGGAGAGAGAGAGAGAGAGAGAGAGAGAGAGAGAATGTCACAGCCTGCTGCCTGTGACGTTAAGTTGCTCCGTTTTCCGCTTGTAATTATTCCGTTACAAGCTTCAAAGTTGTATTTATCATCTGAATTTGCCGAAACAAGTTTAATATTCTGAAAGCCATGACTTTGTTTATTTGAAATCAGATGAAAACAAACTCTCACGGACCCTGCCCAGTGGCGTTGCGCAATATTTCGGGGCTCCCCCGCAGGTCGGACCATGGGGCCCCGCCCCCTCCCCTAAATCAATAAGAGTGACATGGGATAGACATCGCGGCCACTTTTTTAAATGTTTATTTTTTCAGGCATCTTTTGTAAACAGTATAGGTCAGTAGGAACTCATGTGTACACTGTTGTACGGTGTTGTCGTTCGTGAAGTCCAACGGGGGGGGGAGGGTTGTCGCAATCGTGAAGTCCAAGGGGGGGGGGGGGGGGTTGTCGCAATCGTGAAGTCCAAGGGAGGGGGGGGGGGGGGTTGTCGCAATCGTGAAGTCCAAGGGGGGGGGGGGGGTTGTCGCAATCGTGAAGTCCAAGGGGGGGGGGGGGGGGTTGTCGCAATCGTGAAGTCCAAGTGGGGGGGGGGGGGCAGGGCGCCCTCTGCGCCCTGTTCCCGTTACGAAATCTAAGAGGATAGCCTACAGTGGGGGTGGGGGCCTCCTAAGCTCCGGGGCTCCCCCGCAACGCGGGGGCTGCAGGGGCCTCCGCTACGCCACTGACCCTGCCGTGTTACTTATGATTAATATAGGCCTTACATTCATAATTTCAGCCGGAGGGAGGGGGGGCTGCGCTGCGGAAGAGCAGAGTGCAAGTGAGAGCTCTCATCTTCCCACGTGTGCGTGCAAAACCACAAACATGGATCGGTGGCTAGCATCAGGTGGTCTGAAGAGAAAAGATGTTAACGTTAATGAAGATCATGAGAGTGAGTCGGAGGCATCTACAAGACAGATTCCGCGGGAAAAAAACAAAGAAAGTGAAGATTAAGCGAAAATACAATGTGAAATACTTAGAACTGGGATTTACAAACACAGGCACCGAAGATGAGCCTTTGCCATTATGCGTTCTGTGCTACGAGACACTGGCTAACGAGAGCCTAAAACCAGCTAATCTTCGCCGTCACCTTGAGACAAAGCATGGACAGTTGAAGTCCAAGCCAGTTGAGTTTTTTAAAAACAAGCTCCAAGAATTTCACAGTAGCAAGAACATCATGGAATCCACATCTACAGGTAGCAACAATGCTAAAGCAGTGGAAGTCTCATCCAGATTGTCAAGAATTATCGCAAAAAATGGGAATGCGCATACATACCTCGGTATGCGGCATGCAAGCAAATGGACTTGATTCCATTGTCAGACAGCACCGTACAGCGCAGAATTGAGGAAATGGCCAGCAATGTGAATGACCAGCTAATAGCGCGGATAAAAGCCAGTCGATTTTTTGCACTACAGTTGGATGAACTGACATAGCTAACCTTGCCAACCTGCTCTCATACGTAAGTGTAACCCAGGTCATGTAGACTGGTTACTGATGGATAGATGAGGATGTTCTGTCGGGTAATGTCACTGGTGAAAAGGAGGAGCAAGTCTGCCTAGCTTGACTGCTGCTGACTAGTGGCCAGCCAATGATAAAAAGACCTGTGAATTCCCCCAATCAGACGGCACCCCTCTATTACTTGCCCCGCCCCTTCTCTGTCTCTGCCGCTGCTCTGCTGTGAACCCCCACTCACACAGAACCAACCTGCGCTGAAGGAGAGAGACCTAGTCACAGAGCACAGGCTAATTAATAAGTTCTAATCTAAAAGTGGATATAGTGTACAGTGCGCACGCCTTGCCCATCATCTCGGTGTTGCCAGAGGGCTGAGAGTTGTTTCAAACAACATTGCTGAGTGTGCTGGGTGTGTGCTGCCTCTGTACTGCATCACCAGTCCTGGTGATTAGAGGATAACTTTATTTGGATGCCATTGGTCAGGTTTTTTGGATGAGGTCAGAGTCTGGGTCTACCAGGGATGGCGAGCTGCTGAAGGAGACTACATGCGAAGACCATCTTTGGATTTCCCTTGGCGACTCACTCTGCACTGAATCTGTGTTTCTGCCAGTGTGGTGGATGGAACTGGATGGAACTGATCTTGAAAGGAACTCTGAACTCTGCACGGTATCCATCCCATGGTGCTGCACTCCACAGTGTAGTTGGACTGTCGGTTGACTCACTCACATACATCCATTTGTGGTTTAAATGTTGGGTTTATTGACTGGGGATTGATGTGTTATTGTGGATTGACTGATTGTGATTTCATGCTACAGTTAAAGAAAGATATTTACCAGGGTGCACCCATAGTTTAGAACCCGTAGGATTTAAATCCTAAACTTAAAGGTTGTTTAAGAAAGTAAGTTTATGTCAAGTGGTGACTACAAGTCACATTTGGTTTTCTACTGAGCTCATTGTAATTTGTCTGTCTGTTATATGTGTATTTTGGTACCAGTTCCTTTAATTCTATTTTTCTAAATACAAGCCGGCGCTTCTTTAATTCCTACACACCTGTCTTGTCTCATCATTGGGTTACTCTTAAATGCTCCAGTAGACGAACCTTAACAATTACTAACCCAGGATTAATACCTTATATGGTAGTGGTCATAAGTCCATTACACACAGGTGATACACGTGTTACATAAGGTATGAACACAACGGAGAAATAGAGGAGGACTTTCTCTTTTGTAAATGTTTGCCAACACGCACAACTGCAGAGGCACTTTTTGACATGTTGAACAGTTTCATAACGGAACATAGGATTGATTGGTCAAAATGCGTGGGCATTAGCACAGACGGGGCAGCAGCCATGTTAGGCCGACACAGTGGGCTTGTTAAACGTGTACAAGCAGTGGCTCCACAAACTAAATCAATCCACTGCAGCATCCACAGGGAGGCTCTCGCAGCCAAAAAAATGCCTCCTGATCTCAAAACTGTTCTGGATGAAGCAGTACGAACGGTCAATTTTATCAAGGCCGTCCACTGAATGCCCGGTTGTTTGCCGTTTTATGCGATGAGATGGGCAGTGATCACCGGCAATTACTTCTGCACACCGAGGTCCGGTGGCTATCGAGAGGAAAGGTGCTCGCGCGGCTCTACGAGTTGCACGATGAAGTGAGAATGTTTTTACTTGACTCAAAATGTGAACTTTCAGATCGCTTCAGTGATGCCCCGTGGCTTGCCAAGTTGGCATACCTGGCAGATATTTTTGAGCATTTGAATGGACTCAATCGGAGTCTTCAGGGGAAGTCAGTGACACTTTTTCACGTGCAAGACAAAGCTGAAGCTACAATCAAGAATATGGAGATATGGGCCAGGCGCCTGGAGCAGTCAAACTATGACTCGTTTGCAAACCTATCCGATTTTTTGGACACCGCGGAAATGCAACTTTCAAATAATGTGAAAAATGATGTCAGGGAGCACTTGCACAGTTTGAAAACACAGCTACGGATGTACTTCCCTATCCCTGACACAACTGCGAACTGGATCAGAAATCCATTTGCGACCCTGGACGATGACATCCTCGCAAACTTAACGGCCAGAGAGCAAGACAGCCTTGTTGAACTGTCCTGTGACAGTGATTTAAAAGTGGATTTTTCTCAGAGATGCCTGCCTGCCTTTTGGCTAAAATCTGCTTCAGAATACCCAGAGCTGTCCGACAAGGCCTTGATGTTTCTTATGCCCTTTCCTACCACTTACCTCTGTGAGTCGGGATTTTCATCACTGGTCTCGTTGAAGACAAAATATCGGAACAGACTTAACATTGAACCAGATCTCAGATTGAAGCTGTCATCGCTGGAACCTGACATCCAGATGTTGACGTCTGCGAAGCAACATCATCCATCTCATTAGCTGAGTGATAAGGTTAGCTTGGACTTGCTGTGCGTGTGCGTTGTTTTGAGTTTAATTAGCCTATAATTGCACAAAATCTGTTATTTTATTTATTATTTCCTTGTTACACACGTTTATGTAAATTTATTTTATATTCAGTGTGATTGATAAGATTATTTGTTTCCACTGGACTTGCTGTGCGTGTGTAACATGGTTGTTTTGAGTTTAATTAGCCTATAATTGCACAAAATCTGTTATTTTATTTATTATTTCCTTATTGTACACGGATACAATCGGATGTTGAAAGAGCTGAAGCTGCAGTTCATGTTCACTGATGCAGCTGTTATGTTCTATGAGTGGATGCAGATTTGAATATATGGTCAAGGACCAAAAGAAAAAAAGAAGTTGTCCGCCGTCCTCTTTGAGAAACATACACAACGCAGACAGACACCGGTCACACGTGCAACAAAAGTATCAGATAGGCTTCAATTTACTTTTGATTGTCTATAATTAACTATAAAAAAATATCTGAGTTTTAACACTACGTTTATATGTACTTATTTTTACGGTTTGCATATGAGGTGGTCCGTGAAAATCCTTGATGATAAATAGTGGTCCGCAGAAACAAAAAGTTTGAGAACCCCTGGCCTAGCGGACACTAGGAACTAACAACCACTGGCTGTGCGTGAGGGGCGGGAGGGGGGGCGGGATTATGACAGGATGTCACTACGTTCTATTGTCCTACTGATCTCTCTGAATGGGTGTTACGGCATGTGGTGCCTTCGGGTGGCAATGTGGGCCTTGTTCCCTGTTTCAGGTCAGAGCCCCGCCCTGCTCCAGCACCAGGATCCGGACTCCACCAATCACCAATCAACTAATCACTAATCACCGCCACCTGCTATTTTTGTGGTGTATAAAGGCTCCCTGTTTTACGCAGCTCACCCTCTTTTGTTTGACACTCTCAGGGCATGCACGTCCCTACGGTGGTTGGGATAGGTAAGGTCCAGGTCTTCGGGACAGTTGAGACAGAGGCCTCTTAACATTACCACCACATAGGTAACTCACTGGTAATACCCAGGTTAGAGGGGGTATGCCACCCATGGGTATGCCACCCATGGGTATGCCACCCATGTACGTTTTGATAGAGTAGTGTGTTTGGTCAACCGCTTGTTGCCACTGCTGCTATATGGAATTTGGGAGAGGGAACTTAGTTTCCTTTCCCTAGCTTTGTGAAGTTCTTTTTGATTTGGCATACTTCCACCTGGTTCCTGAGTATTTTGAGTGTATCGTGTGTCACAAATACACTTATTTGCACTTTGACCCCTGTGTTGACTCTGTTCTTGCTCCGGCACACACAGGATCCCAATTTACCCGATGGTCGAACACTCTTGGACATCATGTAACAATGGGCCACGTAGGATAAGATCTCCTGCTGTGAGCAACCGGCCTCCCAGGGCCAACCCCTGGTCTGGACGAGGGCCGTGCAGAGTTGACCTTCACACACAGCCCTGGATAGGACGCACAACACCTTGATACAGGCAGGATTTACTTAGTTCGAATCTGAATCCCCAGGCAGTGACCTACTGAACTGTTAGGAGTTCTGCCACCATCATAACATGTCATTAACATTACACTTTCAAACTTTGCTGGACTTTTTGGAATCATCGCAGTTACTGCACTGTATTCATAATGCTGCTGTACTACTGGCACTTTTAAATGCTTGTTGCACAACATAACACATGTACATATCATCCATCAGTCACTTTACTGTTCTTTTCATGTTCATTTTGTATTGTTTATAGTATTCTTATAGTATATTGTTTTAGAAATTCACACTGCGGGAGGGAATGGGGAGTAAGCATTCCATTGTACTTGTTGCAAATGTCAAATACAAATCTTAAATATTGAATCTTAACTTAAAACCTACCTTTATACATTGCTGTGTTAGAGTGCCCCTCAGCTCTCATTAATCAGCTAAATCGACCCGTTAGCCAGCACTAGCCTATACCCCTGCTGCCGATAGGAACTATACTATAGCTTCTCTACATCAGTGGTTCTCAACCTTTTTACACCAAGTACCAGAAAGTAGTCTCTCCAAGTCCCACCATATGACCAACGTTAAAATGCTATTCAGCGATGCACAGTTCACGCAGGAGGCTCATTTATTCCTAATAACATGATTTATAGTTAACTTTTGTCGGCCACAGCCACAATGTACTAAGGGGAGGCACTAGAACTAGCACACTCTTCCACACAATTCTCATACAATGCAAGGGGCATCGAGAACAGAACTATCATTCTCACTCAGCAAGTGGGACCATGAGGAAGTGTAATACAGTTCCTCATTTTCTCACTCGATGGTTGGATAAGTGGATGGATGGATGAATGGTTTGGTTTTGATGGATGACAATATGGATATTCCCAAAACAAACCAGGGGCCGGTTGTTCTAAGGGGGGTAACTTAATCAGTCGTTAAGTCTGAATCAGTCGTTCAATTTCTTAATCAGTCTTTAGTTAAACATTTGTTAACTGTGGGTTGTTCAAAGGGTGATTAGGCGAGTGATTAACTAATCACTAGTTAAGCAGTCGTTAAAAAGTGATTAACTAATCACTAGTTAAGCAGTCGTTAAACAGTGATTGCGTTTTTACCCATAATTCTTGAAGCAACTTCCTGTATCTCCTCTCAACAACTCTAAAGATGGATGCTTACGCCAATTCCAGCAGAAAAAGAAAAACCTTTTTCCTTAGCAGAAGTTAATCTGTAAACAGAGTTGGTAGAGGATAGCAGGGAAACACTGAATAACTTATTTTTTATTTTTTTATTTGATATATTTATTATATATTAATTATTTCGATTTATATGTTGATATGTTAATTGTTCGTCTTGGATGTTGATTCATGTTGTGGAGCAGCAAAAAGTTGGGCAAAAGCTAAACAAGGATAACTTGATCTTAATCATAGTTTAATACACCTTCAGCCAGTGGTTAAAGTTAATAACCTGTTAATAGCACGTTGATCACTAAATACCCTTTGAACAACCCGATTTAACCACGCGTTAAAAGTTAGCCACTGATTAGCTGATTTAACGACTCGTTAAGAGTTAAACACCCTTTGAACAACCGGCCCAAGGTTGCTTGCTTCTAGGATACCACGTCCACCACCAGAGAGTAAGACAGTAGTAGACACCAGAAAGTGCCAGTAGTGCAGCAGCATCATGAATACAGTGCAGTACAGTGCAGTAACTGTAATGAGTCCAGAAAGTCCAAAAAACGATCCTTAAACCTGGTAGTTCTTGTACGGATGCTGCGGAACCGGAGACCGGACGGTAAGGGGGAAAATAGAGGGTGCCCAGGGTGGTTGCGGTCCTTTATGATGGACATGGCCTTCTTCCAACATCTGGTCCTAAAGATCTCCTCAATGGATGGAAGTGCACACCCAATGATCTTCTCTGCCATCCTCACAACCTTCTACATGTCTTTCTTGTCCTGTGCAGTGGTGTTGCCGTACCACACAGTGACGCCACTTGTCAGGACACTCTCTACAGTGCCACAGTAAAAGTTCACTAGCCACCGTTTGCCTATTCCACTTCTCCTGAGGCACCTCAGGGCATAGAGGTGCTGGTGTGACCTCTGTGTTGTTGGTCCACACCAGGTTGTCCAAGATCTTACGATTTCCACCGGAAATCGTAAGATCTTGTAAGTAAGACCGTAAGACCACCGTCTTGGCTGATGGTGGAGTGGGTGCCCCGGTGGCTCCTGAAGTCCACAATGAGCTCCTTAGTCTTGCTGACATTTAGTGCGAGGCTGTTGTCCTTGCACCATCGTGTCAGCCAGACTATGTACATATCATCCATCACTCACTTTATTGTTCTTTTGATGTTCATTTTTTTTGTACAACGAGTACAGCCTGAGCCTTGGGGTGCTCCGGTGTTGAGGACCAGAGTGGAGTTGTTCCCAATCTTCACCACTTGAGGCCTAACCGTCAGGAAGTCCATAATCCATGATGCCCCCATCACACCAAAGTAGTTTTATCCAGTTCTACCCCGTTCTAAAAAAAAATACTAGAACGGGCTGTGATCGTGGTAGGATGCGTAGTTTGGCGTGAAATACGATGCTAGTTTGTTCATAAGCAGTCCTCAAGTCTATCTCGTTGTCATCTCGTTCTTAGCCAGTCTGCAGTCCGTTTGTATCCAGTTCAACCTCGTTCTACCTTGTTCACAATACGTCTAAGCCAGGTCTAACTAATTCTTAACCTGACCAACTCGTTCTCACTCTGTCCTCATCTCGTCTCTAGTGCAGGTGGACTCGCGTCCTGGATACCGAGCGAGTTGTAGCCGGTCCTCATTCCAGTTCAGGGCTCCGAGCTATGCATCCGAAAGACAGGGCGAGCCAAATCAACTCTTATATTGTCAACAATGTCAACCAAACATTCATAAAATGTATGTCTGACTGCACCACGTCGTAACATGGCGCTAGTAGGTTCCATGTACGGCCATTCCGTTCTTGGTACGTCGATCTCGTTTTAAGTACGTTGTCAATCTGTCTAATTGCAGAACGGGATGGAGGGGATAACATTTTGAGCACAAAGTTCTAGAGCCCCCTCCCCGTCCGAGCCCGTCCATGAAGACTGTAAAGACTAAATAGTTGCTACTACGTCCACTACATTCATACACAGTTGGAGCCCGTTCGACAACATTTTCACGAACGTATTGAGAACTAGTTTGGTATGATGGGGGTATTACAGATGGGGGCGCCCACACCTAGGTCCCTCAGTTTCAGGACTGGCTTGGAGGGAACGATGGTGTTAATCGCCGAGCTGTAGTCAATGAACAGCAGTCTGACGTAGCTGTCCCTCCAGTCTAGGTGCTCCAGGGCCGTGTGTAGTGCCAGGGAAATGGCGTTGCCTATAGACTTGTTTGGTCTGTAGGCAAACTGGGTCGAGTTGGTCGAGGGACTCAGGGATGAAAAAGTTAATGTGAGACATGACAAGTTTCTCCAGGCACTTCATGGCTATGGGTGTTTAAGCCACTGGACGATAATCATTGAGGCATGTTATTTTGGTCTTTTGGGGCAACGGCACAATGGTTGTCTCTTTGAAGCACCCTGGGACGACAGACAATTGTTGTGATGTGTTCCTGGACATCTACAAGGAGCCAGCTGGTCAGCGCAGATCTTGAAGACGCGGGATGGAACTCCGTCTGGGCCGGCTGCCTTACCTGCCTTCACACTCCTGAAGGTTCTGCAGACCTCAGACTCGGACAGTTGTAGTCCTCTGGGTGAATGTTACATTTGTTGGTCGGCTCAGAGTTCCCCCTTTCAAAGCGAGCGTAAAACAGCTGAACGGACCTGATCGGGATGCTTTCCTCCACTAGCCTGTTAATGTATGCTGTGACATGATCTGCAAACATCCAGGTCAGTGGTCTTGAATACACTCCAGTCCGTGATTCACGTGGTCAGAGAGAGAGAGAGAGAGAGAGAGAGAGAGAGAGAGAGAGAGAGAGAGAGAGAGAGAGAGAGAGAGAGAGAGAGAGAGAGAGAGAGAGAGAGAGAGAGAGAGAGAGAGAGAGAGAGAGGGAGGGAGGGAGGGAGAGAGAGAGAGAGAGAGAGAGAGAGAGAGAGAGAGAGAGAGAGAGAGAGAGAGAGAGAGAGAGAGAGAGAGAGAGAGAGAGCTGGATGGAGCATTTAGGGTCTAAAAGCACATTTTATTTGAATGGATGAATCGTGAGAACACACTTTAGCATACTTTTGACAAGATCCATTCCACAATCCTGCCCTGGGAAGATACCTTTATTGTTCTGAAGTGAAGTGGCATACAACATGTTTGTGTGAACGTTGTCAGGAGTTAGTAGGACCCAGAACGCAGACCAACGACACAGTGGAGCGATAACGTGAAGCTTTATTAGTAGGCACTACAGCAGAACGGTCGGGGACAGGCAAGGGGTCTGGACACTGGGAAGTCGATCAGCGGGATACCGACAGGTAGTAGACAGGAGAGTAGTGCGGGACAGGCGAGGAGTCTGGATACCGGGAAGTCGATCGGAACGATTCCATCCAGAGAGAACAAAGTACGACCTAGCAATGGTGTTCGGGGACGCCAGCGTATATATACACTGTGACACAACCATACCAGAGATAACATCTCTCTCTGCATGGGAGGAGTCTGTGCTCTAGAGAAGTACGAGAGAGATATAGTCACACAGAAACGGAAACTCTATGTATGTCTAATACGAGAGAGAGAGAGAGAGAGAGAGAGAGAGAGAGAGAGCGAGAGAGAGAGAGAGAGAGAGAGAGAGAGAGAGAGAGAGAGAAAAAAATGTAATTGTTTGCAATCTTGGTTCCCCCCCGGAGTGCAGGAAATCCTCACTCGTTTATCATTGGTCGAATTGAAGGTGAACTATCGGTTTCCTGGTATGTATGGCCAACGCGTCGTGGGCTCCCAGCAGGGACATGTGTTGAGGTTTTACGGCGGCCCCCGGCTCCAGCGCCGGTCCTCTGATAGAGGGCCATCCAGCAGATTTGACCCTTACCTTCCTGTTTCCTCTCCACAGGCTCATCTCGTTCGTCGTCGTCCCTTTCTGCTGCTCTCCATTTATTCTAATCACACCTCTCGGCGGCTCCACTTCACTGCTGTCCGTGTGGTTCATCTGAAGCCATGGCCAGCTGTCGATGGGGCTCTCCCCTGGTTCTCCTCTGGCTGGTCGTCCACGCCGTGGCTTCTGATCCCAAGCTACTCGGGGGTAAGGAATCAGGGGTTTTTCTGTGGGTGGGTGTGTTGGAGTGAGTGTGAGGGTTATGGATATTGGATGAAAAAACAGGATGGATTGGAAATAAATAAAATGGAAATGCAGGCCTATTTTTATTATTTATTTTTGTTTATTATTTATTATATTCTCATTTTATATTTGCATTTTATTTATTTTTTATTTGAGGAGATTTCCCCTTTTTCATGCAATAATAAATACGAAAGTACAAAGTATAGGAAAGAAAAATGCGTATAATGTGTCCTTGTTTCAAAGCAAATTGAAGGTACAGCACGTTAGGTTGAATACTTATTGACTCATCCTGACTCATCGGTAATGTGTTATAAATCAGGCTTTTATAACTATTAACTGATTCAATAGTGAGAGAACCATAAACATATGCAGGCCTATAGTCTATACATTTTATTTATTTATTTAATCTATTATAATTGTATTTATTGTATTTTTTAAATTATTATTTTTTTTTTAATTACTTTTATTTTTTAATTTACTTTTTTATTTCAATATATTTTATTTCTTTATTTCTTTATTTGTTTGTTTGTTTGTAATGGAATGACGTGTTCGCGTCCAGCCGTCCCCAGCACCGCGGGGGTCTTCATGGTCCCTGCGGACGGCAGGTATTCCTACGACGCGGCCGCGGCGACCGCCGCGTGTCTCCGGCGGAACGCGACCCTAGCGACGGAACTGCGGATGGAGGCGGCGCGGCAGAGCGGCCTGCAGACGTGCAAGTACGATCCCCAGGAGGAGGAAGTAGTGCGGTGGGACTACAGATAGTCTGTGTAGAGATACAGGAAGGGGAACATAGCAACCTCTGGCCTTCCTTAGCTCAGTTCTTATAGTTCGTCCATGGTTCTTGCTGTCGCAGTAAAAAAATAAAATACAGCAATACAGCACACAGCAGGCCTACAGTACGGACACGTGATCAAACGTACATCAGCGTTTCAAATGACATGTTATTATATATTTAGATCAATCTTAAACACTGTTAGTGCCTTTAAGATATATAAAATACCTAACTTCCTTGATTCATTTATAGTATTAAAATAATCGAATTGGTTTATTTTGGACCACTATGACACTGCGGCAAAGCAAATAAAATCATCCTAGGACTGTGTTGCTATTGGGTGAGCAGGTATGGATGGATGGAGGGGATGGAGGGTCCGGTCGCCGTCATCCCACGGAACACACAGGACTCAAAGTGTGGGCGAAACAAGCTGGGGCTTGTCACCTGGAAGTCAGCTCCAGCTGACCAGCACTTTGCTGCTTACTGCTTCAAAGCAGAAGGTCTCTCTCTCGCTCTCTCTCTCTGTCTCTCTGTCTGTCTGTCTGTCTGTCTGTCTGTCTGTCTGTCTGTCTGTCTGTCTCTCTGTCTCTCTTCTCTCTCTCTCTCTCTCTCTCTCTCTCTCTCTCCTCCCTCTCTCTCTCTCTCTCTCTCTCTCTCTCTCTCTCTCTCTCTCTCTCTCTCTCTCTCTCTCTCTCTCTCTCTCTCTCTCTCTCTCTCTCTCTCTCTCTCTCTCTCTCTCTCTCTCTCTCTCTCTCTCTCTCTCTCTCTCTCTCTCTCTCTGTTGGGTTAAGTAGTGAAAGTGGTGTTATTTCTAGTTAGTTCATATATTCTGTAGATCATTAACAGTTGTTTTTCTTCCACTCAGATGTCCACACCACCCCGGCCGTCCCGGTCTCTTTCACGCCGAGGACCAACGCAGAAGAGGGCCCCCACGGCGCTACCCCCCAGGGGCCCACACACACTTCCAGACCTCCTCCTCCTCTTCCTCCTCTTCCTCCCCCCGGCACTCCCGCTGTGCCCCTCAAACCCACGGCGTGTTCATCTCCGCATTCTCATTCCTCCTCCTCCGCTTCCTCTCTCGCTGCCTCCAGCACCACCTCCTCCACCTCCCACCTCACTTCTCCTCACGCGATGACCTCGCCGCCCTCCGCCAGGAAGGCCAAATCCTCCACTGGGGCCTCCAGCTTATCTAGCTTCCCTCTCCACCCCCGCTTCATCGCCACCACCACCACCACCCCTACCACCACCACCTCCTCCACCTCCTCCACCCCACCACCACACCACCACCCTACCACCACCTCCTCCACCTCCTCCACACCACCACCACCACCACCACCACCCCTACCACCACCACCTCCTCCACCTCCTCCACACCCACCACCACCACCACCCCCACCACCACGGAAAGCCCCACTGAGAACTTGGTACTCCGCTCTTCCAAGGCGTCGATGGGAGGTAAGACCTTTTGGTCTTTCAACACAATATTTTCGCCCCATTGGTAGTTTCCAAGGCCATCGCCGTTTTAAAAAAAGGTTAAGGAAAAATAAAACACCAAACAAATCCATTCATGATGAACTGATTCAATTTAGAAAGACCTCGATAAAGCAATAACCTTGGGAACCCGGTTCCTCAGACCAGAGTAGCGTGTTCTTGGCTGCTTTGGTTGCTGGCGGATGAAGGTTCTAGGCAGATGTTGTAGTGGTGGCGATGTAGGGGTGTTCTTCTTCAGACCTCCTGTGTTGTGGCTGTCCTCCCCCAGCTCTCCCGGTGGCTCTCATCGTGATGAGCATCATCCTTGTGGTGCTGACCTCTGCTGCCGCCTCCTGGTACTGCAGACTGTGAGTAGAAATCAGAGGGGGAACATCACTCACACACTTACAGCCCCCCTCCCTCCCTCATTACCATCACTACATATCAGGGGACTGGAAGAGTTGGAATAGTCAAATGGAAGCATTAAAAAATGTATATATATATATTTAAATGAGTATATATGCACACACATATATACAACAAACTAATGGTGAGGATAGAATCCTCTTTATTGGTCACATTCATGTAAACATACAGTGAATGTGTTCTCTCTATTTAACCCATCCTAGTATGAGGAGCAGCAGTTAGGGTCAGGGTTAGGGTCAGGGGTCAGGGGTCTTCCTCAAGGACACCTCCACAGGTTTTCTAGGAGCCGGGTCGGGTAGCTTGGGAGCCGGGTCAAGTCCTTATCCACTGAGCTACGGCCCCCAAGTATAATAAAGATATAATATAGATATATATAGAATATAGAATATAGATATAGATATACTGTATATCTATATTTATATTCATATAAATTAAAGATATACTGTATATCTCTATTTATATACATATAAATTAAAGATATACTGTATATCTATATTCATATACATATAAATTAAAGATATACTGTATATCTATATTTATATACATAGAAATTAAAGATATACTGTATATCTATATTTATATACATAGAAATTAAAGATATACTGTATATCTATATTTATGTCTAAATCTTGAGGATAGAATCCTCTTTATTGGTCACATGTACAGTGAAATGTGAGATGAGTTCCTCTCATTAACCCATCCTAGTATGAGGAGCAGTGGGTATCAGCTGTTGTATACACAGGGGAGCAGTGAGGGGTCTGGTGCCTTGCTCAAGGGCACCTCGGCAGTGCCCAGGGGTTTCGGGGACTGAACTGCCTACCCTCCGGTTCCCAAGCCAAGTCCCAACAGACTGAGCTACTGCCGCCCCTATATATATATGTGTGTGTGTGTGTGTGTGTGTGTGTGTGTGTGTGTGTGTGTGTGTGTGTGTGTGGTGTGTGTGTGTGTGTGTGTGTGTGTGTGGAATCATTCATTATATACATATGTATATGTAATACATATACATATATAACACATACATTATATTAAAACAAGTTTTCATCGGTCCACATTGGTCATTGGTTTCGGTTCCTCGCAGGTCAAGGCTACCGCGGTCCCGCCCCCCGCCGCCCAGCGACGAGCTGGAGACGGAGATGTGGAAGCCGGCGGACAGCGACACGGACCCCCACGGCACACTGACGGACAAAACAGACGGCAAGACCGCCAGCGAGGTCACACTCTGCATCAACTCAGACGCCAAAGCCAGCGCAGTGGTGTAGGGTGGTGACCTCGTGGTGACCTCGTGGTGACCTCGTGGTGTAGGGTGGTGGCTCAGTGGTCACTTTATATCAGGGGTCGGCAAGTAAGTTTGGCCATGGGCCAATTTTTTTCTGAGCCACTAGATGGCGGGCAGAACATGATCAAAAGCTAATTTAAGTAATTGATTGTTAAAACATGTGACAGTACGGGGTGCTGCACGATCAGCGGCGAACGTTGACCGAACGTTGACTGATATCAAGTCCCCGATATATAGATATCTATATCTATATATCTATCTAGATATATATAGATATAGATATATCTATATCTATATATCTATCTAGATATATATAGATATAGATATATCTATATCTATATATAGCTATATCTATATCTATATATCTTGATATAGATATATATAGATATATATATCTATATATCTATATATAATAACAATTTTTATTTTTTTATTCTCAAAATAATCTTCCGGGCCAAATATGATTGGCCGGCGGGCCGCCTGTTGCCAACCCGTGCTCTATATGGTCGTGTGTGTGTGTATTTGTGTGTGTGGTGTGTATTGTTTTTTTTTGTGTGTGTATGTTGGTGTGTTTGTTAGGTTGACAGGTCAGGTGTATCATTAAATGTATGCACGTTGTTTTATAAAATAAAACAAGTAAAACACACTTCCTGGTGAAATCCTCTCATTTTTATTCCAAAAAACATCCATATATATATATATATGTATATCATTTTAAAGGAATAATGTGAAAATGTACTTTTCCCTACCAATGACTTCTAAGCCCAAATTATCACATATGTCCCTAGAGAACTACAATACCCAGAATGCTTCACGCATGCGTACTAGAAGCCTCAGTGGTAGACAGACAGGCGTGGGCGGACTGATGCTAACAAACATACTGTACAATTTGCACATACGTTTACCATTAACCATTAACTTAATATCTAACATTTCTCCATTTCTGGAATTTAAAACCAAAATACGACATGCGACGCCTCAGTCCGGTTCAACACAAAGTTCCATGTTTGTTTCTGACGGAAGTGACCGAGGAACACTCCAGAAAACGGCTCGGCCAGGTCTGTGTGTTGAGCTTTAAACACATTTAAATGTACCCTAACAGTGGCACTATTGCCGCACAAACTAAACATATAGTCCACAATATTATATTATAACACATATATATATAGATATATATATTAGCATGTATCGTGAGCTCCATGCGTTAATATCGTCTGCGTAGATAGACCATCCCGATCTCGTGGGTTAAACAGCTGGGTTCTCGCGAGACTAGCTACTCCAACGCGACGTCATCTCGTATTAGTTTTATTCAGCGTGGCCAAAAAAACAAAACCAAATCTCCTCAGTCGTTACTTTCAATTTAATATTTATACTTAGTTATGAGCTCATCCTTTTCTATGTGGTGGTATATTGTCAACACTCCCTCCCTCCAGAGCTAGATTAGATTAGATTCTAATGTATTGTCATTTCACAGCACAAGTACAGTACAGAGAAAATAATTTAGCATCTAACCAGAGTGCAAATGTAACTTTAAAGTGCATAATAAATATATAATTTACAGTTTAGTTGCTAAAAGACAGTATACTAGGTATAAAAACCGTTATAAAATAATTTATTGAGAATGTATGAGATATGTGCATAATAATAGGGATATATATATATATATTATATAACATTACATAACAGTCTTTTAGCAGACGCTTTTATCCAAAGCGACTTACAATACAGTGTGTTTCAACAAAGGAAGGTGAGAAGGTGACAAGTCGTCACCAGAAGTCAAAAGTGCATTTCATTCCTAACAAGTCTCCAATAACTGAACCAGTGCTCAGGTAGAAGGACAATAAGTTCAGGTTAAAGTACAATAAGTTCAGGTAAAAGTACAGTAAGGTGTGTATATATATATATATATATACTATATACAGTAAGGGATATATATATACAGGTAAGGATACAAGTATTTAACAGTGATCAGGGGTATGCAATTATGAGAAACAGGATGAATATATCTAAATGTACACACAGCAGGCAGTGAGCAGGATCTGCAGTTCTATCAACAGTAGAACTGCAGATCCACTTCAATCAGTCAGAAGGCCTTTATTGTCATGGTACACGTACAACAAAATGGTCTCATTAGCATCACGGTCACTTACAAACAGCAATTTAAATTATTAAAAAACGTAACAAAACAAACGTGTTACGACATTGCCGTGTCAAATGCCATCCTTCTATGTCATCTTCCATATGCATCTATCTATCTATCTATCTATCTATCTATGTATGTTGGTGTTCTTTCTGTAGGCGTTCCAGGTGATGGCCACTGACCAGGTGAACCCCTTGGCGTTGGAGGCTCACGTGGAGAGGGCTCTGCCCACAGAGAAACTGGACGGCACCTGCTGCTATGTGACCTGTTACCAAGGTTGGTCCACCTGTAGGGCAGTATGCTGCCATATATATATATTGATACACCATCAATGTACTGTAATCATAACTCCCTACCTCTCCCTATAGTTCATATTTATTCTTTATATACCTGTATGATAGCCATTTTTACTGTACTGACCGTGTTCATATTAATCTACTGTTGACTTTACTGCATACCCCTGCTCACTACCTGTTGTATATACATGTATATATATTTATCTCGTTGATATAACTGCATACCCCTGCTCACTGTTGATACTTACACTTACAGTAAATATACCTATAATTCTGCACATATCTCATACCTACTGTATAAGTTATTTTATACCTGTTTTTATACCCTGTAGACTTTTACATCTTATTTAACCACTGTACATTATATATTACCATGCACTTTACTGCTACATTTACCCTCTGGTAAGATGCCAAATAATTTAGCTGTACTTTACTCTTATCTAATCCAATATTGTTGGAGAGCTGCTGGGGAATTGGTCGATTTAAATGAAATTAAAGCCAATAACTTTTGTCTTTCACAGGGCAGCCGCACCTCTGGGCCCGGCTGGATCGAAAGCCCACCAAACTAGCAGACAAGAGGTTCAAAAAGTATCAGCATGGTCACAAAAGCTTTAAAGGTGTGGTACTCTTGACTTAAAGTGTCCCCTTTTAAGCACGGTGTGTCCTCAGTGGTGTGAGTGTACCTGATGTTGAGCTGCCGTGGTGTCTGGGGCAGAAGTTGTATCGAACAAACGAAGATTCATCAAGCATCTTTCATCCCTTGCTTAAATATTGAATTGACGTTGGTTTGGGGAGAACGGATTTCTTCAGAACGTTTACACAAGAACATACGATATAGTTGATGTAGATAAGGAGGTCTTCCTCGTGTGGATTCACCACAACTTGCAAAACCTTTAACTTTCCAATATAACGACAACAAACAAACTCAAACAGCTCATCGAGTGGTCTTGTGATTGCTCTGGGGTGTAACTGTGAACATCCAAACATGACACTGTTTAGTTTTTGCACAACAATAACTGCACAATTGCACAGCTTTTTTATACTGTATATTTATATTTAGTATTTGATTGTAATTAATTTTATATATTCCATTTGATCTTATTCAATTTTTTGTTAAACATTTTTAATCTACTCTTACTTGTGTGATATTGTTGTTCATGTTAATGCACCAAAAACCAAGACAACTTCCTTGTAAGTGCTTACTTGGCAATAAAGACTTCTTCTCTTCTTCTCTTCTTCTTGTGTGTGATTGTCTCTGAGCAGGGTTCTCGTGGAACGTGGAGGAGGACTTCAGGGCCGTACCCGAGGCTTGGATCCCAGCTCATGGTGTCAGACATCACGAGGGACAGCCCGTCCCTGACGACCACGGACATATTCCAGGTTCTCCACGGTCCTTCTTCTTCTCCGTAGAGGTGCAGGATAGGCGTCTGCTGGTGAGGGTCTGTGTTCCACCCCCAATGTCCCCACGGCGTATGTCGGCCAACTGACGCAAAACGGCACCTTTTGGGGCGACCCCATCGAAGCAGAGTCAAAGCAGGTTTTTGATGAGCCAAAGGACCCACACTTTTCCAATTGAACATGTTTTTCCAGTCTTCAGGATGGTGGATGGGTCATTTGGGCAGGCCGGATATTGTAGCATGACTTTCAGCCGTAAGGAGATGGGCTCCATCCATGTCTTCAAGGTTTAGTTTTTTTTAGCCCAAAAAAGCCACCAGGATCCTTGGTGGATTGAGAAACTATATTTTTTCAATAAAATCCTATTGCATTTGAGGCCTAATAATATATTTCTAAGGCCTTATTAACTACTTCATATATTCAGCCTTGATGCTTAGCTATAAGCCATGTCCACATAATTCAAATCAATGCATTAGGCTCAAACGTTTCCATAGTACGATGACTGACCCCGTGGTGTGGGGCAGGATAACAGTGATTCTGAGGCCCTGAGGTCTATCTATGTTGATGACCTGGACCTCCCTTGACCTCGCTGTGGAGTAATCACTGACTTGAAGGTGGACTTTGGGTGAAACGTGGGGAAAGGTGACGGAAGGAATTAATTTCTGCATGAATCATGTTTGCGGACCCCCTGCAGTACCTCCGTGGACCCCCTGGGGGTCACGGAGCCCTGGTTGAAGACCTCTGTCCTAGAGCAAATTGCCCTTAACCCTACCTGCTTTATAGTGATATGTATCTGAATGCACTGGAAGTCACTTTGGATAAAAGTGTCTGCTCAATCACTAATACTTCAACTTTTCATTTCAGGAATTTCAAAATTCAGGAATGGGGGAAACAATTCCGTAGCGTTTGTCATGGGCCACATTGGGATAGAATCCAGACAGACCTCCGAGGCTGTGGTCCAACTCACGGGCTGACTGTCTTTGTTCCACCGGCGTAGGTTGGGTTCCGGTGCAGACGGAGAACAAGCAGTACTGCTGGCACTCCTCCGTGGTCGACTACGATGCCGGCGTGGCGCTGGTCCTCGGGCCCGGGGGCCAGAGCCCCGACCTGCTGGAGCTCACCTTGGTTCCTCTGGCCGACCTTCTGGAGCAAACCCTGGAGCTCATCGGAACCAACGTCAACGGGAACCCATACGGTGAGAAGAAACAACGGCGAGAACAAACGGCCTCTTGAAGTGTCATCATTCGATCATTTTTGATCTAGTTGTATCTATCAAAAATTGCTTTTAAAGATTACAAGAGATGAATGTTAAATTGTACTTGTTAAGAGGGTTTGCACTTAACCCTAAAGGCCAAAGTACACTACTTGGAGAAGTCAATTACTTGCACTTATGGCTCTGTCTCAGTGATTCTAAGTGTAGTGCAGCAGGAGACACAAACTCACTCACTTAGCCTATCATACACGGGGGTATGACAGAGTCCAGACAGGCATCCTAAATGCCGGAGAACACTAAGCTTTAATCTTCGAGTTAAAAGCCACCTCACCAGAATCAACCCAAGGAAAGCATACATTTTACGAGGCTCTTTTTACAATTGTCTGCCTTTTATGTCCCATGTCATCTGCTAGCTCTTTGGGACTATATGAAGCTAAAGCTGCTATTCCTCCAGGGATGGGGACCAAGAAGCAGCCCCTGCACACCCTGGTGTCCCATGGGAGCGTGAGGGTCCGAGGCCCCCCACCACCACTGGACCTCCGGGGCTTGAGGTCCTGGTTCCAGGAAAGCGGCGAGGGGAGCGTGGAGGGCATCGTGTGGCACTGTGACGACGGCACCCTGGTCAAGGTGAGCCGGCGGCCATTTGTTGTTCTTCTTCTGCTCCCAAATGGGTACCAAGTTTTAAGATGTTCATCAATGGGACGTTAATAATTGCTTTAGGTATATTTGATCTATCTACCGACTTTCATTTTGTGGTGTGTTCGCAGGTCCACCGCCACCACCTGGGTCTGGGGTGGCCGGATGGAGACTGCTCCTTCAGCTCCAGGCCCGTGGAGGTGCTTGTGGACCGGACGGCGGGCCCAGACGACCGCCTCCCCGGCAAGAACCTGTTGGCCTCCCTCTCCCGGCTGGACGGACAGCGCTTCGGCCGGCTACGGGACATCCGCTGGGACACGTGAGACCTCCCTCCGGTCCCTCAAGGTTCACCCCTAGACTCGGATGCTTTCCTTTACAACATTTGATGCTTTGCCAAACTGTCTACAACAAATGCCAATATGCTGCTCGACATTACTGATAATGTCGCTCCAAAGCTTTGTCCAAAGAAGAAGTTATTGATCCCGCTCCGATCATCTGGCAAGGCGACGCAGGGCTACGACATGGACATGCATCCACATATCCATCAAAATGGATTTAAAATACGTTTGGTTACAGTGTACTTGCTGACCACCGGGGGGCGCTATTGCATCACATTGGATGACCTTGCAATCAGCTTCAGCTGATTCCCAGCTTAGCGTGTCTAATCTAATACTTAGAACAATTATGTAAATATGAACCAGATGTTGTGCAACGTGCTCAATAAAAGATCAAAGCATGACATGTATTCTTATTTATTGGCAGTGAACTCACTGGGTGTATAAAAACAAATTACCAAAAGACTAAGAAGACCTGCTACATTATCAGCTCAGTAACTTGGTTCCTAATCTAGGATTTGATCAAGCTTTTTTTCAGAATAAGAAAGTGGTGTATTGTATAAGAAGGGTCTAATAAGGGACTGTATAAAATCCATCGTGCTGTTTTTAAATCAGGAATAGTTTAAATCATACAACATAGCGCTTTCCGCCCGCAACATTTTAAAACAGTAATTAAACCATTGGAAGACGAGCACATTGTGTCTAACAGATAGTTACGGTTGGTTTTCTGATTGGTGAACGGTTGTACCAGCGGTTATTGGGCCTGTGGTTTGTTTCCAGCAGTTGGCGACTCTTCTTACTGGCCCTCATGCTGCGTTCAATCGGCTCAGCTGACGGACATGTTGGGGACATTAGCCGGCACGCCGAGCTGATCGCAGACCTTCTTCAACTCCTCCTCCAGCAGGATGTTCTTCTTCACCTCGGAATTGTAGTTGAACTTCAGGTCTTCAATCTCCTCGAAGAACACAGGGTCAAAGTTCTCCAGGTCTCTCCTCAGCTTCCTAACCTCCAGCAGTAAACGTCTCTTCTCCGTCTCGGACACCTTCAGAAGGTTCCTCAGCTCCGCGCTGCCTATCGGCGCAACACAAATCAGAACGACGCTTCACAGGATCACGGAGCATCGGAACACTAAAGTCAAGCTGCAAGTGTGAACGTATGAGACGGGGATGTCGTTTTGACAAGTGTGTATGTATGTGATCTATGTGTTTCACCAGAGGTGGTGCTGTTGCCGAGTTTGGATTTAAATCTAAATCTAAATCTAGGATTGAATCCTCTTTATTGGTCACATGTACACACAGTGAAATGTGTTCCTCTGCATTTAACCCATCCTAGTATGAGGAGCAGTGGGTTTGCAGAGGATCGCTCCTTGGTTTAGGATCATTTAGGATCTCTGCAACCAACTAACTCTGCACAATGTACATTTAGTGATTTAAGAAGATGCTTTTGTTCAAAATGACTTACAATGAATTGTAAATAATGAATGAGCAGTTAGGATCAAGGACGTTAAAATCATTAAATACGATGCGTAACTAGTAACTAAACCTAGTGGTGATCCCAGGTTTAGATGTTCCACCCTGTGGGAAGTGTGACCAACAGGAGTTAGTTTAGACAGTGAGCGATGGCTTGCTGTAGGAGACCTCACCTGGCTGGGTAGGCGTTTGTCCGGAGCCTTCCCGGAGCTCCTGCAGCTCCTGCCTCAGCTCAGACCGCTCCTGCTCCAGCTCCTCGTGGGCCCGCCTGGGGATCCAAACACACACCGAGCCTCAGTGCTGAGCCGGAGCCTTCGGCCTCAGTACTGAGCCACCACAGAACCTCTGATATCACATAGTGACGCCGCCCTTTAGATGAACAGTGACTGATTACAGCCTATTATTTTCACAATTTTTCTTAGTACCCTTCTCTCAGTACAATTCAATTACAAAGAAATATAAGTTTGAAATGAGTGCAAAACAGTGAATTTAGTTTCTCTGCATTTAACCCATCCTAGTAAGAGGAGCAGTGGGCAGCTATTCTATATAGAGTGCCCTTGCTCAAGGGCACCTCGGCAGTGCCCAGGTGTTTCGGGACTTGAACCGATGACCTTCCGGTTCCCAAGCCAAGTCCCAACAGACCTGTTTCCTCTTAGAACAAACCTCAGCGCCTCTGCATCTTGGGTGGCGCTTGCATCCGTCTTGTTGCCACTTTTCACCTGAGGACAGAATGAATGAGATCTGAGCGCAGTGCAGCCGGACGCTCCTCGTGTCGTGCTCGTGGTTAAAGGTGAACTATTTTAAAATGCATACGCAAAAATGTATGTGGTGTTTGTCAAAGTATTGGTGGCACAGGCTTGTGATTGGTGGCATGACTCGGACAGCTTACTTTGTTCTACGGAAAGACATTTAAAAGGACATGGCGGCAGAAGCTCAGGACGTCGAGTGGTCGTCTCAAAACCGGAAAGTTGCTGGTTTGATCCCCCGGCTCCTCCTTAGCAAAGTGTCGAGGTGTCCCTGAGCAAGACACCCTAATCCTGACTGCTCCTGACGTGTGAATGTGAGGCATGACTTATAAAGCGCTTTGGATAAAAGCTCTATATAAATGCAGTCCATTTACCATTGACATAAACAGACGCTGTAACCCGTAGAGGGAGGTGTTGACATTTCAATGACTCATAACGGTTTAAACCACCGACTAGATGAATCTATCCCGTGTGCCAGCGATCGCTTCTTCTCTGGTGTGCAGCCGGATGTCATTGAAGCACGACGGGGGTACGACGGGGTTTGTGGCGCACCTGATCTTCCAGTCGGTGGACGGAGCGCAGGGCTCTCTCCTCCCGCTGGCCGGCCTCCTTCAGCTGCCTCTTGAGCTCCGCCCGCTCGGCACGATCCTTCTCTCCCTCCCGCTCCAACTCCTTCATCTTGTTCTCGTACATCCTGCAGGACGGAGCCAGATCACGTTGCCACGAGTGCGTACGCACGCACTTGTGGCAACGTGACCTGCCTCCGTCCTCCAGGATGTACGTACGTATGGGGTTTGGGGGATGTCGGAGGTTAGAGGGCCACACAGATTATGGCCTTTAAGTCCTTTAAAAACAACTCTTAAATGATCAGCTTTCCCCTCGACAAGCCACTATTATTGTAACTAAAAAGTATGATTCCAATTGATCAGTCGCAGCGATATTAGGAGGATTTCATATTAAGATTCAGACAAAGAACAAAATGATAGGTCAAAAGAATATAACCTGAATTAAACCTCACTGTGATAGACCCGTGGGCATGACTAGCGACAGATGAAACACTGGCTGACCTGGTCACCACGGAGGCCTTCCAGGTCTTGCTGTCTGCTCCTTCTTGGATGGCTCTTGACAGAGCGGCGTGCAGTTTGCTCTTGGTCTCCTCCAGCTCGGCCTCAAGCTTCTCGTTTCTCACTTCCAGGCCGCTCTTGGTCACTCTCAGCCTTTCCGTCGCCTCCTTTTCCTGTCCGAACGGGAAAGAGCATCCGAGAAGAGCTTCGGTCAATAGTAACAATGTAAACTGGTCCACTTTTAATGGATG
>CM051010.1:8275795-8283295 GCA_027704905.1 Muraenolepis orangiensis | reverse complement strand
ATCATATTCATAATCTAAATCTTTATTGGTCACATACATGTACTGTACGCACACAGTGACATTAGTTTCTCTTCATTGAACCCATCCTAGTATGAGGAGCAGTGGGCAGCTATTGTATATACAGGGGAGCAGGGGAGGGGGCTGGTGCCTTGCTCAAGGGCACTGAGGCAGTGCTCAGGGGGCAAACTGGCACCTTTTTCCAAGAACCAGTTCTCACTCTGTACTTGGTCAGTTTCTGGGACTTGAACCAGCGACCCTAAGGATCCCAAGCCAAGTCCCAACAGACTGAGCTACTGCCGTCCCACTAAGTATGTTTTCATTTGTATATAATCCAAAAAATAAAAGGTTGTGTTTTTTGGTTGCCTCACAATGAGCCCTTTATCTACATGAGGAGCGGCTCTAGAAGGGATGCATGTCAAATCAGTGGAAGGATTTGACTGTGGGAAAGTTGTGGATGCATCAATCCAAAACGTATATCCTGCTGAGCCAGTATACAATATGGCTACCACGTGCTTTGTAAGGCACGCACTACAGTACGCCATCCCAGAGACCCTGTTTCTCTGCTTCTTTACAGATGTTTTTACGCAAGACCGGCACTGTTATACATAGTTGCACTCCGTATGCACATGTTGCTATGGCTCTATTCCCATGCTCCCACTATAGGGATAGAGATTCCTCCAGCCTAACCATTCAACCCTTGACTCTGATTGTATTGGCTATATTGTAGTGGCTTTAATTTTTCCGGTCATCCTGCAGCTTTCTTTATAGTCCAGTGTTTTAATACATTCACACTGCGGGAGGGAAGGGGGAGTAAGCATTCCATTGGACAAGTCTTGAATGTTGAATATTTCTTGCCTAGGTCACTTTTGAGCTGTTTTAGTCTCCATGACACAAACACAATGAAGGTTAAATAAAATAAAAAGCTTATTAAAATAAAAACAATTTTTATCCCTTTTCCCTTGATCCTACTTGTAGGAGATCTATTTTAGAGAACATCTCTCTGTCTCTTTCTCATCATCCTACCTGATGGTGATGATCTGCGTCTCCAGCTCCCCGTTCCTCCTCCTCAGCTCCCTCTCCGTCTCGGCGCTCCTGGCGCCCACCACCTGGTCGGCGCCCACCACCTGGTCGACGCCCACCACCTGGTCGACGCCCACCACCTGGTCGGCAGTCACACTGCGGCCCTTGGCCTTCCTCAGCAGGGCCCTGTTTTCCTGCTCCAGTCTGCGAACACGAAGGGGGGTGGGCATGCGTGACAAGCTTAACCAAATTGCTAGTAGAAACATGCCGTCCAGCTCACTTTGATCAGCAGCGATGTGTCTGGACAAAGCAAGGTAAGCAACTGCTTGGGGGGGGCCCAACATCAAGGGACTGCCCTTGGTCTGTTGTTAACTCTTGTTACTAGTCACTGTTGCCTCAAGGGAGAGCTTTTCTGCTTCAGAAAATGTCAGCTATGTCCCAAAAGAGACTTTCTGTACTGGCTCTCACGGCCGTCAAACGTCATGTCCTTTAGGACATTGTAACATCATTTTTAATACTCATTACTGTTTTTTTGGATAGGCCTATTATAGATTTTCTGTTTAAGTGAGTTGCAGTTTTATACTCTTTAAATTGTGTTGATATGTTTACAATTGTTATGAAAATAAAAGGGGATGGACGGAAACACGATATAATGGGCTTTAGATATCGCCACCGACTTTGGGGGAACGGAGTTCCTCATTGAAGTCACATGGCTTTCATTCCCAAGCTAATGTGGTAGGACATTGGCAACACATGGCTCAACTACAATCTGGCAAATCAAAGAACCAATAACAGTAATAAATAATAATAATAACAACTTAATAATAAATTAATAATAATAACTTTATTTTTCCCTCTCCGGGAACCATCACCTTATCGTGGTGGAGAGGTTTGGGTGTCCCTGTGAACCTGAGAGCTGTGTTGTCTGGAGCCTAGTGCTCCTGGTAGGGTCTCCCATGGCAGATTGGTCTCAGGGGAGGGGCCAGACTAAGAATGGTTCAAAGACTTCAATGGACAAAAAAACGAGAATTGAGGATACCCTGCCCGGAGGAAGCCCGGGGCCCCTTTCCGGAGCTAGGCCTGGAAAGAGGGCCCGTAAGCGAGCGCCTGGTGGCCGGGTTAGCCACGGAGCCCGGTCGGGCATTGCCCGAAAAAGCGACGTGGCCATTTCTCCTTCCCGCGGACCCACCACCTACGGGAAGAACCACTGGGGTCGGGTGCACTGCCAGTTAGGCAGCAGTGAAGGCAGGGGGCATCGACGGACCAAACCCAGCCAACAGAGACTGGCTTTGGGGACGTGGAATGTCACTTCTCTGGGGGGGAAGGAGCCTGAGCTGGTGCGGGAGGTGGAGCGCTACCAATTAGATCTGGTGGGGCTTACCTCTACGCACAGCACTGGCTCTGGAACTAAACTCCTGGATAGGGGTTGGACTCTTTCTTTCTCTGGAGTTGCTCAGGGTGTGAGGCGCCGGGCGGGTGTGGGGATACTCACAAGTCCCCGGCTGAGTGCCGCTTTGTTGGAGTTTACCCCGGTGGACGAGAGGGTCGCCTCCCTACGCCTTAGGGTCATGGGAGGGAAAACTCTGACTGTTGTTTGTGCCTATGCACCAAACAACAGTTCGGAATATCCCGCCTTCTTGCACACCCTGGATGGAGTCCTGCATGGGGCTCCTGAAGGGGACTCTATAGTCCTCCTGGGAGACTTCAACGCACACGTGGGTAACGATGGGGAAACTTGGAGGGGCGTGTTGGGGATGAACGGCCTACCTGATCTGAACCGGAGTGGGGTTTTGTTATTGGATTTCTGTGCTAGTCATGGATTGGCCATAACAAACACCATGTTCAAACATAAGGATGCTCATAAGTGTACATGGTACCAGAGCACCTTAGGCCGAAGGTCAATGATCGATTTTGTTATCGTATCATCTGGCCTGAGGCCGCATGTTTTGGACACTCGGGTGAAGAGAGGGGCAGAGCTGTCAACCGATCACCATCTGGTGGTGAGTTGGGTAAGATGGCGGGGGAAGCCTCTGGACAGACCTGGTAAGCCCAAACGTGTAGTGCGGGTGAACTGGGAACGTCTGGTGGATGCCCCTGTCCGGGAGACCTTCAACTCACACCTCCGGCGGAATTTTTCGGGCATCTCTGTGGAGGCTGGGGGCATTGAGCCAGAGTGGTCTTTGTTCAAAGCTTCTATTGCCGAAGCTGCGGTTGGGAGTTGTGGCCTCAAGGTCATTGGTGCCTCAGGGGGCGGCAACCCTCGGACTTCGTGGTGGACACAGGTGGTCAGGGAAGCCGTCCGGCTGAAGAAGGAGGCCTTCCGGGCTATGTTAGCCTGTGAGACTCCGGACTCGGTTGCGAGGTATCGACAGGCCAAGAGGACGGCAGCCTCGGCTGTAGCGGAGGCAAAGCAGCGGGTGTGGGAGGAATTCGGAGAAGCCATGGAGAAGGACTTTCAGTCGGCACCAAAGCGTTTCTGGCAAACAATCCGGCGCCTCAGGAGGGGGAAGCGTGGGTCCATCCAAGCTGTGTACAGTAAGGGTGGGACATTGCTGACCTCAACTGAGGAGGTGATCGGGCGGTGGAAAGAACACTTTGTGGAACTTCTTAACCCAACTACACCCTCAATGGTAGAGACAGAGCTGGAGGATGAAGGACGGCAAACATCAATCTCCCTGGAGGAAGTCACTGCGGTAGTCAAACAACTCCGCAGTGGCAAAGCCCCAGGGGTTGATGAGATCCGTCCAGAAATGCTAAAGGCTCTGGGTGTTGAGGGGCTGTCATGGATGACACGTCTTTTCAACATTGCGTGGAAGTCTGGGACAGTGCCTGAGGAGTGGCAAACGGGGGTGGTGGTACCCCTGTTCAAAAAGGGTGACCAGAGGGTGTGTGCCAATTACAGGGGTATCACATTACTCAGCCTCCCTGGGAAAGTCTACTCCAAGGTGCTGGAAAGGAGGGTTCGGCCGATAGTCGAACCTCAGATTGAAGAGGAACAATGCGGATTCCGCCCTGGTCGTGGAACAACGGACCAGCTTTTCACTCTTGCAAGGATCCTGGAGGGGGCTTGGGAGTATGCCCATCCGGTCTACATGTGTTTTGTAGATTTGGAGAAGGCATATGATCGGGTCCCTCGGGAAATACTGTGGGGGGTGCTGCGGGAGTATGGGGTGCGGGGGTCATTGTTGAGGGCCATCCAATCTCTCTACTCCCAAAGCAAGAGCTGTGTCCGGATTCTCGGTACAAAGTCAGGCCTGTTCTCAGTGGGTGTTGGCCTCCGCCAGGGCTGCGCTTTGTCACCCATCCTGTTTGTGATTTTCATGGACAGGATTTCAAGGCGTAGTCATGGAGGGGAGGGGTTTCAGTATGGTGGGCTCAGGATTGAATCACTGCTGTTTGCAGATGATGTGGTCCTGTTTGCGTCATCAGTATGTGACCTTCAGCACTCACTGGATCGGTTTGCAGCAGAATGTGAAGCGGCTGGGATGAGGATCAGCACCTCCAAATCTGAGGCCATGGTTCTTAGCAGGAAACCGGTGGATTGTCTACTCCAAGTAGGGAGGGAGTCCTTATCCCAAGTGAAGGAGTTCAAGTATCTCGGGGTCTTGTTCTCGAGTGAGGGGAGGATGGAGCGTGAGATTGACAGGAGAATAGGTGCAGCGGGAGCGGTATTGGGTGCACTTTGGCGCACCGTTGTAACCAAAAGAGAGCTGAGCCAGAAGGCAAAGCTCTCGATCTACCGATCAGTCTTCGTTCCTACCCTCACCTATGGCCATGAGCAATGGGTAATGACCGAAAGGACGAGATCGCGAATACAAGCGGCCGAAATGAGTTTCCTCAGGAGGGTGGCTGGTATCTCCCTGAGGGATAGGGTGAGAAGCTCAGTCACTCGTGAGAGACTCGGAGTAGAGCCGCTGCTCCTTCGCGTAGAAAGGAGCCAGTTGAGGTGGTTCGGGCATCTAGTAAGGATGCTTCCTGGTCGCCTCCCGAGGGAGGTTTTCCAGGCACATCCAACTGGGAGGAGACCACGGGGCAGACCGAGGTACAGGTGGGGTGATTACATCTCCACACTGGCCTGGGAACGCCTCGGGATCCCCCAGTCAGAGCTAGTCGATGTTGCCAGGGAGAGGGAAGTTTGGAGTCCCCTGCTGGAGCTGCTGCCTCCGCGACCCGATTTCGGATAAGCGGGAGAAGATGGATGGATGGATGGATGGAACTTTATTTTTCGACAGGCTTTTGGTTATCTGTAGAGACGGCGAAGGCTGGAAGAAGTGGGAGTTGTGAGCCAACCCCAAACACAGCGCCCGACCACATGCTGCTGTCAACCGCTAGAAAAAACTCCAGGCCCATTAGCGAGCTGCGGAAACGCATTGCGGAGCACGGTTTGTTCCAGCGTGGGGGACGGGGTCTATATATATATATATTCTTGGCGTGGGATTCAGTACGCCTCCGCCGGCGGAGGCGTACTGAATCCCACGCCAACTCCCGACAGGAATATATATATGTGAGGGCGAGGACGAGAGAGAGAGCTCAGCTTTTCCCGTGGCCGCTCTACGCTGTGGTGTGTTTAGGGGGCTTGGAGGCTCACTCTCACCTGGCGTAGAGCTCTTTCAGAGTGCACAGCTGTTTGGAGAGGGACTCCACCGCCCCCTCTTTCTCCCTGAGTCCGCTCCGTACTTTCTCCATCCTCATCTGCCACTTCTTACCCTCTTCCCAGCGCACAACCTCGTCCTTGGACTGCCGGAGAGAAAAAAACAAACAGAACATTCATTACTGATGTGTAGTGAAGGATAAACTCGGGTCTGCCATGCACGCTTTTCAGTGGGCAGTTATTGCTGTTTTTGGTTAACTTTTTTTAAGTGAGTAGCATGCATTATGGATTCGTACTGGACTTACATCATCATACACCATAACATTCCAACAGGGCTAGCTCTAAACGTCAAATTCATATTGTCACTATAAAAGATAGATGCATTAAAACCTCGCTCCCCTAGCGGCCATCTCGGTTCTATTTTGGTTCAAAACACTAGCTGAGTGGGGGGGGGAGTGAATGAGGAATCCCATGCAGCTTAGTGTTAAGAACCAAGATGGCCACTATAGGTGAAGAAGGCTCATAGAGGTGTAGATTTTAGCTTGAACCTTGTGGTCCTCTTTGGTGGTGGTCCTCCTCTCCGAAGACGAAGGCCTCTTCTCCAGCTCACTCTCCAACCTCCTGATCTTCCTCTGGAGGTTCTCCACCGTGGACCCCCGGCTGTCCACCTCCACCCGGTTCTGTCGGTTCAATTTCATCCATGGAATTGGGTTCAGTTCTAAAGTAGCACACCTTCTTCTTGCCGTATATCTCCAGTATGGTCATGAAAAAAAGATTCTGTCTCTGCAGAATTTACTCATCCTAGGAGCAGTGAGGTTGCCATACAGTGAACCAGCCCAGGAACCAACTCTAGTGTATAGCCCCCCTTGCTTATGGGCAGGGCAGGATCATGCATGTCTTGTGGTTTCGGGGGAAAAACCCAGGGAGAACATGAAAACTTAGAAACAAAAATAGCTCCTGATGGCAGAGGTCAGCCTAGAACAGTGCTAACCTCAGAGGTCAGCCTAGAACAGTGCTAACCTCAGAGGTCAGCCTAGAACAGTGCTAACCTCTGAGGTCAGACTAGAACAGTGCTAACCTCAGAGGTCAGACTAGAACAGTGCTAACCTCTGAGGTCAGACTAGAACAGTGCCAACCTCTGAGGTCAGCCAAGAACAGTGCTAACCTCAGAGGTCATCCTAGAACAGTGCTAACCTCAGAGGTCAGCCTAGAACAGTGCTAACCTCAGAGGTCATCCTAGAACAGTGCTAACCTCAGAGGTCAGACTAGAACAGTGCTAACCTCAGAGGTCATCCTAGAACAGTGCTAACCTCAGAGGTCAGCCTAGAACAGTGCTAACCTCAGAGGTCATCCTAGAACAGTGCTAACCTCAGAGGTCAGACTAGAACAGTGCTAACCTCAGAGGTCATCCTAGAACAGTGCTAACCTCAGAGGTCAGACTAGAACAGTGCTAACCTCAGAGGTCATCCTAGAACAGTGCTAACCTCAGAGGTCAGCCTAGAACAGTGCTAACCTCAGAGGTCATCCTAGAACAGTGCTAACCTCTGAGGTCAGACTAGAACAGTGCTAACCTCAGAGGTCCTCCTCGAACAGTGCTAACCTCTGAGGTCAGACTAGAACAGTGCTAACCTCATAGGTCAGATTAGAACAGTGCTAACCTCTGAGGTCAGCCTCGAACAGTACTAATCTTAGAGGTCAGACTAGAACAGTGCTAACCTCTGAGGTCAGCCTCGAACAGTACTAATCTTAGAGGTCAGCCTTGAACAGTGCTAACCTCTGAGCAAACTGTGACACCAAAAGAAAGACCTTAAAGATACGTGTATCACCATTTAAATACAGTTCAATCGACCTAAAGAAATGTCAAGTGTTAGACGATGTCAGGTAGTCAA
>CM051010.1:8215795-8270795 GCA_027704905.1 Muraenolepis orangiensis | reverse complement strand
GCACTTAATAACAACGTTATTATTATTATTATTATTTTTAATCCTGTAAATCACACACACACACACACACACACACACACACACACACACACACACACACACACACACACACACACACACACACACACACACACACACACACACACACACACACACACACACACACACACACACACACACACACACACACACACACACACACACTTCTCTCACTAGAGATGGCGCTATCGCTGTCCCTTTCTTCTCAACCCTTCCCGCAGTGTGAAGCTAACTATTGTACCGCCGGGTGAGATGAATCATGTATAGCGGATAGATCAATAAACCATCAGACGGTACCAACCGTCATGAGGAGAAGCCAGCCCTTACTTTGACAGCTCCTCCTGGTGCTCCTTGGCCAGGCCCACCTTCTGCCTCTCCTTGTCCACGGCGGCTGCCCTCAGCCTCTGGGAGAGGGCGGCCAGCGAGTCGTCCTGCTCCACCACCGTCTGCTCCAGCTCCTCCAGGCGCGCCAGGTGTTTGGAGGTGACGGCGCTGAGGGACGGCTTTTTCAGCAGATCCTGCGAGGTACGGCCGCCGTTAGCCTCAAGCACTAGAGTACCGAACTACTGACCTTACCTCTCCTCAAACCACTGACCTTACCTCTCCTCAAACTACTGACCTTACCTCTCCTCAAACTACTGACCTTACCTCTCCTCAAACCACTGACCTTACCTCTCCTCAAACTCCTGACCTTACCTCTCCTCAAACTACTGACCTTACCTCTCCTCAAACTACTGACCTTACCTCTCCTCAAACTACTGACCTTACCTCTCCTCAAACTACTGACCTTACCTCTCCTCAAACTGGAGCTGGGGTTCTCACAGGCAGAGAAGAGGAACTGAACCCACCATCTTTATTTTTGTATTTACATTGTTTCTTGAAGTTTTTTTCAATTTATATTGGGGTTTTTTTTTGCACAATTTCTGCATGGCACTGCCACTTTCTTTTCATTGCATGAATCTTTAATCTTGGACAGTAGACGAGCTACAAAGAGATTTGTAACTGTACATTCCCTAACCCACACCCCCTAACTTTGTTGAAAACGAATTTGTCCCCAACAAACCATTTGGGCAGTAGCAGCATTGAAGAGGTGTTGCTGACTTGCTGCTAATGTAACCATTGTTATCAAACTGAACAGTTGGATTGCACGCATACACGCACCAGGCACACACACGCACGCACGCACGCACGCACGCACGCACGCACGCACGCACACACACACACACACACACACACACACACACACACACACACACACACACACACACACACACACACACACACACACACACACACACACACACACACACACACACACACACACACACACACACACACACACACACACACACACACAGTTACCAGTGTGTTCTGTTTGAAGCGGTCCAGCGAGGTGTCAGAGTACAGGTCCAGCTTCTGATGCAGAGTCTTCACCTCCTCCTCGTGCCTCCTGCTCACCTCCTCCTGCTCCTGGGATAACAAAACGTCCACAACCAGGGCCTCAGCAATGATCATGATATGTTACTCTGGCTTTAAGGCATGGAGAGACGTGAGCATTGTGAAGTTCTCAGAGAGAGAGAGAGGAGAAGAGATCATGAACGGGGAGGTCGACATGAACCCTGCTATGGGATCTGTCTGTCAGTCTATCTCTCTGTATTGAAGCGACAAACTTGTTTCTGAGATAGAGAAAAGTAGAAACATCCTCTTTATTGAAAATAGGCTGTGAAAAACTTATTTTTGAGCATCTTTGAATATCACACCACTGATCCAACCTCCATTCCAACGAAAAGCTGCACTTATTCCACCCTCTGCCTACACACAGCCTATAAATATCTCCACGCAACACCAACACATCCACCTGACATCCCACTGAGTCCTGGTTACCCGTCTGGTTCTGGCCAGCAGCTCCTGGTACTTCTTCACCACCTCCTCCTTCTGCTCCAGGCGTCCCTGCAGGCTCCCGATGGTGTGGTGAGCCACCCGGAGGGCGGGCTGGCTCTCCTCCCCCGGGGCCCGGCCCAGGTCTGCCAGCAGCCTCTCCCGGTCGGCGGTGGCGGGAAGCCTGAGTCTCAGCTCGTTGATGACCCGGTCCCTGGAGAGCACGTTCTGCTGGGCACGACGCAGAGCCTCCTCGCTCTCCTTCAGCCTCTACGGAGCCGGAGAGACGCTGCTACTTAGCCTTATTATACATGTTGTTAAATTGTATTTAACGATCGGGATTACGTTCCGAGGATGTTGCGATGCATTTCTTCAATAAAGGGACTCCTCTGCGTTTTAACAGTTCCCCTGGAGTGTCACTAAAACATGGAGAACTCCTGCCTTGACTGGATGACTGCTGTCAGACAATCATATAGAAAAAGTCACTAAAGATCATCGGTGTGGAAAACGATCCATAAACGATTCTGCTGAGCCGTTGCAGATCCACGGCTCGGCAGATGGCTTCACACAACTGTTCTGTTCAAGAGGCGTGCTCTCGCCCGCCCGGCGGCCCTGAAAGCGCTGCTGCCCTCAGCTCAGGTCCCAAGTGTAGCGGCTCAGAGGTCATCGCCAAGCCATGACCGTCGCTCCTCTGGCTAAACTGAACCGACATCTCCTCAGCATGGGACTGCAATCCCAAAGCTGAAGGATGTCAAACATACATGAATCATCACACACCAGCCATGTACTGTACATTCCCGCGGAGCTGCAGATCAGTATCTGCAGCTGCAAAAGCACGCATGGAATAGAATCAATGTGCTCCAACAACCGAACGATTACAAGCGGTCCAGGGCATTTGTTTGGTTTGCCTCCCGGCCGAGAGGTTCTGAGTCCCTCACCCCCTACCACCCGCTCCTTCGTGATTGACCGCAAGTGCTTTGTGGATGAAAGCCATATGCTGAGTAAACAAAGGCATGAGTGTGAGGGTAAGTGTAGGGGCTGTACCTCCTCTAGAGCTCCGCAGGAGGCCTGTGTGTCCAGGACGCTGCCCGCGTCTTCTCCCACTTTCCTCAGGGCGAACTCTAATTGCTGAGCCACAGGCCAGCTGGGGTCTGGCAGCATGTCCTGCTGCTCCGCCTGTACAACCACACACACACACACACACACACACACACACACACACACACACACACACACACACACACACACACACACACACACACACACACACACACACACACACACACACACACACACACACACACACACACACACACACACACACACTTAACATCTCCGAAGTACTTCATACCTCGTGCCGGTCTCAAATAATATGCAGCATGTTCCTCTTTTCCTCCCAGTTAAATTAAACAGAAACACCTACCTGACCCAAAATGGCAGGGTTAAAACACATTTTAGGTTATAAATGAAGAAAATATCAATTAATTTGTGTGCAAATGTAATTACTTTACCAAGATAAACCTTACATCGGTTAGTGACACCAAACCCTCTCCCGATGCTTCTATGTGCGGTTAGCAGCTGATATAATCAAATATAGATATATACACGGTATATAAATCATTCAACATGTTTCTTCTTCGCGTGGCTCCATCCATAACACCATCGGGACGTGATATCATAATAGACTCGCATGTGGAACACAGCAGAGTTTAACCTTTTCCTCTCCTCCTGTGCTTCTATCCACCAGCGTAGCCGGAGTATAACTTGATAACAACGACACATCGTGGGCACACATAAGAAGTGATAGGCCTGCATGGGCTGTGAAGCAGTACATCTGCACTCTGCATGTGCTCCTCGCGTGCTTCCAGCAGTATTATGACGATGACGATGATGATGATAATAATAACAATGATAATAATGTACAGGTGTGTTCGGACCTGCTGTGCTGCTCCCAAGACGTCCTGCTGCTGCGTCTCCGATGCATCCAGACGTTCCTCCAGCGCCAGCTCCCTCTGCTCCCACGCAACCTGACGCTCCTCCCACAGCTGGGAACACACAGCATCTCGTGGATCTGTGTGTGTGTGTGTGTGTGTGTGTGTGTGTATGTGTGTGTGTGTGTGTGTGTGTGTGTGTTTGTGTGTGTGTGTGCGTGTCTGTCATGGGTATCATGTCACACCATGTTCCCCTTTTATTATTTTATAGAAATGATTTATATTACCATGCACTTAACTGCAACATTCGCACTCTGGTTAGATGCCAACTTATTTTTCTCTCTACTGTACTGTGCTGTGCAATGACAACATTATAATCTAATCTTTGGATAATATCCAAAGGAAACCTCTGGATGAAGGCTTCTGTGGTGCAGGCATCAGAAGGCGCTATGGCTTCCATATGTCCGGGAGACTCCCGACATGTGAAAATAATATAGAACGGCTTTATCCCATGACTTCACACTTTGTTTGTGAAGACAAATTATTTGAGGAAGTGGGATGTGCGTGTGTATTTATATATTGGATGTGTATGTCTTTATGTGTGTATCAATAGGATCATATGTATGTATTTATATGTGTGTGTGTGCGTGTGTGTGTGTGTGTGTGTGTGTGTGTGTGTGTGGTCATCAATAGGATAGTGCATGTGTGTGCAAGTGTGTGTGTGTGTGTGTGTGTGTGTGTGTGTGTGTGTGTGTGTGTGCGTGTCTGACCGTGTGCTCCGTGACCAGCTCCTCCTCCAGGGCTCTGAGTGAGCGCTCCTGCCCCCCCACCAGACCCTTCAGGTAGCCGATCTCCTCCTTCTGCGCCTCCAGCTCCCTGCCCTGCCGCAGCTCCTGCAGACGCACCTCCTCCACCCTCCTGTGCCACTCCTTCACCTGGTGACAGAGAGATGGATAGAGACAGGATGGGCAGATAGATAGAGACACATGATGGATAGATGGATACACATAGACAGATAGAAGGATAGATGGATGATAAACAGAGACAGAGAGAGAGAGAGAGAGACAGAGACCGCCACCTCCTCACCTTCTGGGCTCCCTTGGCGTCCTTCAGCGTGGCGATGAGCTCCTCCAGACCGCCTAGCCTCATCTCCAGCTCCTCCGCCCGGCCCTCCGCCCTCCTCCTCTGCTCCTGTGCCTCCCGCTGCTCCTCCTGGGCCCTGGCGCGCTCCTCCTGCAGGCCCGTCAGCGTCAGGGAGAACTTCTCCTGCTGGGCCAGCGGCAGCGCCCCTGCAAACTGCCTGCGCAGCGCCTGGACTGTCTGGCGCAGGTGGTGGGCGCGGCTGCGCCCGTCCCGCCGGGCCAGGTAGAGGGCGCGCTGGCCGGCGTCCAGGCGCTGCTCGGCCCGGAGCCGGTACGCCTCCAGGGTGCGGAGCCGGCCGGCCTGGGTCTCCAGCCGGCCCAGCGCCGCCACCTCGCTGAGCTGCAGCGACACCACCTGCTGGTGGAGGCGGCCCAGCAGCGCCTTGTCGTCCGACTGAGACTACACAGAGAGGAGGAGGGGGGGGGGGGGGTGTAGGGAGATGTAAAGGGTAAGGAAATGCCAAACTTGTATTTTTTTGCAGTTGGCTGCTTCCGGCTCACAACACTTTTCCAGAGTGGTAGTTTTTCCATTGGCTGCAAACTGCTCAGCGAGCGTGGACAACGTTTGACCACGCCCCCCTCACACCTGCTCCCATGGAACCCAATGAGTTTTTTGAAACTCGGAGGTAAAGGTTCTGCTAAAACTGGGGTTGACTTACTCTCTAGAGAGAAAGCGAGAGAGCGAGAGAGCAAGAGAGAGAGAGAGAACAATAGACTGAAGGACCTTGCGTCAGAACAACAGACACACATTAGCTTTTGATTTTTCAAATGCTTCTGATGGATGCTCCGTTCTTCCACATTCCTCAGGCCCTAGCTGGCAGGCACTTACTCCTTATCGTTGCCAAGGTGGGGGCCGAGACAACCTTCAACCTTTGACCTCTGACCTAAAGGGGAGGCAGCACTTAGTGTCCACTCTGGAACAGTCGGAACGGAGGACCCCCTACAATCTTTCAAAACTGAAACACAGCTTTTTGGTTTTGCCCTCTTCTTATCGAGTGTTTTCGCTTTGAATCTACCTAGAAAAAAATGTGATTACGATTTTATATTCTCCCGACAAAACGTGAAATAAAGAGAAATACTAAAAGAAGAATGAATTATATTATTAATCGAGTAATGTTCGGCTTGTGTTCTATTTGCATGCTAGCACCGATCCGAAGTGTAGGCGAGCGCACAGGTTCCAGAACAGCCGGGACTTCACAGCAAGTACCTCAGCTCTGGCACTCATTTCACCCACTCTACAAACACCCTAATCAGAACTCACCATCAGAGCCTACAGCTGCAGCTGTTCAAAAATGTTTACGGTCATGTCATCGAATATCGGGGGAATAACGAGCTCCCCAGGTCAGCACATTAATCATCCGCTCGGCCCTCTTGTTCTTCTCTGTGACACGTAATCAATTAATGGAATTTTTAAATTATAAACAAGCCATCAATCGATAGCCTTTCATGGTGAAGGAGTGCAGGGCTGGAAGCGGGGGTGGGTGGGGCTGCGAGGCCTGGTGGTCACACGGCTAGTGAACCATGTGACTTATTGAAACAATTATATTCAACACGCTCCTGGCAGGGCTAGCTTCTCTCTGTTGGCGGCGGTAAGTGGAAAACAAGTGAGACATTTTTGTCTTTCTCCGTCGACCGCATCCTAAAATTTGTAGCATGAGAGATTGGCTTATTGCCCGCCACCGCTGCTCCAAAGTGGATGCCGTAGATTTAGTTTCCACACTTGATGATACGATGAAACCATCATCATGTCATACTTACCCATCTCTCCACAGCAGCACTCACTCAGCGGTGTTAACATAACACCGATAAAACCACCAAAGATAGATAGACCCACCAAATAGTTTGCACGCTTGTCTCCCAGCGTGGCTTATCATCATTAAACACACACACACACACACACACACACACACACACACACACACACACACACACACACACACACACACACACACACACACACACACACACACACACACACACACACACACACACACACACACACACACACACAGGAAGAGAGAAAAGGGAGGGCTTGGCCTCACCTGAAGGTCCACCACCTGCCTCCTCAGGGAGTCTGTCTCCTTGTCCCTGCACTGCTGCCTGGCCTCCAGCACAGACACCTGCATCCTGGCCACGGCGGACACTTCCCGGAGCCTGTGATGACAACACACACCACAGGGGTCATGGGGTCATGGTTCAAGGAAGTACTACACATGGCCGTTAAATATGAACATGAAAGAAGTCCAGTCTCAACGGTTATACAGCCCATTAAAGCTCTTCACTGCATGTCGTGAGGTGTCATTTTTGTCATTTGGATATTAGTTATGAACTATTGTAAAAATAACGCCAGCTTAATACAATTAAGTAAATGTAAATACAAACATACACATGTTTGACAAAAAATCATAAGTGAAGCACAAGCCCATGTTTCTCAGCATAAGTATTGCACTGTCCGTTTAATAAAGTTCATGTTTACGCCAAACCGGTGTCTACAAAACAGTTGAGAGAACCACTGGTGGATAGAATAAAAACAAAACATGGATGATATAGCAGGTGATGGTGTACCTGGAGGCCTCCATGCGGAGCTCCGCCTCCGCCTTCTCCAGCTCTGCGATGCGACCTCGGTCGGCCTCGCTGTCGGCTTTGCTCACGCCGTCCGCCAGCTGGTCCCTCAGCTCCCGCTCCACACGCTGGGCCTCCAGGTGCAGCTTGGTCAGCTACGGGGGGAGGGGATGGTAAAGATGCCTTAACCCTTAAAAATGTTTTAATCTAATCTGGAGGATTGAATCCTCTTAATTTGTCACATACATGTACACACATACAGTGAAATTTGTTTCTATGCATTTAACCCATCCTAGTTTTAGGAGCAGTGGGCAGCTATTGTATATACAGCTGCCCGGGGAGCAGTGAAGTAGGGGTCTGGTGCCTTGCTCAAGGGCACCCTGGCAGCACTCAGGGGGCGAACTGGCACCAAGTACTATTTCTCACTCTGTACTTGGTCCGTTTCTGATATGTACCTAAAATATATCTAAAGTATGAACTCAACTTATGTTTGCTTGGTAACCTAGACAATGACTTGAATGTTCAAACCTGTGGGAAGGTTCCCTTGAGGACATCTGAGGTCAAAACAAGACAAACGCTGGAACCATAACTGCATAAACGAAAGCAGCAGCACAAAACGTGCAAAGCATGTGAAAGAAGACGATGAAACCGTTGCATCAGACTTTTCCTTGGCACCTTGGTTCTCTCCAGAGACGGAATAATGAGCGTCTCACCTCTGCAAACTTGGCCTCCAGCTCAGCGTTCCGCTCCTCATTGTGCTGGAGAGAGGTCCTGGCGCCCTCGTACATCTTGTGAGCGTGCTCCGCCCGCTGCCGCTCGTTCAGCTCCTTCATCTCCAGCGTGGTGATGCGTCTGGACGAGGACGCGATTTCGCGGTTGGCCAGCGCCTTGCTCACCTTGTCTGCACTTCTGTCGTCACCTGCCCGGTTGAGCCGGGGGGCGAAACGAACGCAGCAATAACGTTAAGACCGCATGGCAGACGTCAAAGAAGACAAATGGCCCTGAAGGAGCCGTCCTAACGGGGAACCTTCTCCCTACCGGTGGGATTTATTGTGTGTACTGTATCCCACCCTGGAGTTTGGACGGGTGAACATTACTGACTAACTACAATCTATTGATGGATTCAGTAGAATTAGATTCCTTTAGCTTGTCATTGACCCTGTTTGATGTACTTATTGTTTCAAATCTAGGGAGCCAACTTATTGCACTTTATCCTGGCTCTACTCTTGGAGGCTTTTTAGGAAGGAAATGCACTCATCACTTCTGGTGACTAGTAATTCTCTTGCCTTCCTTTGTTGAAAGCATCTGCTAAATTGCTAATGAAATGCAAAGCAATGTTATACTTTTTGCATCTGTTCTATTCTAGATTACACAGATTATACACTGCTGATTGACATTTATAAATAGTATCTGGTTCACGGTATGGAAATGTGACCATTTTACATGCGGCTCGTGAAATGGTCACATTTCCATACCGTGAACCAGATCACATGACATATTGTACGTGTGTGATGATGATTAAAATCATCACATTTCAGCGTCTGGCTCACAGCCGAGCTGCCTGAGGGACTGAACAGCTCGTGAACCAGACTCTTCTGTGACTCATGCCTTGCAAGAGTGGTATAATGAAATACAACTATAAAAAATCGATATATTTCAGTTGGGATATATCAATGGGACACTAGCATTGATTAATTGATAATTAAGGTGGAATTCATTTAGAGCGATAATCAACGTTGTTTTTGCAGGGCATGGGAGTGGACTCACCCACGGTGCCGCTGTGCTCCCAGGCCTGCTCCAGGGTGTTCAGTTTCTCCTTGGTCATCTGCAGCTCCTTCACCAGCTCAGAGATCTGCTCCTGGAGCGAGACCTTCTCCTGCTGTGAAGGGAGGAATACGTCTACTATCTTAGAGAACAGTATAGCACAGCATGAGGCTTCAATCTGCTATAGTCCCATTCAATTTTCATTCCTACACTCTTTCCAGCCTCTCCACTTTCCTTGTCTTTATTGCTTGTCTGAACAATTCAAACCACAAGGCAGCCTCTTCTTTTCTGATTGATTTAAGGTTCAATTATTATACTGGCATTTCACCACAGACGGTGTTGTCGCTTAGGTTTACACTACACATCAGGGTTGCTTTTCCCGGTAATAGGGTGAGAAAAATGAAACAGATGCTCGAAGCGAAAATCTTTGAACGTTGGAACATATGAACACCTCCAGATGTTCCACACTGGAGGTGATCTGCACCATGTGGCCGTCTCTCTGCAGCATCTCTCTGTATTTGACAGTTAGCTCCGTGTACTGCTTGTTAGTCCGCTCCATATCCAGGGAGGGAACGCTCTGGTCCAAGGCCTTCTGCAGCGCTGCCATCCTGTACGCCGCCATTTCCTGGAAACAACGGCAAAACACAGAAGATTCAACTGGGTACGGTTTCATCCCTGTGAACACTTTGGCTGGTGGAACTTGGCCAGTGTCTCAGAAGCGGCTAGCAGGTATTGCAGGTTGTGGAGGTAGGGGTTGCTGGTTTGTCACCCAATGCCAAGTTCCTTCCTGGTTTAACTTGGGAGTTATTTAGAGTAAAAAGCTAAAGCGAGCAGTGTTTTCTCATTCAGTGTTACTGAAGAAGGAGGTAGGCTTTAAAATGAGACTACATGACCTTCAAAGATAGATGTAATACTTCAAAATAAGCAGTGAAGAAAAACGGTGAACCCAAAAGCATAGGAAGCTCGGGGTGTGTCTGGGAGGCTCAACCTGCCTCTGGGGGGCTCAACCTGCCTCTGGGAGGCTCAACCTGCCTCTGGGGGGCTCAACCTGCCTCTGGGGGGCTCAACCTGCCTCTGGGGGGCTCAACCTGCCTCTGGGAGGCTCAACCTGCTAGTCAACGCTTCCAATTGAACCTGCGTGAGCCTGTTTGTATAAACCACTGGTAAAGGCTGTCAGTGAAAACGCTTCAGGAAGTTGTTGATGTTTTGCACCTTATAATCACAATATGTCTATTTAATGTCATTTGTGTGTTAATGTACTGTTGTGATTCAAATGTCATTTGATGATGTCAGCAAGAGCAATCATATTAATACAATGTCCACGCTGTTAACTTGTATCTCTTCAGGTCATGTTAACTTGTATCTCTGCAGGTCATGTTAACTTGTATCTCTGCAGGTCATGTTAACTTGTATCTCTACAGGTCATGTTAACTTGTATCTCTACAGGTCATGTTAACTTGTATCTCTGCAGGTCATGTTAACTTGTATCTCTACAGGTCATGTTAACTTGTATCTCTACAGGTCATGTTAACTTGTATCTCTGCAGGTCATGTTAACTTGTATCTCTGCAGGTCATGTTAACTTGTATCTCTGCAGGTCATGTTAACTTGTATCTCTGCAGGTCATGTTAACTTGTATCTCTGCAGGTCATGTTAACTTGTATCTCTACAGGTCATGTTAACTTGTATCTCTGCAGGTCATGTTAACTTGTATCTCTGCAGGTCATGTTAACTTGTATCTCTGCAGGTCATGTTAACTTGTATCTCTACAGGTCATGTTAACTTGTATCTCTGCAGGTCATGTTAACTTGTATCTCTGCAGGTCATGTTAACTTGTATCTCTTCAGGTCATGTTAACTTGTATCTCTGCAGGTCATGTTAACTTGTATCTCTGCAGGTCATGTTAACTTGTATCTCTGCAGGTCATGTTAACTTGTATCTCTGCAGGTCATGTTAACTTGTATCTCTGCAGGTCATGTTAACTTGTATCTCTGCAGGTCATGTTAACTTGTATCTCTGCAGGTCATGTTAACTTGTATCTCTACAGGTCATGTTAACTTGTATCTCTACAGGTCATGTTAACTTGTATCTCTGCAGGTCATGTTAACTTGTATCTCTGCAGGTCATGTTAACGGGTACCTTGTATCGCTGCAGGTCATGTTAACTTGTATCTCTGCAGGTCATGTTAACTTGTATCTCTACAGGTCATGTTAACTTGTATCTCTGCAGGTCATGTTAACTTGTATCTCTGCAGGTCATGTTAACGGGTACCTTGTATCGCTGCAGGTCATGTTAACTTGTATCTCTGCAGGTCATGTTAACTTGTATCTCTGCAGGTCATGTTAACTTGTATCTCTGCAGGTCATGTTAACTTGTATCTCTACAGGTCATGTTAACTTGTATCTCTGCAGGTCATGTTAACTTGTATCTCTGCAGGTCATGTTAACTTGTATCTCTGCAGGTCATGTTAACTTGTATCTCTGCAGGTCATGTTAACGGGTACCTTGTATCGCTGCAGGTCATGTTAACTTGTATCTCTGCAGGTCATGTTAACTTGTATCTCTACAGGTCATGTTAACTTGTATCTCTACAGGTCATGTTAACTTGTATCTCTGCAGGTCATGTTAACTTGTATCTCTACAGGTCATGTTAACTTGTATCTCTGCAGGTCATGTTAACTTGTATCTCTGCAGGTCATGTTAACTTGTATCTCTGCAGGTCATGTTAACTTGTATCTCTGCAGGTCATGTTAACTTGTATCTCTGCAGGTCATGTTAACAGGTACCTTGTATCGCTGCAGGTCATGTTAACTTGTATCTCTGCAGGTCATGTTAACTTGTATCTCTGCAGGTCATGTTAACGGGTACCTTGTATCGCTGCAGGTCATGTTAACTTGTATCTCTGCAGGTCATGCTAACTTGTATCTCTGCAGGTCATGTTAACTTGTATCTCTGCAGGTCATGTTAACAGGTACCTTGTATCGCTGCAGGTCATGTTAACTTGTATCTCTGCAGGTCATGCTAACTTGTATCTCTGCAGGTCATGCTAACGGGTACCTTGTATCTCTGCAGGTAGCCCATCCTCTCGGTGACGGCGACCTGCATGTATCCACTGTCGTCCCTGAGCTTGGCGTTGTCCTTGCGGAGGTGCTGTTCCTGCTCCAGGAGGAGGGTGTAGCGTCGGGACAGGGTCTTCTCGTTCACCCGCAGCACAGTCACCTGCCGCACCGTCTCCGCTAGCCGCCGCCGCGCCTCCTCCGGATCTTCCCGTAGTGTCTCCAGCAGGTTCTAGTTCAGAGAGGGGGCCATTTTGCAAAACAGCAAAAACACTTTGATCAAAAGCTAAACTCAGATGTTTGTCATTATATAGTGTATTGCAGATTTAACGGCCTGACCAGGGGTCACTTGCATATGGTTTACCCATAATTCAACTCTAATGTGGGGAGGCTGGACTCACGTTTAATTCCTGGACTCTCACGTTATCCCCGTCCCGCTGCTCCTCCAACTTGTTCTTCAACTCTGCAAACGTGTCCCTCTCTTTCTGCCACGCTTCCTTTTCACTGTGAACACAAAGCGACACCAGAGACAGCTTGAGCAGCAGAACTCAGAAGGGTCCTTGAAGATGGAATCTGGTGGTGAAACAAGATGTCCTGTGGACAGAGCATTGGTTGGTCCCACCTGATGTGTTCTTTATACAGCAGGCCCTGCCGGTGGAAAATAACCCCCACTTTGCTTTTGTACTTCTCCACGGTGGCGGTGAGCTGTTTGACCGACTCGTCTTTATTCTTAATCTCCTATTAAAATACATATATACAGTTATATAGCTGTTTTTACACATGACTGATTACACATGACCATGTATTGAAGTGACCTGGAGGAGGCGAATGGCGTATTCGTTCAGGGTGTTGATGATCTCCTTGCTCGAGGGAGCCAAGCCCTCCGGCAGGGTCAAAGGTCGGAAGGTCGCCGCATCGTTAGAGGATTGCTTCGGCACGTCCGCCTCAGCCTGCAGTTGAGTCACCTGACCGTCAAGATCGACAGGAAATACACCCGTCACCTGCCGCCCACTGATGGCCAATCTGAACCAGGGGCCGATACGACCAATACAATAACAATACCATTTTACATATACCATTAACAATATCATTTGACATGGTGGTTTATCCTAACATTGGAATAAATGAGAAGTTGAGAACAATGTTTACATTTATCAATGTGATGTGTTGCAATTTAGAAGGACAAATATGTGACACATCACCACAAGCATTTAACGTCGGCCTTTCGAAACCACCTAAAATGGAAAGAGGATTGGATTTCGCGGAAAAAGACAACAGACCATAATACACACCGGCTGTACATCCACTCCCAAACTCTGTTCATAACAGTACCTTTACTTGTTCTTTGGCGAGCTGAGCGAGCGCGTCGCTGGCTTCCTCCCGGGCCAAGCGCAGCTCCTGCCGGAGTTCTTGGTTCCGGCCTGTCATCTGGTCCACCTGGGCCCGGAGGAGAGAGACCGCCTCGGGCTTGCCGGGGAAACTCTTGCCCTCCAGGGCCTGGGATGTGGAGGATGTTTGGAATTGCAAATTAACACTTACGTGTGACCAGGTGTGTGTGTGGTGGTAGGGGTATGGATGTGGGTTTACGTGTGACCAGGTGTGTGTGTGGTGGTAGGGGTATGGATGTGGGTTGACGTGTGACCAGGTGTGTGTGTGTGGTGGTGGTAGGGGTATGGATGTGGGTTGACGTGTGACCAGGTGTGTGTGTGGTGGTAGGGGTATGGATGTGGGTTGACGTGTGACCAGGTGTGTGTGTGGTGGTAGGGGGGTATGGATGTGGGTTGACGTGTGACCAGGTGTGTGTGTGGTGGTAGGGGTATGGATGTGGGTTGACGTGTGACCAGGTGTGTGTGTGTGTGGTGGTAGGGGGGTATGGATGTGGGTTGACGTGTGACCAGGTGTGTGTGGTGGTGGTAGGGGTATGGATGTGGGTTGACGTGTGACCAGGTGTGTGTGTGTGTGGTGGTAGGGGGGTATGGATGTGGGTTGACGTGTGACCAGGTGTGTGTGGTGGTAGGGGGTATGGATGTGGGTTGACGTGTGACCAGGTGTGTGTGTGGTGGTAGGGGGTATGGATGTGGGTTGACGTGTGACCAGGTGTGTGTGTGGTGGTAGGGGGTATGGATGTGGGTTGACGTGTGACCAGGTGTGTGTGTGTGTGGTGGTAGGGGGGTATGGATGTGGGTTGACGTGTGACCAGGTGTGTGTGGTGGGTATGTGGGTGACGTGCAGGTGTGTGTGGTAGGGGGGTATGGATGTGGGTTGACGTGTGACCAGGTGTGTGTGGTGGTAGGGGGTATGGATGTGGGTTGACGTGTGACCAGGTGTGTGTGTGGTGGTAGGGGTATGGATGTGGGTTGACGTGTGACCAGGTGTGTGTGGTGGTAGGGGTATGGATGTGGGTTGACGTGTGACCAGGTGTGTGTGTGTGTGGTGGTAGGGGGGTATGGATGTGGGTTGACGTGTGACCAGGTGTGTGTGTGGTGGTAGGGGTATGGATGTGGGTTGACGTGTGACCAGGTGTGTGTGTGGTGGTAGGGGGTATGGATGTGGGTTGACGTGTGACCAGGTGTGTGTGTGTGGTGGTAGGGGTATGGATGTGGGTTGACGTGTGACCAGGTGTGTGTGTGGTGGTAGGGGGGTATGGATGTGGGTTGACGTGTGACCAGGTGTGTGTGTGTGGTGGTAGGGGGTATGGATGTGGGTTGACGTGTGACCAGGTGTGTGTGTGGTGGTAGGGGGTATGGATGTGGGTTGACGTGTGACCAGGTGTGTGTGTGGTGGTAGGGGGTATGGATGTGGGTTGACGTGTGACCAGGTGTGTGTGTGGTGGTAGGGGGGTATGGATGTGGGTTGACGTGTGACCAGGTGTGTGTGTGGTGGTAGGAGGGTATGGATGTGGGTTGACGTGTGACCAGGTGTGTGTGTGTGTGGTGGTAGGGGGGTATGGATGTGGGTTGACGTGTGACCAGGTGTGTGTGTGGTGGTAGGAGGGTATGGATGTGGTGACGTACTCTGAGCAGTCTCTCGAGGATGGGTGCAGAGAGAGCATCCTGACCCCCCAGCTGCTGATTGGCCCTCATGGCCTGGAGGACCTCCGTCAGCGTGGCCTCCAGGTCGCTCTTCACTCTGGACACCTCATCCACTGGAGAGGACATTCAATCGGTGGGGGAAAAAATAAAAGTGTGTCATCTGCACAGGAAGGTGCAGGACAGTAGTAGAACTATATAGATCTACATATGTATATATATATATATATATATATATATATATATATATATATATATATATATATATATATATATATATATATACACACACCGTATATATACACACACACACACACAATGTATTTCACAGTGAATTCAGATACATTCCAGGGAGGAATATGGGGTTAGCTCTAGGATGTTCAAGGATGCTAACATAGACACACACACCCATACGTACACATTGACACTGAGGATCTCAGTACCTTTCGGCTATGAGAAGCAAAACAACCCAACCACTAAAGTACAGTAAGTACCAACTTACATTTAGCCTGGAACTGGGCGGACTGGGCCTTGTGTCGCTCAACTTCTCGCTCCTTCTCACTCAGCTCCTTCTGCAAGAGTTCTGTCTATAAAACAAAACCAAAACATACTCACTCTGCTGTTCATTTCCATACCAAATCTCAGTGAGAGCTCAGACTTGATCTGAAACATATGTATACCTTGACTGATTCCACAGAGGCTGTCCACTACAGGTCCACTACATTTCCCCAGCTCTGGATACTCCTTTGCAACATCACACCAAAACTCTGTCAGTGACTTTTCAGCATATGCCATCTTTTGTTTACCCGAGGTTTATCACCCGGGGTTTATCACACGTCCATGCAACCCACGCCCCGTCATCATCACAGCTGCGCCGTCGGTACAGATGTGACTGCAGGATTTCCACTCAAGATTGTTTTCTTTGAAAAAGCTGTCAATGTCAACTGAAATATTTCTTCGCCTGTTGTCTGTCCTGTTAGCAAAACTAAATATTCTCATGTATGTCAGACTGTTCAGCATAACGCACAAAGGCCAGGAGCTGACCTCCCCACTCACATCCCTCATCTCATCCAACTGGAGAGCCAACTGACCGGCTCTTTTAATTTTATTCACCACCTGTCCAACAATATGGCAGATTGTGTTGTTCCATAATGGAACGGTTTTCAGCACGTCTGCTGCTTTCTGGTCCAGCGTAGTTTCAGCCCAAATGATGGCGGCAGGGAGAATCAGATCTTCTGCAATTGAATGTGTTTTTTTTGACTTGGCCACAAGTAATGCCACAGCATAGGATGCCTCCATTGCTTTGCTCGACACACTTGCCGCTTTCTTTAATGTAGTCTGACATGAATTCGGACAGTTTTCGTTTGAAAAGGTCCTCTGTTTTACCGACATTCCCGGCGTGTTGGAGCTCTGGTGCCGCTGCAGGTGGGCTGCAGGTGGGCTGCTGGCTTCATTCAATTATTTCCCAGCACTTCGCCGCAAAAAAAACACGGTGGCTGCGGTGGATCATCAGATGTACAAGTCAATCCATAAACAATGGATCTGTCACTGAACTGCCGGTGTTTGGTCTTTCTATGTAACCCCTGTAATCCCATCACGTACCCCAAAGGGTCCGCGTACCCCCGGGTTAGGAATCACTGTTGTAGAGGACCCTAGTTCTGAGGACCCCTGGGACTAGAGGGCCCTGTTCTAGAGGACCCTAGTTCCGAGGACCCCTGGGACTAGAGGCCCCTGTTCTAGAGGACCCTAGTTCCGAGGACCCCTGGGACTAGAGGCCCCTGTTCTAGAGGACCCTAGTTCCGAGGACCCCTGGGACTAGAGGCCCCTGTTCTAGAGGACCCTAGTTCTGAGGACCCCTGGGACTAGAGGCCCCTGTTCTAGAGGACCCTAGTTCTGAAGACCTCTGGGACTAGAGGGCCCTGTTCTAGAGGACCCTAGTTCAGAAGACCCCTGGGACTAGAGGGCCCTGTTCTAGAGGACCCTAGTTATGAAGACCCCTGGGACTAGAGGGCCCTGTTCTAGAGGACCCTAGTTCTGAGGACCCCTGGGACAAGAGGGCCCTGTTCTAGAGGACCCTAGTTCTGAAGACCCCTGGGACTAGAGGCCCCTGTTCTAGAGGACCCTAGTTCTGAAGACCCCTGGGACTAGAGGCCCCTGTTCTAGAATACCCTAGTTCTGAGGACCCCTGGGACTAGAGGCCCCTGTTCTAGAATACCCTAGTTCTGAGGACTCCTGGGACTAGAGGCCCCTGTTCTAGAGATCCCTGTTCTAGAGGACCCTAGTTCTGAAAACTCCTGGGACTAAAGGCCCCTGTTCTAGAGGACCCTAGTTCTGAAGACCCCTGGGACTAGAGGCCCCTGTCCTAGAGGACCCTAGTTCTGAAGAACCCTGGGACTAGAGGCCCCTGTTCTAAAGGACCCTAGTTCTGAAGAACCCTGGGACTAGAGGCCCCTGGTTCTAGAGGCCCCTGGCCCCCTGTATTTGTCACTGTGTGAGGAGCTGACCTTCCGTTTCATCTTCTCAGCGCTCTGCTGGAGGTCCAGGAGGAGCAGTTTGCTGGGACCAGCGTGGTCTTCATCCAGCTCCGCGGTGGTGGACTCCCCCAGCCCTAACGTGGTGGTGGATCGGTCCACCACCACGGTGGTGAGGGCCCTGTTCTAGAGGACCCTAGTTCAGAAGACCCCTGGGACTAGAGGGCCCTGTTCTAGAGGACCCTAGTTATGAAGACCCCTGGGACTAGAGGGCCCTGTTCTAGAGGACCCTAGTTCTGAGGACCCCTGGGACAAGAGGGCCCTGTTCTAGAGGACCCTAGTTCTGAAGACCCCTGGGACTAGAGGCCCCTGTTCTAGAGGACCCTAGTTCTGAAGACCCCTGGGACTAGAGGCCCCTGTTCTAGAATACCCTAGTTCTGAGGACCCCTGGGACTAGAGGCCCCTGTTCTAGAATACCCTAGTTCTGAGGACTCCTGGGACTAGAGGCCCCTGTTCTAGAGATCCCTGTTCTAGAGGACCCTAGTTCTGAGGACTCCTGGGACTAAAGGCCCCTGTTCTAGAGGACCCTAGTTCTGAAGACCCCTGGGACTAGAGGCCCCTGTCCTAGAGGACCCTAGTTCTGAAGAACCCTGGGACTAGAGGCCCCTGTTCTAAAGGACCCTAGTTCTGAAGAACCCTGGGACTAGAGGCCCCTGGTTCTAGAGGCCCCTGGCCCCCTGTATTTGTCACTGTGTGAGGAGCTGACCTTCCGTTTCATCTTCTCAGCGCTCTGCTGGAGGTCCAGGAGGAGCAGTTTGCTGGGACCAGCGTGGTCTTCATCCAGCTCCGCGGTGGTGGACTCCCCCAGCCCTAACGTGGTGGTGGATCGGTAGAGGACAGTTTAGACACTTCAAAACAACAGTCTGTGAATAGCCTTCCTCTCGCCTCATGTTTAGGGCACTGTGAGTTCCAGCCGCAAATACATGTGTGTTCAACCAACCATCATAGTCACATATGTTGTTTCAGCATATGGATAAGCGATTGATTAGGTAACTTTGTATGTTAGATGTTGTGTTAGAAGTGTACCAGTTAATAAAATCTACCATACCAACTCCAAGAATGATGGAATCCTAAATTTGAAATGTTGGTATCAGTTACTTGATTAATTGTTTAAATAACTGATACCTTTATATATGTGTACCTGTCAAAGCTGTTTAGATGTACAAATAACTAATTATTGTACTGTATGAAATAACCTTCTGTTGGAAGCAAGTAAGCATTCCCGGAATAGGCGGGAAAACAAGGACAGGGTCTTTCAGGTTTGTTGGTCAGGCGTTTGTGCGGCTGCAATACACTGCGCTACACATCATCACTTCACCTTGGCCCTTCACCATGCGCCGAATCTGCTTCTTCAGCTCCAGACGCTCCTCCTCCAGACGCTCGATCTGGCAACAGGTCAAAGGTCAACAACAAACAAACAAACAAACACCAAACCCCTCTTGACAACTGGCAGTTAGCGTTTAACGCTGGCAATGTGTGGCACCGGTCCATACCTCCTGGGTGAGGACCTGGTTCTCCGCTTTGTATTGCCGCTGTCGCAGGCTCTTGGTTCGCAGGAACTCCGACAGATCCACTTCCTCCTTTGGGCCCAGACCTCGGAAACAGAAGACATGACGGCATTTTGCAGGCAGTTTAAATATGTAGGGACGCAGTCAATACTTTGAGGGGCACAGGCAAAGTAACATTGAATTGCACTGTTACAATACACTACAAAAGGTGACTCGCCCGCTGCGTGCGAATGCTCCAGCGTCTGCTAGCGATGCCAGGCAACTAATTATCTTAATTTCATCTTCATTCATTCATGCATCTTGGTTTGCCGCTAACGAGCATGCCGGCTAGCTGACTATCAGACTTCATTTGCAACATTTACATTCAGTCATTTATTTTCTGTCCTCAAGCCAGGGAAACGTTTTCATGGATCCCTTATTCAATTTGACACGCCCTACTGACACAAGCGCTGGCCCAGATCTGACTCTCTCGGACTCTCATCAAACCTCTGATTCTTGGACAAGGAGGGTCCTGCACTCTCATCCTCTTTTCCAACTCTGGATTCTGTCTCACTAGATAGTTTGCTGTGGTTTTTTTCATAGTGAAAATCAGCTTATCGTAGTCGAGGCTACAGCTCTCTCTCTTTTTTCACAGTGAAGATCGTTATCTTCATTAGTGAAGAGGTGTATGTGTGTTGTTGAAGTACCGATACTGTTTTAACGTAAAAAACACACGGCATGATAGCTCAGTCATTAGGGACTTGGCTTGGGAACCGGAAGGTTGCTGGTTCAAGTCCCCGAAACACCTGAGCACTCCCGAGGTGCCCTTGAGCAAGGCACCAGACCCCTACTTTACTTCTCCCCGGGCAGCTGTATATCCAATAGCTGCCCACTGCGCCTAATACTAGGATGGGTTAAATGCAGAGAAACAATTTTCACTGTGTGTGTGTACATGTATGTAACCAAATAAAGAGGATTCATTCTCCAGATATATAGATATATATACAAACAAAAAGCCTACTGTGCAAGCAATCAATTGTTGTGACCATTTTCCCCTCACTCAAACTGTAGAGCCCTATGTTGCTATTATATGATTGATTAAGGAGTCATTCCGAAACTAGTACTTTGTAGCTGCAGTCAGTGCACCCCTAACCATCCCTTCCGGGGTTCTTTCCTCAAAGGCGTCTTCCGTTGTGTGGAATGGTATGAAGGCCTGTGAAGCCCTTTGCAGACGGTATGACGGTATGACGAGGCGATCATCCGTGTGGTACAGCTACATCCCCAGATATGTATTAGGCTCCTCACCTAGCCTCTCTCTGAAGTCCTCGTTCTCATCCAGGAGGGCGTTCATCCGGAGCTCCAGGCCGTTGATCTCGCGGGCCAGGGCCTCTGCCTCCCCGTCGCGCATTCTGAGCTGCCTCTTGCACTCTTTGATCTCGCCGACTGCCGCTTCCAGCCCGTCCGTGCCCTGCAGTTTATCAAGAGAGGACACGCTCTCAGGTCTGCCAGTGGTTATCTCCTCTACGTAAATCTCACGGTTGACTCACGGTCAGAGTGTTCCTCTCCCCAGCACTGGACGGACGCTCGTTGGGGTGAACTGAATAAGGTGGCTGGGGAACTACATGGAGGCGGCTCATGGAGGCCCTTCACTAGCACTAGGGGCCTTTGTCCATAGGATTTGATTTTCACTACAGTTTTGGATGTACATTTACAGTATAAACTTTCGTGTTTTGTTAAAATGACAAGTGACCAAAAGCTGCAACAATTGGGGCTCAACTCAATGAAATAGTAAGACGTTGAAACGTGAATTAACATTGGTTAATACATATATACATATATATATGTGTATATATATTTGTGTGTATATATATATATACTGTATATATATATACACACACACACACATATATACATTACATATATATAAATATATATATGTACTGTATATATATGTGTGTATATATATATATATAAAGATATATATATATATAAAGATATATATATATATACAAAGATATATATTATATATAGATATATATATATTAACCAATGTTAATTCACGTTTCAACGTCTTTCATTGAGTTGAGCCCCAATTGTTGCAGCTTTTTGTTCACTTAAATATTGTATTTGAGGGTCGTGACCTAATGACCTTATGACACATGTGGGTGCTGAGGGCAGACCAGTTGAGAACCACTGGTGTAGCGTGTGTAGCGTGCGCATGTGTGCGTGTGCGTGTGCGTGTGCGTGTGCGTGCGTGCGTGTGTGTGTGTGACTCACAGACTGGTAGAGCCTGACCCGTGTCAGCGTCTCGCTCAGCTCCCGGTCCTTGTCGGTGGCGTCCCGCTCCGCTAGCTGGGCAGTGCGCTGGGCCTCTGTGGCGCGCTGCTCGGCCGCCGCCACCTTGACCTCCAGCTCCTCCACCCGGCGGTGGCAGACCGCAGCTGCGCCTGCAACCCCATCCCACACCACACACCACACCGATGCTTTCACATTCTCACACAGAGCAGACCCATTGCATCCTGACCAACTGACAGCGAGCTCAGATACAGGTCATTAAAGAACAGAAAAAGAGGCAGGAGGGGGAGCATGGTTGTCAAACAACGTAATGCTTAACTCCTTGATTTACATGATTTATGACAGAGGATCGCTCCTGCCGGCTTAGCAGGAGTGGCTTGCCTGTGTGTGTGTGTGTGTGTGTGTGTGTGTGTGTGTGTGTGTGTGTGTGTGTGTGTGTGTGTGTGTGTGTGTGTGTGTGTGTGTGTGTGTGTGTGTGTGTGTGTGTGTGTGTGTGTGCGCGTGCGTCTCGGTGCACGCACCTCTGTCTTTCTTTAGCGGCTTCTTGAGTTCCTGGATCAGTCGTGCGTTCCTCTCCATCTCCCCCGTGTACTGCTCCACTTGCTGGCTCAGCAAGGCCACCTGGTTGTCCCTCTCCTGCACCGCCTGGGACACATTTAGACCGCAACGTGTCAAACAAGAGACACCCGCAGCGGGTGTAGGGGTGGAGGTGGTGGTGGTGGCGTGTGTGGGTATGAGGGTGGAGGTTGTTGTGGGTGTGGGGCTGGAGGTGGTTGTGGGGGTGGAGGTGATGGATGTGGATGTTGGGGTGGAGGTGGGAGTGGTGATTGTTGTGGGTGTGGGGCCGGAGGTGGTTGTGGGGGTGGATGTTGGGGTGGAGGTGGTTGTGGGGGTGGAGGTGGTTGTGGGGGTGGAGGTGGGCGTGGTGATTGTTGTGGGTGTGGGGCCGGAGGTGGTTGTGGGGGTGGATGTTGGGGTGGAGGTGGTGGTGGGGGTGGAGGTGGTGTTGGTAGTGAAGGTGGTGGGTGTGGATGTGGTGGTGGAGGTGGTGGTGTGGTGGTGTGGGGGTGGATGTTTATGTGGATGGGGTGGGTGTGGAGGTGGTGGTTTTGGGTGTGGGTGGTGGGTGTGGGGGTGGTGGTGCGTGTGGAGGTTGTTAGTGGTGGAGGTGGTGGTGTGGTGTGGGGTGGTGGTGTGGGTGGGTGTGGTTTGGGGTGGAGGTGGTGGTGCTGGTGGGTGTGGGGGTGGATGGGTGGGTGGGGTGGGGGGTGGTGGTGAGGTGTGGAGTGGTGGGGTGGTGTGTGGAGGTGGTGGGGTGTGGTGTGGTGGTGAGAAGGTGGTGGGGTGTGGGGTGGTGGGGTGGGTGTGGTGTTGGGTGGAGGAAGGTGGTGGTGGTGGTGGGGGTGGGGTGGTGGGGTGTGGGTGTGGGTTGGTGAGAAGGTGGTGGGTGTGGGTGTGGGGTGGTGAGGTGGTGGTGTGGGGTGGGGTTGGTGAGAAGGTGGTGGGTGTGGGTGTTGGGGTGGAGGTAGAGGTGGTGGTGGAGGTGGTGGGTGGGTGTGGGTGGTGTGGGGTGTTGGGTGAGTAAGGTGGTGGGGTGTGGGTGTTGGGGTTGGTGAGAAGGTGGTGGGTGTGGGTGTTGGGGTGGAGGTAGAGGTGGTGGTGGAGGTGGTGGGTGTGGGTGTGCCCAGATCAACTTAACAAAGTAAAGGCCTCATTTAGAGTGGCCCGTGATGCGGTGCTGGTGGGCGGGCAGACCACACGCCGACATGGCGTTTGTATGACTTAGGTCTACGCTAGGGTCCGGGGAGATGGGGAAAGACTACGGGGAAAATTTGCAAAAGGAGAGAAGGAAAGCAGGAAAGCAGGAAGTCAAGTAGAGACAGTGCCAGACACTTACGGCACAGAGTTCGTACACCGCCTAGCTCGAGGCGATGGAGGGAACGATGCGGCGGAAAGGATGAAGAGAAGCGTGGAAAACAAACAGAGCAAAGGATACAAGAGGAGGAGGGCCGAAAGAGACAGACGTGTAAGGGAGGGCCGGGGAGGCTTGGACACATGGACGATACCATGAGTTGAGACCATGAGGGCAAATCCATTTGGAAACCTAGGGCGCATACCTCCGCCACACCAAAAAGACAAAAACAGCTACAGCTCTTCAAGGCTTAATTGGCTCTGGCCAATTAACCTTCTTCAAAAATCTGACAATCAACTGTTCCTTGGCCCAAAAGTAATCTAACCACCACGCTTTGCCCAATTCCGTACATAACTTTTTGAGTTATCTTGCCAACAGACAAACAGACTAACAAACATTTTATTGTGTACAGTATTGTGATAGTATAGTGTGGTATAGTATACGTATAGTACATAGTATAGCATATTGTGTTAAATTGTAGGGAATTCATACTGCGGGAGGGAATGGGGAGAAAGCATTCCATTGTCCTTAAAATCTGATCTTGAATCTTAAATAACCTCCTCCCACCTTCGATGAGGTCAAAAATAGCACTTTATAGAATTGTATAGTCTATAATAATAGTCAAAATTATTGAGCTGAAAATATATAAAATATATATATATACTTTTTAACGAATTGAATTAATGAGGGCTGGCTGATAGCCTGTTGTATCATAGATGTATTATATATAGATCCATCTATAGATCCACCCCCTACAGACCCATCACACCTGTTGCAGGGCGATGAGGTTGCTCTTGTCGGAGTCCACCTGGGCCGACCGCAGCCTCCCCCTCAGCTCCCGGACCATGTGCTGGTACTCCAGGATCTCGTCGTCCTTGGCTGAGAGCACCCTCTTCAAAACGTCCCGGGACCAATGAGAGAATGCGGGAAAATAACACACGTCGTCAATTACGCCCGGGACAGTTCGTTTTTAGCTTTAGGTATTAGTATATTGTGTGTGCATTTATTCCCCCTGTTTAAACTGTTGCACCTTAATTTCCCCTCGGGATAAATAAAGTTATCTTGAATCTTGAATCTTGACACACACATACCGAGTTGTGTGTTAATGTGTATAATTTACTACGCACGTCTTTCAGCTATATATTAGGGAGGGTATGTTTGGGGTGACAAGCGTAGGGCAGCTGCTCTGTAGTTTAACGACTAAATAGATGGAGAGGGCAGCAGGCTAGTGGTCTCCCACTCACAGGCCAAGATTCTTTATTTTTGCCATGTGTAACCAGTTCAATGGAATGCTTACTGCTATTTCAACAACAATACTATACTATGCTATACTACACTATGCTACACTATACTATACAATAATAAACAACACTATATACTATCTGCTATTAACTATACTATATACACTATATACTGTCAACTATATACTATACTATAAACACTATCAACTATATACTATAAACAACGCTATATACTATATGCTATAAATGATGCTGCTAGTCCAGTAACAATGGTGACAATGTTATGTTATGGAAGTGGAAACGCTCCTAACCGTTCAATAGGCGCACACGCCTGTGGGAAGGAACTGAACTTGAACCTGCTAGTCCAGGTTCAGGCCCTGCTTGGGGAGATTCCTTAACCCCTAGCTGCTCCTGCTCCTTAATGGCCCGTGGCCGTGTCTGAATTCACTATTTGGATAAAAGTGCCTCATTGTACTTTGAGTGTTGTTTATCAGCATGTTACATCCATCCCGTTTGGCCTCATCAAGATTGTCTTCCTTTTACCCGCTTTACAAGATAACCCCTCATGACCGCAAGGACGAAGGAAGCGCCACTTCACCTTCCACTCCTCCACTTTAGCGTTGACGGCGGCCATGACGGGGTCTTCCTCGTCCGCCTGCCGCTGGAGCTGCTCGGTGAGCGCTCGAACCTGTGGCAAAAACAAACAACACATGAGCCACCCACGCCTTCAGCCCGACCAACTGCAGGTGTGGGGATCAGGAGCCGTCCCACTGAAGGAGATGCGTTTCCCACGGTCGAGCACCTGCAGGTTGCCGTGGTCACGCTCTCTCCTCAGCTGGTCCATGACGCCGTCCGTCTGCTGCACCACGATCTTCATCTTGTTGTACTCGTCTGTCATCTTCTCCATCTCCCTCACCGAGTCCTCCAGGCTCTGCTGAAGCTGCTCGTTCTGCGTGCGCAGGTGGGCCGAGTCGTCCTCCGCACGCTAGCATACCAAGACACACCAAGCAGCAGTTAGACCTAACTATGTGACGCATCGCTAACGTATGCATGTAATGCATGTCAAATGCTGCACGGACGCTCGTGCATTCCGCATTCTAGACTCACGCAACGGGGGAGCTCCCCCATTGACTTGTTACATGCTTACAGGCGTCTAAGGTCTCTCTACGAGTCTGAGCGTCTCTGTATAAATACTGTATGTTCACGGGTATGAAGGCACCTGCAGGTCCTCCATGCACTGGTAGAGCTGGCGGTTGGCCAAGGTGAGCCTGCGCTGGGTCTCCTGGCTCTGGTCCCCGGGCCCCGCCGCCACCTTCTGCTCCAGCTCCCGGCGGTAGAAGTCCACATCCTGCTGGAGCTGCTCGTTCTGACTCATTTAAATGAAATAAGTGACGACACAAACACACACATGTTAGTAGGAAGACAGGGGAAACGGTTGTTCCAAACTAGGTAGTTCTAAAGTAGGGTGTTCGAAACTAGGTCATGTAAACTCGGTAGTTCTAAACTAGGTCATGTAAACTCTGTCGTTTTGGGAAACGTCAAACACCAAGGACGTTTCTACACTGACTCTCTGTCTCTTACCTTCTTCTTAAGCTTCTTTAGCTACGGCGACAAAACAAGAGGGAAAGAAAGATGAACCAAAACCAAAACGACGGCTGTGGGAAAAGCCTGGTGCATGCCGAGAGAGCGTCAACGGGGGGAAACATGGGGAACATTTGTGAAGAAAAGCGCACAGCGGGGGCTCCAGAGTTGGCCCTTCGCAAAGGAGCATATGTGGCACACACGTGTTGATGAGAGAGAGACAAACTGGATGGATAATAAAGACAGGATGAAGGGTGAGAGGGAAAGGATACAAAGGTTCTCGGTAACACACACACACACACACACACACGCAGGCACACACACACACAAACATGTATACACACACACACAAACATGTATACACACACACACACACACGCAGGCACACACAAACATGTATACACACACACAAACATGTATACACACACACACACACACACACACACAAACATGTATACACACACACACACACACACGCAGGCACACACACACAAACATGTATACACACACACACACACACAAACATGTATGCACACACAGCACACACACACACACAACACGCACAAGCACGCACGCAGGCACACAGACGCACACACACACACACAAACGCAGGCACACAGACACACACAGGCCCACACACATGGACGCACACACACGCACACACACACGCACACACAGAGACACACACACACAGGCACAAAGACACACACACGCAGACACAGACACACACACACACACACAGGCACAAAGGCACAAAGACACAAACAGACACAGACACACACACACACACACACACACACACACACGCAGACACAGACACACACACACACACACACACACACACCTCTCTGCGGAGCTTCCTGGAGCCCTCCTCTGCCTCCTGTGCTCGCCCCGCCAGCTGAGAGAACACAAGGCAACACAGCAAAGTCACTTGTGTGAATCGCAACCTCCCCCCATCTTTGAGAAAATGGAGGTTTATTTTGGATGCGGGGGTGATTTCACTGACAGCCACTGCCAACGCAAGCCTTTCCCAGAATGTTCTGTCCGATCTACCTCTTCACTCCAACGCTATGGAATAAGGTATCATCATAATGACGAGACGGACATTTTAAAGCTTTAAACAACTGAGACAATATTAGATATACAAAAAAAAATATATATATATATATCTTTGCTCACACAGCACACGCTACAGTGAATTCAGCTATATATGTTATATTATATATATGTTAGGTAAGGGTTGGGCATCGTTCTGCCGGAGGTCTACGGGAAGGCAGCGGACATTAGGTATCGAACCCGGAAACCTTCTCGGCCTGCGATGGGGTCAAAGCCCCTATCCCGCACTCCCTACCACCCCTCCCCCACCCATCCTTATGGCCTGCATGACGGTGGACTGACACTTCAACTTCTAACTTTATTTGTCCCCAGTGGAGCAATTATGAATACAGCAGTGGGATTTACATTCAGCAACATTAAACACAGGACACGTAACGTACGTAAACACCACGACACAACACCAAGGATGAAAGATAAAGTTAAGAACAATTAATAAATATACGTTAATAAGTTAAGACAGCATCTACCTTTTTCTGTTGGAGTTAATGAGGGAGGTGGCAGGTGTATTATATAGGTCATACTGTTTAATTCTATACTATGTAATACTACAGTATTTGAGAGAGGGAGGAAAGGACCAGTCTCTCTTACACACACACACACACACCTCCTCGCTGGTCTTCTTCTCCTTGCTCATCTCCCTCCTCAGCTGAGAGCACTCCTTCTCCTGCTGCTCCAACTGGCTCTCCAGCTGATTGAGCTGGTCTCGCATGAAGAGCGTGTCTCTGCCCGTGGTCGGGTGCTGGGCCATCTGGACAGGAAACACACACACACACACACACACACACACACACACACACACACACACACACACACACACACACACACACACACACACACACACACACACACACACACACACACACACACACACACACACACACACACACACACACACTCCCAGTACAGCCTTGTCAGTCACGAACGCACCTTGGCAGAAAGTTGTGATTGCAACTCATGTACACACACACACACACATATCCTTTTTTTTTAACATTTTAAGTCTTTCTGTTCTGCAAAACAAACATGCAGTGAACGACAGAACAGAGAGCGGGGACACCATGAAAAGAGCACTTCAGAGCACAGAAGGAATTAGCTGTAATCCTCTTAAGTACGGTCCTTTAGCGATAGGTCACAATACCTGTCGCGAGCAAGCCGCCCTCCAGCTATCGGTTACAAGTTGAAGCGGTGTAGGAGTACAAAAATAAATACACATTGTATTTCTCACGAGAGTCGGGGTCAAAGCTTAGAAGCAGAGATGGTTTGACGTGTAAGCATTGAAAGGAGAAACAAACAACAGAGAACAAAGCACCGTCTGGCCACCCAAATCCTACACAAGAGCAGACGTTTTAAGGAGCTTAAAGTCTTCTGCAAGCAATAGTGGGGGGAAAACCTCTTTTCCAGCTAAACATATTAAACAGTTACATTACACTATTATACTTTTGCTGGACTTTCTGGACTCATTACATCCACTGCACTTGTCTACACTGTACTGCACTGTATTCATGATGCTGCTGCACTACTGGCACTTTAAAATGCTTTTTGCATTAGTCACTTTATTGCTCTTTATATTGTTATTGTTATTGTGTACACTATTTTTAGATACTATAATAGAGTATAGTGTTTTAGGAAAGTCATACTGCGGGGGGAATGGGGAGTAAGCATTTCATAGCACTTGTTGCATATGGCAAATACAAATCTTGAATTAACGATATTGGGTTCTTCTGATCCACGGGAGTACTGCCATTCATGCACTTTCCCCATTCTTTTGACTCATATATGGAGGCTATCAAATCTGAGTTCAAGCTGTAAACTTTGAATTATTATTCTGACACAAACATTATGTAGGATTGCCCAATGTCAATACGATAGAACACTATTACAACACATCATCAACAAGGGGAACAACTGAAACCACGGGCATAAGCTAGTTCAAACGTTGCCTCATAAAAACTGGATGTTTTTTTATGCAGGGCTCACTATGATGACCTCTAATGCTCTGTCAATCATACACAATGTTTATTATCGAGCCAGTCGACTTGATTGCTAGTCATTTATGATTGTATTATATTAGATAGATTAGATTTGATTCAAATGTATTGTCATCTCACAGCACAAGTACAGTACAAAGAAAATAATTTGGCATCTAACCAGAGTGCAAATGTTACAGTAAAGTGCATGTTAATATATAATGTACAGTTGTTAATAATATAACAGTAACAAATAACAGTCTACTAAAAAAACATGTATAAAATAACTTATAGAGTAGGTATGAGATATGTGCAGAATTATAGGTATATAAATATATACAGGTAAGTATCCAAGTATAAACAGGTAGTGATGCAGTTGTATCAAATCCTGTATCAATGTTGGTCTGGGGACAAGAAGGACTCTGAGAAACCAAAACAGCACTTCCAGTTTCCAGTGGAATTGGAAAGCAAATCCCCCCAACGGCTTGAGGGTTTAGGGTACACCAACAGATAGGAAGAAAAGAACAGATGCCTCACCTCAAGTTCCTTTTCCAGCTTCCCAATCTTGCCAAGCAAGTCATTTTCTACAAGAGAAGAGAAGAAGGAAACTATTTGATTTGTGTTGTTAAAACCACACGAAGGATTTGGGATGTAGAATGGAGACTTCGCTTGCCAGTTTTAGCTTGTTCTGAACCCGTTTTCTCGATGAGATCGTAAGCAAGCACAAGTTCTCTGTCCTTCTTCTGAGATGGAGAAAGAGAGCAAACACACAATAACAATGCATGGCGGTAAGAGTACAGAATATGGCCTCATATCCCTTTAAAAACAGTGAGGTAGAAGCGGACTTATTTATTTAGACATATTTGATTTACTTTTATCTACAAGCCACTTGGATGTCCCAATCTCAGTTACTTTGCTCATCCAGGGTGAAACAAACGCTTGAATCCTCAAAAATCAATAAATTCAAATTGGCCTTCAAATATGGCCGGTCTCTCTTAACTTTGCTGATTCATGAACTCTGACTTGTACCTAGGACGATGCACAACCAAATGCATCATCAAAGACATAGAATATAATGGAGTCTTGGGTCACATATAGGGATAGAGAGTCAGTGAGACATAGTGAGACACAGACCTTGAGCAGGGCCTGAGACACTCTGAAGAGCTGGACCATTCGCTCTGGGGACTTGTCCTTCAGCTCGTGTCTGTCCACCTGCACGGAATCATATATTTATATGTATATATATTTAAGCATACTAGTTTCCTAGATTCCTAGATTGTGTCCTAGTTTCCTAGAGCACACAGGGCACTGACAAGGGGCGTGTCAGGTTATAATGCTTGGATGAATATTGCATTTATAGTCCCAGAAAGAAAATTACACTGCAACATACACTGCTTCAACTCTTCTGGTAGGTTGGTGTGTTTGGTAGGATGGTTAATTGGGTAGTAGGCTTATACCGTGAACCATAGATGTCAGCACTCTCTGGTAAGCCTGTCAGTCCACTAGGATGGCTGGTGGTGCTTATCTAGCCATCATAACCTCTGGGTGGACAGACACTCCCACTGTGTGACGTCACTACGTCAATGACCATTGTTAGTCACGTGTTAGTCAGTTTGAAACGGCTAATCGTCCCATTCACGCCTGGTGATAACACAGGGGGTTCCTTTTAGATTAGATTAGATTAGATTCAAATGTATTGTCATCTCACAAAAAATGATGCAAAGGTTGCAGTAAAGTGAATGGTAATATAATTTACAGTTTAAATGTTCAGGTTAAAAGACAGTCTACTGGGTATTAAATGGGATATGAGCATAATAATAATAATAGGTGTATATATATAGATATATACAGGTAAGTGAGTATTTAACAGGTAGTGATCAGTTATTGAAAGCAGGATAAATATATAGAAATGTAAATGGATATACAAGTGAGCATATATAAATGTATGGCATATATCAATGTATATACAGGTGTAGGAGCAGTTCTATCAACAGATTTAAATATATATGGCAGGTACAGTAAACTGGTATCTTATTCATAAATATGTAAAGTATAGAGAGGTAGGTAGGTAGTTTTTAACGCTTTTAATGTTTAATGTTGATTTACCATCAGCAGCATGTCGAAGAGCGTGTCTGACTCCGTCTCTTCGCCCTCCGGGAGGGCCTCCGGGTCGGCCCTCATCACTCGCCTCCAGTCAACCTCAGCAACAGGCATCCTGACTGGGGGGGGAGGGTGGATCTCTCTGGTCTCTCTCTCTCTAACCAGATCTTTGTTGTTGTCTCTGGTCTCTCTCTCTAACCAGATCGTTGTTGTTGTCTCTGGTCTCTCTCTAACCAGATCTTTGTTGTTGTCTCTGGTCTCTCTCTCTAACCAGATCTTTGTTGTTGTCTCTGGTCTCTCTCTCTAACCAGATCGTTGTTGTTGTCTCTGGTCTCTCTCTAACCAGATCTTTGTTGTTGTCTCTGGTCTCTCTCTCTAACCAGATCTTTGTTGTCGTTGTCTCTGGTCTCTCTCTCTAACCAGATCTTTGTTGTCGTTGTCTCTGGTCTCTCTCTCTAACCAGATCTTTGTTGTTGTCTCTGGTCTCTCTCTAACCAGATCTTTGTTGTTGTCTCTGGTCTCTCTCTCTAACCAGATCTTTGTTGTTGTCTCTGGTCTCTCTCTCTAACCAGATCGTTGTTGTTGTCTCTGGTCTCTCTCTAACCAGATCTTTGTTGTTGTCTCTGGTCTCTCTCTCTAACCAGATCTTTGTTGTTGTCTCTGGTCTCTCTCTCTAACCAGATCGTTGTTGTTGTCTCTGGTCTCTCTCTAACCAGATCTTTGTTGTTGTCTCTGGTCTCTCTCTCTAACCAGATCGTTGTTGTTGTCTCTGGTCTCTCTCTAACCAGATCTTTGTTGTTGTCTCTGGTCTCTCTCTCTAACCAGATCTTTGTTGTTGTCTCTGGTCTCTCTCTAACCAGATCTTTGTTGTTGTCTCTGGTCTCTCTCTCTAACCAGATCTTTGTTGTTGTCTCTGGTCTCTCTCTAACCAGATCTTTGTTGTTGTCTCTGGTCTCTCTCTAACCAGATCTTTGTTGTTGTCTCTGGTCTCTCTCTAACCAGATCATTATGCTCTTTAATACGATCTATCTATATCCCCATTTCACTTTTATATCATCGCGGCGGCGGTCCAATCCACCGGTAGAATGAGACGCGGTCCATCCCAACGGTTAAAACGGCGGTTCGCTGCTAGGTTACGGTCGACAACAATCGTAAAGCAATGTCGACCGACCATTGCTTTACGGCCGTCGTGAACGTGGATGTGTGCTGAAAACCAAACAAACCGCCGCCTATGTATGTATTCTAAACGTCCATTGTCATAGTATGTAAATGGTATCGACGTGCATTTGTGTTATTCGTGTTATTATATTTGTATTCTTATAAAATAATAAAAATATACACATCACGTCTTTATTTATAATATAAACATGTGAACCCTGCACCGGAAGTAGTTAGCTGTTAGCTGCAGCTTAGCAGGTAGCCACTTACACAGTGGAATGTCGACTGGCTCGAATTGTGTTTAACGTACGTTTGTTTATCTCTTCTTTCAATGTATTGATTGATCGATGTATTGGTAAATATAGACCAGAGAGTGTAAAAGGGGGAAGCATGCACATTATGAACGTTGCTTATGTTTTATTGGGCTTGACATCACCTCAAATGCTAAGAGAGAGAGAGATAGAGAGATAGAGAGAGAGGTGACTAACGTCCCTCAGATCATATGTTTTATACTCTCTATATAACAATACGCCATGTCTGTGTACTATAGGAGTAAACAATAACCGCTTTAGTATGACCTAATTGTCCATATCTTACTGTCTGTGGCTCTGTGTTGGGGTGTGGGTGGGTCTGATATACTAGTAGGATTGATTATTGATCATCAAGTATACATTAAAACACTTTCATTCTGCAATATCCAAGTCAATATTGTAACATTGGAAATATGAATGACATCCAGATGATTTGAATTTGGATTGCTAACGTTAACTTAAATGCATAGCTGTAGACCCCTTGTTTTGAGCTATGAATTAATTGATGTAAAAACGAATTCCAATACAGGTTATTTATTGCAACACATCACATTAAAACACAATATTTTAAAACTTTATTAATTCAGTAACGGTTTATTTTTCCAACAGTGGTCGATGAGGTCTTCAGTCTGTGATGGCGGTCGTGTCCTGGAAGGAGGTCCTTCTTCTCTCCGTGTTGGTGGTAGGATGTTACTGGAACACCCTGTGGTGCGGCTTCGTGTTTGACGATGTGTCGGCCATCCTCGACAACAAGGACCTGCGGCCCGCCACCCCTCTCCGCAACCTGTTCCTCAACGACTTCTGGGGCACGCCCATGGCTGAGGTGAGAGGATACCTGGATGTGACGTGTGGGCTATGTGCTTGGAGGCCTTGCTTGCGGTTTGTCGGTACATCACCGACAACCTTTTATAGGTTCCCTATTGTACCATCACTTAGGGGTGGGTGGGGTTGCTTAGTTGTAAGAACAAGCCATTTATATCTATGACACATCACAAAGGGCAGTGTCCAGCCAGATGTACGATGGGTAGGTTAACTCTCTGTTCACCTCCCCTGGTGGACGGTACCAACTGGTAGGCAGGAGTTGGATCTATGTTTCTCTCATTGCACCTGGGGGAAAACACACACCGCTTAAAATGAGTGAAACAGCCTCACACCTGGCTGTAAAATCAGGCCTCCGTAACAGCCATTTCAATAACAACATTTCTGTACGTCCAATCAGGAGCGGAGCCATAAGTCCTACCGCCCGCTGACGGTGCTCACCTTCCGGCTCAACTACCTGTTCAGCGAGCTGAGCCCGCCCTCCTACCACCTGCTCAACGTGCTGCTGCACGGCCTGGTGTGTGTGCTGTTCCTGCGCGTGTGTCGCACCTTCCTGGACAAGACGTCCAGCTTGGTGGCGGCGCTGCTGTTCGCCGTGCACCCCATCCACACCGAAGCCGTAAGTCCTGTGGTTTTAATGGCTGGAATCTCCCTCTAGTTCATGATTATGTCACAGGGGGCACATGATTGAATGTGGGCCGTTCACGGCCCCTCTGGCTGTCAGCATGATTTGTAATCATGCTTAATGCCGGCAGGGAAATATTTGGACTCGAGCACACACCAAAGATAGATGTACTTCAGTTCCCTTCAGTGGCTATTAAACGCTGTGCTAAAACCATTTATTGTGCAAGATGAAACTTCATCAAAATAATGTAAGGTTTATGTTGTCAGCGTTTGACTTGCAACGCTCAAACAAGATGTGGCCTAATGGAGTGGTGTCTACCCTGCCATAGGCTGGGCTTGTTTCATGTTTTTTTGGTTTGCGGTCTGTGTCTGGAATCTCCCCCTCAACGGGTCATTTGTTTTTTAATGCACTGCCCGGAGCGCTGGAGCTCTCTTCGTGATCAAATAGGAACAAAGAGTTTCTCTGTACCCTGACCCCCTCTTATTATTCTCAATATCTTTGGCCGTGTCCCTTTTCTGAATGGAGACAAAACTCAATGCGTTTGTGTCTCCTTCCAAGAAAATGGTCATAAAATCTCTACCATCTGGAAAAAGGTCTTGAGGGATCCAAATATACATTTATCTGTTGCTCTGAGCTAATCTTACCCTATTCAGAAAGGTGTAGACTATACGTGTCTGCCCCATTAGATCACATCAAAACATTACCATTTCGTTTGTTTATACTCCTACTTACATTCGACAGGGGCATAACAAATCTTGAATTTTAAGTGTTTTGAAGTAAAGTGTGTCTTAAAAGTACGATTTTTCAGATTCTCGCCAAACATTTTTGACTGCCCGGACTACTTTGGATAGCAAGGCACAACCCAAACGTGTTATCTTCCACTCCATGTACAGTAGGGGTGCGTTTAAAAAAAAAAAGGAATTTTTTTTTTTACATTTTATAAGAATAAATAATGCATTTGATTTATATTGCATTCATGTCTGATTCACAAAGTTAAAAACATAGCAAATATTGAACAGTAATATTAACATAAAAAGGCCATCCTTAATAAAAAATGTTTTTTTTTTAAAAGGTGTCTTACAACACACAACCCAGATGTATTGCACTATTTTCAAAGCCTTTTTCAATGTCCTGATTGTTGGTTTACTTTTACCTACTTAATATATGGTCTGTTTTTCTCTTTCCGTCATTTCTCTTCTGTTCTGCTGCATTTAGTGTGTATCCCAACCACTAACCACTAGCTGTATTAGTGAGGTTTACAATAGGTATGTTTGTACCCACCTTATTAACACTGCTGTGTTGGTCATGTTGTATAAAAGGAACATCAATGTAACCGCTTTGGGGTCAATTCTGAATGTGCATTCATTTTCAATGGTGCATATATTTTCAATAATGCACCAGGTTAAAGATGTTCATTGTACATTTTTTCAGCATTGACAATATGTTCCATATTACTATACCAGAGCAATAGTGTTAACTGTTTATCCCTAGCCGAATCAAATCGTAAATCGAATTGAATCGGGACGTTGTGAATCAGAATCGAATTGATTTGGTAAATCAGTGGTGATCCCCAGCCCTAATGTACAGTGAATGCAGTCTGTGTGCTCTGTTTAGAGTAATACCCAAGAAGTACACTTCTTGAAACTAATACCTTAATTTAACCATCTGTAACCTAATGCCTTAACAATCTTTAACCTAATACTTACATTTAACCATCTCCTAACCCAATACATGAACGTAAAGGTGAGACCGTATATGTAAAATCTGTGTAGTGTAGTAAATAGTAAAGGAAACATGCAGAGTGGTAATGCTGACTTGTCCGACCACAATGCTGACTTGTCCATGTGGGCCAGAATGTCTTGTTTTTCTTTTGGCCTGTGTGTTTACTATCCTCCGAGTTCCTTGGATTGCCAGATATGGAACTAATTGGCACACAAACAGCCATGGAAGCATGCAAACAAACGGGATCAACTGAGATTAGAATGGATTCAACCTGCCCTAAAAAGCCAAACCTAAGCCTTAAACACGGGGCAATCTTGGAGTCTTAATCTGGCGCTCCTCGTCTCATGTCATGTTGTGCTCGGCTCGTCTTGCGGTGGAGTTTGTATGGTGTACACAACCCGGCAACCCATGTGCACTTCGAGTCTGAGGAAGAGGAAGGGGGGGGGGGGGATAGGGCCTTTTTAGAATCAGCAGAAGCGAATATCTTTGCAGTCTGGCACTGGAGGGCAAATGTTATTTAAACATAACGGTACAGCTTCTCACACCCCTCAACAGCAACGGTTATCCAGGCTGCATGTTTGTGTAAGAAACACATATTCAACTTTCACTTTTGCTCTGTGCATCGTGGAGACCTCCTGTGGAACAGCCTTGGTCCTTTCTCTGGTTAAATAATAATCAATTCAATAAAGAATATATCATAATAGAGAGGATAGGCGATGGTGAGAGATAAAAACATATCCCCACAGCTTCTTCCACAAGGAGGCAGTCACCGTTTATGAAGCCATTAAAGCTTTTATGGTATTGCAGCTCCATATCTCTGTCTGATTGATAACCTGAACTTCAACTCGTACCTGCCCCCCACATGCATACACACACTCCTCCAAAATAGAGAAGTTCAGCTTTTCCTTTGAACTTGGGACCTGAACACATGGCCTGCAGTAACCTAAGATTCCAGACCTGTGGGTAATCTGTGGGGATGTTTTAACTTCTATTGTGTTGTCAAGATGCTTGGAAATGGGATTTCAGTAATCCTGTTTTTCTTTTTAGGAGGCATTCCTTGTGCAGGACAAAACAAACCTCATTCTGTCATTAAGACAGATGCGTGTCCAACTCTCTGTAATGTCTTCTACTCTTGTGTGAACATTTCCATTTAGATGTATTCCATGCCAAGTACTACCTGCGCTGCGGAAAACTGTTACTGATGGTGTTTTGCCGGTGTTGTTGCGTCAGGTCACGGGTGTGGTTGGCAGAGCTGAACTTCTGTCCTCCAGCTTCCTGCTGGCTGCATTTCTGGCGTACACCAGGTCCACCAGCAGAGACCGCTCCATAGGTGAGTTATGCAGCGCCAAAAGGGCTTGGACACAAGAATGCATCATGGAATTGTTTTTTGTTGGCGATACTCCCTGCTTCGATACCCCTACCTTTATCTAGAGGACCGAAGACCGTTGTAGTTCTGTAAAAGCCTAAACAAACCCGGACTCCAGACAGTGGCTCAGAGCTACAGCTGGCCGCTGTGTTTTTCCTGCCAGCAGCAGGGATGTGTTGTAATGCAAATGGTTGTTGTCTTTTATTTTTACTTTTAATGCCCAACACCTAGATATATTGATATGATGGCCTTTTAGTAAAAATACCAACATCCTAAAAAAAATCTGCTACATTACATGTACTTGATTGTTGTTTTACGCAAGCGCCCCCAGTCTCACAATTGTATCAAAAATGAATCTCATGTAATTTCCGAACCGACTGTTGGAAGTAGGTTTTTGTTTGCAAAACAAAATCATCAGCCAACAAAGTCATCATTTAGGCAACTGGTCTTCTCCAGCTTGAGTGTCTACGTATGGTTTCTATGAGACCACGGGGCTCTTCTGTTTTTGGCTTGAGCTGCCAAACATAAAAAGGCCATTTCCGATTTGATTCTTGTTCTTGTTGTTAACACATGGGAGATGACACTAATATGATTTATAAGCCACAGTCATTATTATGCTATTAATCAAACGCAACCGATGGCATTTTCTAAATCTGCGTGTGTAAGCCGACGCAAATGCTTTGGAGTGAATGGAGCAGCGTAGTAAGGAAGGACGCCTTCACACCTGAGCTTCTTGGTCTGTTTTGAATGGATCATTGAAACATAATACCATAATATGGTTTGTTTGGGATGGTGTGAAGAACCTATTCAGCCAGCTATGCCTGCACTTGTCCTAGATGATATATTATAAAATGAGTCTCGGTGCAATCAGGAGGTGAAGGCACCCCAAAAGCGAAAAACGGTTGGATGAATTACTTGCGGCTTTTACTACTTGCAAATGACTTGCTCACTTGCACAAAAAAAACTGACTTTCTTTTATTTTTTCTCTTGTTTTTCTTCCCATCTTGCAGTGTGGACGCCGATCGGCGTGACGGTGGTCCTGGTGTCTGCAGCGACGCTGTGCAAGGAGCAGGGCATAACGGTGGTGGGCATCTGCTGTGTCCATGAGGTGTTCGTGGCCCAAGGGGTGAGGCATCTTCCCCCACGCACACACACACAACGTACACCTTTTAGTATTTATGTAACGATAGGAAACAATGGGGTCTAAGCAGTCCTAGAAACCTACCTTGGAGGGCAAAAGCTTGCTTGCTCTGGATTTTCAGTATGAGTCATGCCACGAGTATGTGGAAGGATCGTTATAATGTCTTGAAGTCTGAAAGGTCTACTCCAAGTACACTAAACTGCAATAATAGTGAATACATCACATTGGTTTTATATTGATAGACATGTGATCGCACAAAAAAATAGTTTTTGTGTGTCTCGAGTGGCCAATTGTGGTCATTATGCAAATTAGGAGACATGGAGGAACATGGAGGTAGAGCGGTCGTCTTGACAACCAGAAGGTTGCTGGTTTGGTCACTTGACTCCTCCTAGCAAAAGTGTCGAGGTGTCCTTGAGCAAGACACCCTCACTCTAACTAATCCTGACGTGCCGGCTGTCTCCTTGCTGACTCCACCGTCGGTGGGGAGATGAAAGGGTGAGTGTGAGGCTTGTGAAGCTCTTGGAGTGGCGGCACTGGCCTGACTCAGGATGAGGAGTCTCCAATGACACTACGCTGTGCTGCTTGGTCTGTATGGACACACAGGGAGAAGTAGGGACACACATAAATGTAGTGACTCGCAAACACATTAAGACACACAAAGAAATTGCGTGGTAAACAATAGATGAGCCTTTTGCCCTGCAAGAAGGCTGCAAGCAGCAATACTGGAGGTATGGCATGCTTTACGGCGCTAGTAATAATTAATAAATTACAATCAAAAAAATTATAACAACAATTATTGAGACCATGAAACTAATTCTGCATAACTCTGCCGCTTTACTTTTATTTTTTCATTCCCTTGCGGTTGTTGATAAGATGAGACTCATCCATACTAATCATTTGGGTTAGTGATTATTTGATCTTATGGGTCCTAGAGGCTACATTTTCCAGCATGTCAAATAATAGCACCCCCTCAGTCCATACGGGCAAAATGGTTCCAAATGATTTGGAGAAATGCTTGCCGGGGATTTGTTACACATGGAAATATATTTGTGTAACAAATGTAATGGCTTTTGACCAGTCACAGGCTGGGTTATGGGCCTTTATGGATGGTTTTCCAGCCCTGTATGGATTTGCGCCCCCCCCCCCCCCCCCCGCTCTAATCGTCCCCGGCGCTTAGCTGAACACTTACTGACACGGATACTGAAATGGATACCCAGTGAAGTAGTTCATTCTTTGAGCCATCTATACTGAATAGCGCTGGGCGATATGGACTTAAAATGATATCACGATATTTCATGGTATTTATCGCGATAACGATAAATGACGATAAATGACCAAAATATAAAATAAAATAAAAAAATCTTAATCCTTACCATCATCAAATACGTAAGGGATAATGAACGGAACGCTCATTAATAAGTCGGTAGTCGGCCCCGACTTATTATGATTTACTTCCGCAGAGAAAAAAATAGTTCTCCGAAGTTGAGGCGTTGCTTGGCAACTGGCGCAAACAATTCAGCAATTCTATCAGCAAGTCAGTATTTTCCGTCAGGAAAAGTGAACGGGACTACTCACGGAGTGATATGATGAACGGGACTACTCGCGGAGTGATATGATGAACGGGACTACTCGTGGAGTGATATGATGAACGGGACTACTCGTGGAGTGATATGATGAACGGGACTACTCGTGGAGTGATATGATGAACGGGACTACTCGTGGAGTGATATGATGAACGGGACTACTCGTGGAGTGATATGATGAACGGGACTACTACGTCGGAGTGATATGATGAACGGGACTACTCGTGGAGTGATATGATGAACGGGACTACTCGTGGAGTGATATGATGAACGGGACTACTCGTGGAGTGATATGATGAACGGGACTACTCGTGGAGTGATATGATGAACGGGACTACTCGTGGAGTGATATGATGAACGGGACTACTCGCGGAGTGATATGATAGCCGTGAATAGAAGTCAATTCCAGCTCCTTTTTTCTCCATTAACTCCTCCTCGCCTGGTTTGGGACTCCGCCTTCCGCCATTGTTGTTCTCCTTCTACATGCCCACGTTTGTCGCATATGTAAACACGTCATTAATTATCGTCATTACCGCGGTATGACAAAATACTTATCGTGGGGAGGACTTATCGCGATAAACGATACGATATGGCACAGCCCTAATACTGAATCACACTTGCTCAGAGGGATGTCCTCTATATGTCTACCAGGTTACGATGCCCTAGGAGCTTCTGAGACGCGGTTAGGATTGATGGAATACGCTTATAGCTAATCCAACAAAAAATAATGCAATAACTTAAACTATTGTCACTATCTTTTAAGGAATTTAGATTGTATGTATCTACAGATACTCTGGGGATACCTGGGTGGGTGACTGGCCCTGTTGTCTTCCCTTGACCCTTGGGAGCGTAGGTCATTCTGGGGACACGCATCTCTTCCTGTCACCAAGACACCTTTTCCTCGTCCTGTTTATGCCGCCCCTTATTTCCTCTTCCTGTGAAAGCGTTTGTCATATTTCTCGGCTGAGTCAACAGTCTGTTACTCATCTGACATCCCACACACACACACATACACACACACACACACCGTCTTTTTAATGGTGACATGATATCTTCAGAGCAGACATTGTGCGTGCAAAGAACTGAAAGTTGAGTTGAGTGTAAGGTTCCAGAGAACCCCTGGCAGGTTGATAAACATGTTGATTAGGTGTAGGCCTGCGTGGACAACGTCCTGAGCTGATGTGAATCTCAGGCCGGTGTTTTTTCAGTCTTATCAACCCATCAACATTCAAAACAAATACCCCCTCCCTGGCCCAACCCAATTTCCCATTGTTTAGCGTGGTTCTCACTAAATACCTTACAATGGAATTCAGTATCATACAATGGAATTAGGTGGAATTTTCAAGAGATGTTTCTGAGTGACCTATTGAACATGAATATGATGGAGTCTATTAGTCCATGGTTTATCTTAGTATTCCTGAGTTGAATGTCTTGTTTGTTAATACAATCACATAAAAAATAGGTGTGTTGTCTCTGCCTCTGTGGGTTCTCTTTGGCTCCAAATGGCTTCCTGAAGTAATCCCACCCTTCACTTCATGAACCCGTCACCTCATGTCAACTGTCTTCTTTTTGTGTTTTTACAAGGAAGCGATTAAGTGGAAATATTTCAGGGATACTTAGTTGGAACTGTTCCTGGAACAGTTCCATGCAGCTATCAGGGCTCGTTCCTTCCAGCTTCTTCGGTTTTTAAAAACGTGGTGTGCTTTCAAGTCTAGATTTGTGTCGGGATCAGTCCACATCCCTATGATGTGATCCACTACTTTGGCAGAGTGACCGCACATGTGGGTATGGTATGATGACTAGGGGGGGGGGGGGGGGGGGGCAGTAGCTCAGGAGGTAGAGCGTCTGACAACCAGAAGGTTGCTGGTTCGGCTTCTCCTAGCCAAGTGTCGAGGTGTCCGTGAGACACCCTGACACCCTCACCCTAACTGCTCCCTACGTGCTGGCTCTCTGCTTACATGGCTGACTCTACTGTCGGTGGATAAATTGGGGAGGAGTGTGTATGAATGGGTGAGTGGGAGGCTTGTAAAGCACTGGTTAGTGTGGCCACACTGGTTAGTAAAGCGCTGCATAAATGCAGTCCATTTACCATGACACCGTGGACACTCTTGTGGGTGGACTCTTCCACTGTATGATGTCACTATATTTGTTTATTTTGTCACATGACAATTTTGAAAGGACCTGTAATAGCTAATCACAACTGCACCTGGTGGTAAAATAGCTGCCCTTTAACAATGCATCTATCTCTCCTCTCTTTCGCCTCTGTGCACCGTTCCCCACAGTTCACGCTTCCCATGCTGCTGGACACCTTTCTGCAGGTGCTTCGGGACAAAGCCAGCTTCCCCTACACGGTCCTGCAGACACTCCTCAAGCTCATGGTCCTCATCATCAGCACCCTTCTGCTAGTCATCGTCCGCGTCCAGGTCATCCAGTCCCAGCTCCCTGTGTTCACCAGGTAGGTCCGTGTCCAGGTCATCCAGTCCCAGCTCCCTGTGTTCACCAGGTAGGTCCGTGTCCAGGTCATCCAGCTCCCCGTGTTCACCAGGTAGGTCCGTGTCCAGGTCATCCAGCTCCCCGTGTTCACCAGGTAGGTCCGTGTCCAGGTCATCCAGCTCCCTGTGTTCACCAGGTAGGTCCGTGTCCAGGTCATCCAGCTCCCTGTGTTCACCAGGTAGGTCCGTGTCCAGGTCATCCAGCTCCCCGTGTTCACCAGGTAGGTCCGTGTCCAGGTCATCCAGCTCCCCGTGTTCACCAGGTAGGTCCGTGTCCAGGTCATCCAGCTCCCCGTGTTCACCAGGTAGGTCCGTGTCCAGGTCATCCAGCTCCCCGTGTTCACCAGGTAGGTCCGTGTCCAGGTCATCCAGCTCCCCGTGTTCACCAGGTAGGTCCGTGTCCAGGTCATCCAGCTCCCCGTGTTCACCAGGTAGGGCCGTGTCCAGGTCATCCAGCTCCCCGTGTTCACCAGGTAGGTCCGTGTCCAGGTCATCCAGCTCCCCGTGTTCACCAGGTAGGTCCGTGTCCAGGTCATCCACCTCCCCGTGTTCACCAGGTAGGTCCGTGTCCAGGTCATCCAGCTCCCCGTGTTCACCAGGTAGGTCCGTGTCCAGGTCATCCACCTCCCCGTGTTCACCAGGTAGGTCCGTGTCCAGGTCATCCACCTCCCTGTGTTCACCAGGTAGGTCCCCTCGTAAACACACGTGTTTTTCCTGTGGGGATGCAGAGCTGGAAGTGTGTCAAGAGGTCAGGGTATAGGTCCCCCATACGACCTGGGGAGGTCGTATGATTGATCTAGCCGTCCCAACCTGCCGAGGTGCCGTTGAGCAAGGCACCAGACCCCTACACTGCTCCCCGGGCACCGTATATAAAAATAGCTTCCCACTGCCCCTAATACTAGGATGGGTTAAATGCAGTGAAAAATAATTAGTGTATTGTATGCATGTATGTGACCAATAAAGAGGATTCAATCCTCCAGATTTAGCTTGCTGTGATATATATGCCCATTATGTCATTTTGGGCCCTTTTGCCCTCCTAAGCATCCCTTTCTACGTTGCTTCACATAGTTTCTCCCTTGATTACAACAGGGGTTTCCCTTTCCCTTTTGAGGGCTGGGGTTACAGGGGGGTTTGTCGTACAATGTGGCCCTTTTAGACTGTACTTAACGGATATACAATTGACTTGACTTATCGGTGAAACTCATCCTGAGATGTTGACCTTAATGTAAATAATTCCAAGATGGTTTAGCGCCGGTGGAGTCAAATGGTCATTCCCCTAGTAACCTCTTCATGGCGCAACCACAAATTATTTGGTGGGGAGTACTGAGAAAGAACTAAATCTGCCCAATTTACTGAAGAAAATGTTTTATGTTAGCGGATAGGTCTCTTGTTGTTTCATATATATTTATAACCAAAACAATACCAAGTGGAGGATCAGCCACCTTCTCAGATTTTCCTTTTAATAGTGAATTAAAAGGTTCAATGTAGTCCTCAAAACTATGTTCTAAATGTGCACATTTTCGTATATTAATATCATAGGTTATTTTGGGAAATGCAGAAGAGACATTCTGGGGGAGGGCTCTGATTTGGACCCTCCCACTGTCTATGGCATGGTAACCCATGGTAACCAACCTTAAAGGCGTACAGTGTCATTATGTAAAATGTACGTGTCCAAATGAGCCTCCTGAAAAACAAAAGGAAAAAGCGTAACGCAGCACAGCTGCCGCGTGTTATCCATGCATGGGCAGCGTGCGCGTGGCGTCATCCGACCGGCCGTGGTTTGATTATAAAGGGGTAGTGTGGTTATATAACCACTATACAATTTCACCTCAGTACTCATCCCAAATGATGTCATGGTTTATATAACCCTGTTTAAAGGGATTTGCTTTTTGTGAAAGCGTTCCTCACCTCCCAAAGTCTATCGTTTTTGCGGACTACCTTCGACCGGTGATCCCTTAAATACATAAAATAAATAAGATATATGTATGAGTGTATTTTTTTAAAGAATTTCTTTAAATTCTTTTTTTTTTTTTTTTTTTCTTAAGAAACCTGAGAAATGTTTGTCTGATTACTGTAACCACAATCAGCATGCGATGTTTCAGCTCCAACAAGACGCCAACATGAACTAATGTAAATCCTACAGCACAGACGCATCCAATGTTCTTTATCCCCACGGAGACGACCCGAGGGCATTCGATCTCAAAGATCGGATGCCTTGAGGTTGGCCTAGATGCCCTAATCCCCGGGCAGTAATCCCAAGGCCGTCTCCAGATTGTATCACGGAATTAGAAAAAAATTCAATCACTGGATGAGCCATAACAAGGGCCCACATTGACATTATCACATGTCCTGAGCAGTGATCGGTATCGATGAGCAGAAGTCTAGAATAGGCGGGGGTCTTTCTTCCACATGGTAGGCCCAGAAGTGTTTAGTCTAACGGAGCAGCTGAACTCTGAGCAAGCAACTGATCTAATGTTCTAATGTTCCGGTCCTCGGAGGGGGAAACGGCTGATGCCCCTCTAGTCTTGCTGGAGTGAGATGTTTAGTGTGCGAAAGCGTGTATGGATATGTTTTCTGCTTTTCTATACCCACTTTAAACGTTGGATTATAATACGAGTTCCTTAGAGCATTTCTATTGTTTCATACTTTTCTGCTTTTGCTGTCGATGTTAGGGATGCACCGATACCACTGTATTACTCGGGTATCGATTCCATGAACTTTGAGTATCGGCCGATGTCGGCTTTTTGGTGTTTTTGTGTTGGAGTCCCAATACCAGCCTTTTAAAATTCAATAGGATACTAGTATGAAAAAAGATACTTGATACCTCTTTCGATACACAACATATTGTTTAATTTGATTAATTTAAATGCGTAGTGTCAACACTTTTGACAACCTTACACGTAAGGGACGTTTATTCAGGTGCTGCTTGCAGAAAATAAAACATAACACTCTATCTCCGTGCTCCGATACCCGATCCTGCATTTTAGGCCAGCATCGGGTCATAAAACCGATGCCCAGTATGGGATCGGTGCCCTACTAGATGTATATGTTTTCCCATCTTGTTATCACTGGAGACCTGAACATGCTGAGCCGTTGTTTTGACCGACCCTGCCCCAATACGTTCTCTTCTCTGTAGGTTTGATAACCCGGCGGCCGTCAGCCCGGCTCCCACCAAACAGCTGACGTTCAACTACCTCCTACCCGTCAATGCCTGGCTCCTCCTCCACCCCTCGGAGCTCTGCTGCGACTGGACCATGGGCACCATCCCCCTCGTGGAGACCTTCCTGGACGCCCGCAACCTGGCCACCCTGGCCTTCTACACACTGCTGGGCCTGCTGGCCTACCACAGCCTGCGCTACAGCCACAGCTCCGCCAAGACGGTGGTCATGGTGAGCCACCCTTACCCCCACCTTGCTAAATCAGGATGGAGGATTGAATCCTCTTTATTGGTCACATGTACACACACAGTGAAATGAGTTTCTCTGCATTTAACCCATCCTAGAATTAGGAGCAACGAGGCAGCTATTGTATATACAGGGGAGCAGTGTAGGGGTCTGGTGCCTTGCTCAAGGGCACCTCGGCAGTGTTCAGGTGTTTCCGGGACTTGAACCGGTGACCTTTCGGTTCCCAAGCCCCAAGTCCCAACAGACTGAGCTATCCTGTCCCTTTATTGTCCGTGGGTATTTGAGGGAGGTCTTTAGAAACAAATTCAATATAATCCACCTCCCACCACGTGGAGGATGTGTTGGTGGTGGTTTAGATGCAAAGTCTTTTTTTGTTGTTGCGTGTTCTCTTTGTTGTTTTCCAACGGCGACCTGATGGGAGTTGGGTGAGCTGCCGAGGGTTCCTGTATGCTTTGACTGTGGGTGTGGACTTGGGATAAATGGGTCTGGGTGATGTGTGACATTCCCCATGATCATCACTATAATAAACAGCCCTTTCACCTGAGAGATGACCAGGGCCTTAAATGGCATCCTGTTGTTTTTCCAGAATGGCCGCTACAACATTATGTTCAAGTCATTATTATGCAATCAAACTGAATATGTTTGAGAGAAAAACCTTCCACACTGCATTAAAAACCTGGTTGAGAGCAAAACACTGCAATCAAATTGAGTTGTATTGGTTTTATTGCAAGTAAAATACATTTGATTCAAATGTATTAATTCCAATCAAAAACCTTTGTTTGCAAAGCCAAAAGCTTTGCTTGCTGTTGAGTTGAATTGTGTGGGCGGGACCTACGCTGATTGGCCAATCCAGGTCAGCTTGGAAACATCCTCTGTTAGTAATATCATTAGTCATATCATCATGCATATCATCATGCATTATCTCAATGTCTCAAACGCAAACCATGTGTAACATCTCCTGTGTTGGCCGTAACGCGGTGCATCTCTACGACGAGGGAAACGGGAGAGCATTAAAAAGGCTCCCAGGCAGCAAAGGAATGACTCTGAGGTTTGGTTTTGCGGGTGGCAGTTGGATTAAAGTCGGTTGTGTAACAGTACTGTGGCCTCCTTTTTAGAGGTCAGTAACCTCACACAAAACACTCTCACTAATGACCCTTTTCCCACCAATATTCATAACCGTATCTCAACATCAAAACATTATGAACAGGACATTGGCAAGCTGTTACCGCTTCAAGTGTTCCCTGTGGTATCTTGTGGTTTAGATGTTTGTAAACTTAACTACTGTGGAAAAACGAGCGTATAAACGGTTGGGCTTGATTGGGTCCAGGTGAAACAGGTTTTCAGGGCTAAAGCGTCACGATGCAGATGGCCCTGTGAGATTGTTGGGAGTACTTTTGAGCATGGGCCAACTGTGGTAGAAGGTTTGGAATGAAAGGTGATGCCCACTCAGGCTTTCCACAACACAAAATACCAATGGATGTAAAACACAAACATGTAAAGCCCTGCTTTTAATACAGTGGTGAGTTTAATGGTGAACTTGATTATCCATATTATGTGTAATGTTAATTGGCTTATTATAAACAACATGAAACTAAGCAATTTCCCCTGGCAATTAATGTTAATGCTATTTCAGCGCACCAATCGCTACCAGCTATTTATATGTATTTATCTTTTAAATGTTTTAATCTTCTCTGTGAAGAGGGCTGCTAGTTACAACATGACAAATTGTCTCCTTTGACAAAAAAATATTGTATGACCGCCAGTTTCATGGGCCTTTAAGTGAGTGTGTAAAATTGTCCTTGACTCTAAACTGCCTCAATTATTGTCTCAAGTACCAATCCTTTAAAGGTATTTTTTTCTGCTGTAATGTAGGGCTTTTGGGATACAACTAGCCTGTCTATGCAGTAGAAAGGTGCATTTAATGTAAATGTGTGCAACATGACCAGAGGAACAGTTGGAACAACAGCCCTACAGCTCATTTGAATGGTGGTAAAATGGAGGGAAATTGATCATTGTTCATTTGCATATGCTACCGACATTGTAATGGTAGAAACCTGGTTAAATACTGGCATAAGTATTAATTGTATGCAGGGTTCCTGCAGATACTTTAAAAAACCCTTATGATTAGATTAGATTCAAATGTATTGTCAGTGTACAGCACAGTACAGCGAAAATGATTTGGCATCTAACCAGAGTGCCAATTATGAGCCATTGAATACATTTATCTAAAATGAAGTATTAACTTAATTTGTATTTCAATGTCTTAAATAAATAATTTGTATTTCAATGTCTTAAATAAGTATTTTAAATTGTTTTTTTCCTTACATTGAAATTTTAAAATCTTAAAATAATTGGTAACATCTATTTTTTGGAAAAATTATTATTCATGCTTCTCGCGTTAAATTCACACAGATTAAAACGGTGGAACCAACATCACTCATATTGTCAACATTTGAAGTAGTTCATCTAATGATGAAAAGTAATTTTTATGTCACAGTAAACATTTGGGTAAAATTGTCCTACCCTAAGTAATTGTAATTTTTTTTCCTTTAATTGTGATATTGTAAATTTGGTCATTTTTAATTCAGAGTGGCTATGGAGTATGGTTATGTGATGTGCATATGAACTCATTAGCTCCATTGCATGCATAGGTCATGAATCACAATGACTGTCTTTCACTTTGAAAATCCTTATATGCGCCGTCTTCTGAATATGCTCAACTCACAGCTGTGTCTCAGTAATATGCGTCATGTGTCTCTGATACATTGAATCCATAAAGACTCATTAAAGTCACTTTCATTTCATACCACTTTCATACCGTCCAGTTTTCCTAGTAGGGGTGCAAACGTGTCGGCTACTCCTTAAGCAAATCATAGATGATTACCAAGATATGAAGGTTTGTGATTTTCAGTGAGAACAGATGACCAACTCTCTGTAATGTTTAAAAGCAACCCTAGCCTTCCATGCATTGTCCATATCCATTTATTTCCTCTCTAATTGTATATTCACTTATAAGTTACTAGAATCTGTGCTGATAGAATAGTCTGTGTATTGTATTAAAGTCAGTTGTCTTTATTTAAGCACCATGAGTTAACAATACTTTGATGATAATTCAACCGGAACCATTGTTTGTAGTGTGCGGTTACATTGCAAAAAGTCGGTGACGTTTTTGAGGAAATTTCCCATGAAACACTAGTTATGTGTTTGGTGCTCAAACACATAATTAGTGTTTCATGGGAAATTTCAGTTCCTGGTGTAAAGCATTGTCCCAATGCCTTTTGTGAAAAGGAAGTGAATTAACTGTTCATCTGATATCTCTTGCGTCTAATCGGCAGATGTTGTCATATACAAGGATGCACGCATCCACAGTACCTTACTCGCCTACACTCACAAGCTGCTTGGGCAATGTCAACCTGTGTCAACATTGTAGCTCTCTCTCTGTCTGTCTCTCTGTCTGTCTCTCTCTCGGTCTGTCTCTCTCTCTCAGGCCCTCTCCTTCATCGTCCTGCCCTTCGTGCCAGCGTCCAACCTCTTCTTCCCGGTGGGTTTCGTGGTGGCGGAGAGGGTGCTCTACGTCCCCAGCATGGGCTTCTGTGTGCTGGTGGCCCACGGGTTCCGGATTGTCTCGCGCAAAGGGTGAGCGCCAGTCGTCAAAAGCCCCCCCCCCCTCTCCCACCTTTGACCTTTGGTTTGACCCCCTGAGGTCCAAGCCTGAAGCAAGCCAGTGAAGGCTAATGCGTTCCATATGTAAACAAGGTCAAGTGTACAAGGGGAGGGAATGATGATGGACATTGCTCCCCATGAGTTCTGTGTGGGAGATGGGTCATCTAAGTGCCTGGGGGGTTGGTATGAAATATATTTGTCTTCTCCAGGCAACTGAAGAAGGTTTCCTGGTTGGTGATCAGTGTGCTCCTGGCCACGCATGCGGTGAAGACCTTCAACCGGAACTGGGACTGGGAGTCGGAGTACACACTGTTCACCTCGGCACTGAAAGTATGTTGGAAAACATGTGGCGGCTTTACCTTTAGGCTTAAACGTTGTGCAGTTATCTTGAACTACCTTGCCCACGCTGGAGCTGAAATTATAAACACGTGTTTAGAAAAAGTTATCTATACGTATATGACAATTTTCTTCTCTGTCTCTTCAGGTGAACAAGCACAATGCCAAACTGTGGAACAATGTGGGCCATGCACTAGAGAACCAGAACAATTACCCCAGAGCGCTCCGCTACTTCCTCCAGGCCACCAGAGTGCAGCCAGGTAAGAACAAACCCATCCCATCCACTTATCTGGGCTATAGCCAATGATTCACCCAGATCCTGTGTATCGCAAAAGATTGCATTCTGCATGCATTCTGCATGCATTGAATAAACATGAACCCTAATGCACTCTTCCAAGGTTCATGTATTGCCAATTACGAACGGATGAATAGGTTTTATTGACTACTGATCCCATGCTGGTGTTGGTGGAGTCATGTTCTTCCTAGCCTGTGAAGCGTCAGCTAAGCTAGCTCACTTTATGTGCCTGCTGAACAAATTGACCCTGTGGACTGTGGATCTAATGGAAAACCCGGGTATTCAAATCAGTTTGAACCTCAAGAGGATGCTGTTGAAAATATTTTTTGCGTAAAATGGTTTTATATATATCTATAGATCTAGATATAGCTATATAGATATAGCTATCTAGATATAGATATAAATATATATCTATCTAGATTGATAGATATATTGATATAGATCTATATATATGCCCAGAATGTCTGCACTAGTTAGAATGTGCTAACCTTAACCTCTGTGTACTGTACTGCTCCCTCTCACTGCCTCAACCTGTTTGCTGCAGCATTCCTACATTCCCTGTACAATTACATGTATGTGTTTAAAGTACAGAGCTGTAGCACTGTATCGCTAGCTTTACCTTTACCCCCCCCTGCTTTTAGTGACGGTAGGTTAATCCATGCAATACCGCAAAGCGGTATGCCAAGCATGGTCCAGAATTCAAGAATTCTGTTTACGGTTAAGGCCCCCTCAGTTCTCCGTTACCCCACGGTGGTTTATTCTAGCGTTATTGAATGTAAATCACTGCTGCATGGCATGAATACCAAGATGAAGTATCTATGCAGTCATTCCAGAAGCAGCCTTTTTCATACATACTCTGACCTGACTCTCTGCACTCTGAGCTGAGATGGGCGAGCTGTGTTCACTTGCTCCTTGCTTCCCACCACCGCCGTGGGCTTAGGTCTTGGGTTTCAGGAAGCTTGTGTCTCCGGCCATGGGGCTTTCCTGGTTCTCTAATCATCACATGTCAGCTTTGCATTCCGTATATATATTTTTGCATTCCAAAGGCACCATTGAGAGGGCGTCTTGATAAGTTATGTTTTCAAGCTATTCATAGCACTTTAAAACCCCAACAAGACTACAATTCACTTGATTCACATTTTTGTTGGGATAAGAGTCATTTAATTATCCAAGACGGGAAAGGTTGGTCTAACCCCTTTTACACCTGGCACTAAAAATACATTTTAGGCAATCTGATGTGAATTGGAAGTCAATAATCTGATGAATTATATGTGAGAGCAATATCCAATATCAATCTGGAGACAAATTCTAATTACATTACATTACATTGGGCGGCAGTATAGCTCAGGAGGTAGAGCGGCTGCCTCACAACCGGAAGGTTGCTGGTTCGATCCCCTGGATCCTCCTAGCAAAAACTTTTGGTGTCCTTGACAAGACCCCCTAACCCGGCTCCTGACGTGCTGGCTCTCTCCTTGCATGGCTGACTCCGCCCTCGGTGGTTGAATGTGTGTATGAATGGGTGAATGAGAGGCATGACTTGTAAAGCGCTTTGGATAAAGCGCTATATAAAAGCGGGTCCATTACATTACAGTCATTTAGCAGACGATTTTATCCAAAGCGACTTACAATAGTGCATTCAACAAAGGAGTCACCAGAAGTCAAAAGTGCATTTCATTCCTAAGTCTCCAATAACTGAGCCAGTGCTCAGGAAAAATACAATAAGTTGGCCAACAATAGAACAATAATTAACTAACCAGCAAACACTCTACTAAGTAAGATGCTTGTAAAGCTAGTAATAAGCGTGCTAGGAGGAAGGATCCGGGGAGTGTTTCCTGAAGAGGTGAGTTTTCAGCCTGCGGAAGATGGGCAGAGACTCTGGAGTCCTGGCATCCGTGGGAAGTTCATTCCACCACTTTGGGGCCAGGACAGAGAAGAGCCGTGATGGCATAGTTTAGCCACAAGGGCCCCTAAGAGACAGGGCAAACAGATGCCCATAGGTCAATAAGAGCTGTTCCTTTACTGCCCTGTAGGCTAGCACCAGGGTCTTGAACTGGATGTGAGCAGTTAATGGTAGCCAGTGTAGAGACCGGAGAAGGGTAGATGTGTGGGAGTTGCAGTAGTCCAGACGGGAGATGACAAGAGCCTGGATGAGCACCTGCACTGCCTTCTATCTGCCATCTGTCAGGTGTAAATTAAATGTGTTGTATGCCTTTGAGTGATATCCATTTGCCCAAAACGCATGATAATGTCCGATATAAAGAGTGACACCAACCATGGATTCTATTGGATTCTGATCCAATCGTGATCCCTGCTTCTGATTGGTTGTCCCACTAGATGACATCGGTGCCCATATGAACGTGGGGAGAACTTACAAGAACCTGAACATGTCCAGAGAGGCCGAGGAGGCCTACCTGATTGCCAAGTCTCTGATGCCACAGGTACGTGTGTGTGTGTGTGTGTGTGTGTGTGAGTGAACATTTCATTTACATTGGGAAGGACACAATCCTGCTACACAGTGGTATGAACAATTATGGCAGCCGTTCATATAGTTCATAGGCCAAATCGTTTTGGGAAAAATAATAACGTGTCTGTTCTAGTTGTTGTGTCAACGCTGAGTCTCTTTCAACCCCAAACCAATCACCTTAAACCCTAAAGAAAACAAGGCCTTAACCCAGTGGTTCTCAAACTGTTTCTGTCAGGCAAAATAACACACAAACAGTCCCGTAATGGGCCAGGTTAACATTTATTAAAATACATCAATATGAACATGAGCATTCCTTTAAACAAAAATCACTTTGCTAGAACATTGATAACAAAACAATGCTCCATAAGACAAATAATAAATAATACAATTGTGCAATCCCTTTGCTAGAACAATAACTTATAATACTTGCAATCTGTGCACAAAAATGTAAAGCAGACGGCATTCACAGCATTAGTGGCTCAATGAGCAGGTTTTGCGCTGCACATTTTTTCAAAACGGGTTAAAGGCTTGATGCTGCACCTAGTGGCTCAGTGAGCCTGTTGGGTTAAAGGCTTGATGCTGCACCTAGTGGCTCAGTGAGCCTGTTGGGTTGAAGGCTTGATGCTGCACCTAGTGGCTCAGTGAGCCTGTTGGGTTGAAGGCTTGATGCTGCACCTAGTGGCTCAGTGAGCCTGTTGGGTTGAAGGCTTGATGCTGCACCTAGTGGCTCAGTGAGCCTGTTGGGTTGAAGGCTTGATGCTGCACCTAGTGGCTCAGTGAGCCTGTTGGGTTGAAGGCTTGATGCTGCACCTAGTGGCTCAGTGAGCCTGTTGGGTTGAAGGCTTGATGCTGCACCTAGTGGCTCAGTGAGCCTGTTGGGTTGAAGGCTTGATGCTGCACCTAGTGGCTCAGTGAGCCTGTTGGGTTAAAGGCTTGATGCTGCCACTAGTGGCTCAGTGAGCCTGTTGGGTTGAAGGCTTGATGCTGCACCTAGTGGCTCAGTGAGCCTGTTGGGTTAAAGGCTTGATGCTGCCCCTAGTGGCTCAGTGAGCCTGTTGGGTTAAAGGCTTGATGCTGCCACTAGTGGCTCAGTGAGCCTGTTGGGTTGAAGGCTTGATGCTGCCCCTAGTGGCTCAGTGAGCCTGTTGGGTTGAAGGCTTGATGCTGCCACTCTCAAGTCATGCTCAATGTCGAGCTTGGATCTGTACTTTGTTTTAAGTGAAGTGTCATGAACCAAACTCAAGGTACAGACAAAACAAGGGAGACCACACAAGTACTTGAGGAGTTTTAAAGAAAAGTAATTTAATTATGCTATTAAACTATTTACAAACAACGGGAATTAAAGAATGAATGGATCAGTAGTATCAGTAATGTAGTGAGTGCATGGGTGAGTCGGGGTGTGGTGCGTGTAAGTGATACTCTGAGAAACAAAATAACCCAAATGCACCAAAACGCAATGTCATGACCAGCTTGGAGGCCAGAGCCCAACAATGGAGAAGCCAGTCATTTTATACCGGTGTGCCTCTTCCTCCTGACACACCTGATTAGGGTGTGTCTGATTGACAGGCTGTGGATGACAGACAGGTGAAATGAGATATTCAGGTATATCCCTGAGTTAACCTGTAGGAGAGGGATGGGGTTGTCACAGAAGCAACAGCTGAAAAGCCAATCTCACAGAGATGGGATGTGGCGAAGGGAAGAAGGATGCCCACAGCCCTTCTCCTTCTCCACACCCAACCAGAATTCACTGTGTCTGAGCGCTAAACCTCAGCGGCAGGTGCTGCAGATAGATGTATTTGTAATTACATATTAAATGCAACAAATTTCAGTTTTACACAATCACATTCCAGTTAGTAAGTAGCATACAGACAACATAAATGAAATGCATGTACAGCACAAATAGTCATAGTCATAATTAATCAGTCAATAAAATAAAATAGCAACCTGCTGCATTGAATGGATCCATCAGTCATACTGAGCACTGTTGTTTGG
>CM051010.1:8158295-8208295 GCA_027704905.1 Muraenolepis orangiensis | reverse complement strand
GACCATCTTGTTTTTCTCCTTCTGAAGCAAAGTGGTTTATTCAGTTGGTGTCTTGTTTTTCCCAGCCAAGCTTAATGGGTCATGCACCGTACCGGAACCTACAGGCTTTAATATCTGATTAAGGGATGCGATCAATTGTTGGGGATGTATCCCTCTCAACCAACGGCTCGGCCCGTAGTCCTCTCTCCAGACGGTGCACACGCGGCTTCTATGCATGTCTAGAGAATGGTAGCGTTCTGTCTTGACGGAGAATGAAAGGCGAGCTCTACCACGGTCTAATACTGATGTCAGTATACTTGCGGTAACGGAGAATGTAACCAATGGTTTCACGCAGCCTTGACCTCAAAGTTCAGCGATTCTGAAACATTATTATTATTATTATATATTATTATAACATTATTGTTATTGTCACTTCACAGTTTACACAAGTATAAGCAATGAGTGAAAATCTTATGTGCAATACCTGATGACAGACAGCAGTTAAAAAAAACAGAATAGGATGAAAAGAAGTAAAAAAGTACAAAAAGTTCAATATATAAAAATGCAATATGTCAGAAAAAGAGCAATATGTATATATAAATCAATGTAATAAAATATACATTGTTATATGCTATACGCCCTTGTTCAGCAGCCTGATGGCCTGACTGTGGAAGCTGTCTCAGAGTCTATTTGTACGGTACACTTGATACTGCGGTATCGCCTGCCTGACGGTAACAGGAGTACAGTTCGTGGCTGGTGTGGGCAATGTCTTTATGATGCGTTTGGCCTTGGCCACGCACCACTTGGTGTATATATCCATACAGCGCTCGATCAAATCTCGATCAGATCTGTCCTCTCTCACTGGTACATTGTACCAGCAGGTGTTATGTGTGGCGTGAGTTCGATTGAGTCGCGGTGACGAGCCACTCCCATGCCTTGTGGTAGTGATGCGGTCCCGGTAATGACCTTCAACCTGGTGTTTCATGTGGTGGCGCTGTGCCGTTCTCAGAGGGGAGCTCCTGCTGAAGATGAACAAGCCGTCGGAGGCCCGCGACGCCTACCTGCGAGCCCTGGAGCTGGACCGCACCAACCCCGACCTCTGGTACAACCTGGCCATCGTCAACATCGAGATGAAGGAGCCCTTGGAGGCCCTCAAGAACTTCAACCACGCGCTGGAGCTCAACCCCCGCCACAAGCTGGCGCTCTTCAACTCCGCCCTCCTCATGCAAGAGTCCGGTAAGCGAGCGCCCCTGGCCAACAGAGGCACACACGGGGGGGACTGTGTACAAGTTGAAGTGTGTGTGTGGCCCCCGGGGCTCGCCACCTGCTCGTTTGTGACACACATCCATCAGCCGCGCTGCAGATGAAAGTGAGACTGAATGAGGACGCGGTTAATGGCAGCGTGGACACTGCGCCGCTGCACTTTGTAATAATACAGCCGGTTGGTATTTGGTTCTTGCCATGACCTGCGTTGCCAACACCGACGGGGTGAAAGTAGGTAAAGCCGGCGCCCATTCTCCTCCTGTAGGGTGCGACCCGCGTGCTGACATAGTTAAAGCCTTGTCAGTCATCACCCTCTCTCCCCGAGTCTTCTTGTGTATTTTAAGAGCACGGCTTTGGCATCAAACAGGTGTTTAATGGGCCATGGTGGCTCCTGAACCACTTCACATGCTGTTTGTACATCTTTATTGCTCTGTTTGTCGCATGGGCCCTTCAGAGGTCCTTGAACATTCCTTTGGTAGGTTAGCCTATGTAAATACAGAGGTGGTTAGTGTGGAGTGGAGTGTCAACAGAAAGTTCAGTCATCCATCCGTAATGTGGGCTGTAAAGAGAAAGGCAAGGTGAGTCATTTCTGAGAGTTCCTTGGTTCAACACGTTAAGGTATTTTTGTTATGTATATCCTCACCTTTGTTTGACTCCCTTATAGGGCTAACCTCTCGTTCCTCCGTCTCTCTCGCTCTCTCTCTATCGCTCTCTCTCTCGCTCCCCCCCCCTCTCTCTCGCTCTCGCTCTCTGTCAAACACAAACTATTCCGGATCGAGGGCAAAATTTGCACTTGAGAAAAGTTCTCAAATCATAAATGATTACAAAAACATTGTAATCTAAAATAGTTTATTTTGTAGTAATTTTCCAATATCTTACAAACACATTTATTATGTTGATGCAATGTTTTGGAGCAGGATATATGATTAAATAACCTAAAGCCATCTCAGTTGAGCAGTCATTGATGTTGTATAAAATGGGTTTCTTGGCCAACCTTTAGCAGCTGGTTTAGTGGCCTGTGTTCACACTAATGACCCACCAGGAGAGTCCCAACATCACAGGTGACATGTATAGCAGCATAGTGCTTGGTGGCGTATACAAACAAATCACACCTCTTAATTATAGCCGCTTATGCAGTTTGAATGTCTTTTTTTTTTACTTGGAAAGATATTGCCTATAATCCACCAGATATTCGGGCTCTGAATTAGCGGTGTGACGCGGCGAACTAAAGACGTGATCATCATCAGCATCACTCAAAACATAGATCAAACCTATCGTTTTGATCAAGAGAGGTCAATAACACCACACCATCAGCTAATAACAAAGTGTCCTGCCCTAAACAATTGCCTGACTAAAACGCAATTCAACTGTAGCTGTCCCGTTTCAGAATGTATAATAATAATGAGTGTCTCCGGCTAGAACTGTTAAAAGCATCTCAACTTGTGTCCAACTGAGCTCTGGTGTGGGTGCACTGTATAGACACATGCACTGTATAGAATACAGATTCAAACTGACTTTAACTCACAAATCACCACCTCCATTGCTCACTGACTAAATCATATCTGGTCAGTGGGAGTGGAATTTAAAAGGACTAGTTCTGTCTTAACTTGGATTCTCACAGGAGCTCCGAAAGCCAAACAGGCCATTAGGATGAATACCAACTAAGTCAAGATTAAAGCAGTGATGTGAAAATCTTATGTGCAATACCCGACGACAGACAGCAGTTAAAAAATAAAAATGCAATTTATAAAATGCAAAATATCGGCACAGAAAAGAGCAATTTGTATATATAAATCAATGTAATAAAATCGACATTGTTATATGCTATACGCCCTTGTTCAGCAGCCTGATGGCCTGACTGTGGAAGCTATCTCTAAGTCTATTTGATACCACTTGATACTGAGGTATCGCCTGCCTGACGGTAACAGTGAGTACAGTTCGTGGCTGGGGTGGGCAATGTCTTTATGATGCGTTTGGCCTTGGCCACGCACCGCTGGTTGTATATATCCAGGAGGGAGGGGAGCTCACCTCCAACGATATACTGGGCCGGCCGCACCACCCTTGAAGCGCTCTGCGCTCGAGTGCGGTGCAGTTCCCGTACCAGGCGGTGAGACACCCTGTAAGAACACTCTCCATGGTGCCGGTATAGAATGTTCTCAGGATGCGGGGGCCCATGCTGGATTTCTTCAGACGCCTGAGGAAATCCAGGCGTTGTTGGGCCCTTTTCACCACGTGTGTGGTGTGCGTGGACCATGAGTTCCTCGGAGATGTGCACGCCGAGGAACTTGAAGCTGCGGACCCTCTGACCCCTGCTGACCCTCTCTATGGAGAATATTGACACTTCTTATACATATTACTAAACATTTAGTTAAATATTACTGAACATTTAGTTAAATATTACTAAACATTTAGTAACATATTAGTAAACATTTAATAACATATTACTAAAAGTTTAGTAACATATTACTGAACATTTGACATATTTTCTAAACATTTAGTAACATATTAATAAACATTTAGTAACATTTTATTAAACATTTAACATATTACTGAACATTTAGTAGTATATTAATAAACATTTAGTAATATATTTCTAAACATTTAGTAGCATAACCAAACATTTAACATATTACGAAACATTGAGTAACCTATTAATAAACATTTAACATATTGAAAGTGAACGTTTGGTAACTTATTTGCGTGTGTCCAGGGGAGCCTAAGTTCCGCCCGGAGGCCAACCGGCGCTTCCTGGTGTACGTGGAGGAGGAGCCGGAAGACGCCAACGGCTACTTCAACCTGGGCATGCTGGCCATGGACGCCGGCGAGGGCGCGGCCGCCGAGCGCTGGATGCGGCGGGCCATCGAACTGCAGGCGGGCTTCCGCAGCGCCCTCTTCAACCTGGCGCTGCTCTACTCGCAGGCGGGCCGCGAGCCGGACGCCCTGCCCGTGCTGGACGAGCTCCTGCGGTACCACCCTGACCACGTGAAGGGCCTGATCCTGAAGGGGGACATCCTCATGAACCACCGCAAGGACACACAGGGCGCCAAGGCCTGCTTCCAGCGCATCCTGCGCACGGACCCGGCCAACGTGCAGGGGAAGCACAACCTGTGCGTGGTGTACTTCGAGGAGCGGGACCTGCCGCGAGCCGAGCGCTGCCTGGAGGAGACGCTGGCGCTGGCGCCCGGCGAGGAGTACGTGAGGCGCCACCTGAACATCGTGCGCGGCAAGATGGCGGCCATGAGCGCGGCGGGCCAGCCGCTGAGCGCAGCAGAGGGAGCCACCGCCTCGGCTCAGGAGCAGGAGAAGGGAGGAGGAGGAGGGGAGGGGGAGACGGTGGGGGCCGGAGAGGCCGACGGAAGGGAGGAAGGGAGGCGGCATTCAGTGGCCATGGGAACGGCGGCCGGGGAGAAGAATGCACGGAAATCCTCTGCGTCCCGGCTCAGCGACGAGGGCCAATCGGAACAGCGGACTAAAGGCAAGTCCACGGAGGAGATAAAAGACATCGAGACCAAGAGGGCGGCCGCCCTCAAGAGGCTGGAGGAGATAGAGCGCATACTGAGCGGCGATTGACCTGGGCTGATGCCAGGACTACGATGGCAGACGACTCTTATTAGGCTGCGGGTTCCCTTCCCTCTCAATAACAAAAACACACGTTGCTTCATGCTTTTAGTTGTTATTCACCTTTTGGTTAGACTTCTGATATATGGGTTGGTTTGTAATGGTTGGCCCTCTGCCAGGCCCTGCTCTGGAACCTAACGGCACAAGGCTCGTGAGTCACGGTGAGGAGGAAATAGTTTTTTTAATCTTGTGGGTGGGTGGGTGTGTGGGTGGGTGGGTGGGTGTGGGGGGTCAGGTCATTCACAAGCCAGTTTCACTCTCAAAGGCCGCAGTATTTTTTAGTTGGGGCTGTGTTAGTCACTGGGTATTTTCATCTTTTATTTTTTTCTAGACCATGACTCATCCCTGTGTATAGGTCCATGTTGTAAGCCCCCCCCCCCCCCCCCCCCCCCCACTCCTAAAGAAACGCCATGATTGTATCATTGACAATAAGAGGAAGTGACTAATTTCCCTGCTTCCCACGCGCGTTGGTGTGTAACGCCTCTCAAAATAAACCCCTCAGCGCACTCAAGCAGGAGAACAACATGGCCACACGGTACTCTCTGTGTACCCCCCCACCCTGTGTCTTCCTCAGCCCTCCTCTCTGCTGCCTCTCTCCTCCTGGCCCTCAGCCCTCCTCTCTGCTGCCTCTCTCCTCCTGGCCCTCAGCCCTCCTCTCTGCTGCCTCTCTCCTCCTGGCCTTACTCTCCACCGTTTGCATTGCCGCCGCAGATTGGCGTTCACCGACGCTCTCTCTGCCCCCAACACACACACACACACACACACACACACACACACACACACACACACACACACACACTCCAGCACCACCGTCATTTATATGCACTGATACTAGTTCATCCTTGTGGGTTCTCCCGGGTCAGGTGCCTTACTGGTGTTACTGTAGTCATCTCCCTCTGCAGCTGACGGGCGCCGACTCGCATTCTGCGCAGCGGCGCTGTGAGTTGTGCTCTGGGGTTCCACGTGGCACCGAGCTCTAACCGTTAGCGGCGTGCGTCACGCTACTCTCACGCTCCGTGTTGGCAGTCGCGGCGGCGGCGGTTGGCGACACCTCAAACGCGGTGACCAGATTACTGTTCGCCAGAGATGATGAGTTCCATCACTTTTATTATGCAGTGTGTACATTGAAGTGACACCTGGAGTTGGTTTAGGGTTAAAGGGATTCTGTGTTTTCTTGGCTCCGACGAGGTCCCGCCGAGAGTGAATCATGATCCACGCGGCAGCGTCCCGGGTGTTCTCACGGCCAAACTTAAAAGGGAGCGAGTTGTTGTTTTTCTCGGGGTGTCATGATAAAGCCGTGAAAAGCTGAAAAATGGGCACATTTTTCCTTAAGCCTCCGCGGGCGGTTAGTGTGACTGATGGGCTCCTTTCACTTGTAAGCAGGTGACCTGACGTTAGTTAGGGGCGGTGGTGTCTCTAATGCAGGCGCAGGGAGGGCGTGTGAAATTGTACCATGGCTTCTATGTTATTTATTTTCCGTTGGATCTTGTTTTAATGCACTGTAAAAAAAATAAAGAAATAATAAAAGACATCAATAAAAAATATCATATTTAACCACTGACGGAGCGTTTGAAGCCACGGTACCGTATTTGGGAAAGCTGACTTTCTTCAGTTTCGGCCACATTTAGTATTGAGTCTCACAAAGAAACCACCGTGGGTGCACAAGTTTGGACGAAGCGTCCCTGTGATAACCTGTCTAACTGCAAATCGTTTTAGGATTGTTTTAATTAAGGTTTTTTGTTTTTTTTTACGATTTCACAAATCTTTTTTAATGCAATACCCGGGTGGGTGGTGGGAGTTTCCAAGTGTAAAATAAACAAATGAAACATTAGCTTGTGTCCTTCTGCGTCTTCTCTTTCTGCAGTAGGAGCACGACGATGTGCTTCTAATGAGCAGAGTCTGTACGGATGCTGCTGAGATGTACCCCAACCTGTAGGCCATGGGGCGGCAACAGGTGGCCCGCGGGCCGCTGATATTTGGCCCGGAAGATTATTTTGAGAATAAAAATACAATATTATTTAGAGATTTTTTATTTTTTTTTGCAATATCGGACCGACGTTCAAGTCATTGAGAATCACAACACAAACTCGCTAGCTAGTCAGTGCGATGGATTAGGTGATTTATCCCCACTGCTACCTAGTTAACTAGAACACTAGTAATCCCCACTGCTTCCTAGTTAACTAGAACACTAGTAATCCACACTGCTTCCTAGTTAACTAGAACACTAGTAATCCACACTACTACCTAGTTAACTAGAACACTAGTAATCCCCACTGCTACCTAGTTAACTAGAACACTAGTAACCCCCACTGCTACCAAGTTAACTAGAACACTAGTAATCCCCACTGCTACCTAGTTAACTAGAACACTAGTAACCCCCACTGCTACCTAGTTAACTAGAACACTAGTAATCCCCACTGCTACCTAGTTAACTAGAACACTAGTAACCCCCACTGCTACCTAGTTAACAAGAACACTAGTAATCCCCACTGCTACCTAGTTAACTAGAACACTAGTAACCCCCACTGCTACCTAGTTAACTAGAACACTAGTAACCCCCACTGCTACCTAGTTAACTAGAACACTAGTAACCCCCACTGCTACCTAGTTAACTAGAACACTAGTAATCCCCACTGCTACCCAGTTAACAAGAACACTAGTAATCCCCACTGCTACCTAGTTAACTAGAACACTAGTAATCCCCACTGCTACCCAGTTAACTAGAACACTAGTAACCCCCACTGCTACCTAGTTAACTAGAACACTAGTAATCCCCACTGCTACCCAGTTAACAAGAACACTAGTAATCCCCACTGCTACCTAGTTACTCTACTTACTCTGGCTCACAAAACAAACTGTTAGTTGACTAGCGACATTTCCGACGTGCAACGTGGAAATGTATTAAAATGTTTCGAAAGAAAAGTCAAAGCATTAGAACGTGTCATGTTTTAACAATCAATTACTTCAATTAGCTTTTGTTAATTAGCGTTCTGGCCCACCATCTAGTGGCTCAGGAAAAAATCCTGCTTATCCGGGTTGGGTGGCGGAGGTAGCAGCTTCAGCAGGGGACTCCAAACTTCCCTCTCCCTGGCAACATCGACCAGCTCTGACTGTGGGATCCCGAGGTGTTCCCAGGCCAGTGTGGAGATGTAATCACCCCACCTGTACCTTGGTCTGCCCCTTGTTCTCCTCCCACCTGTACCTTGGTCTGCTCCGTGCTCTCCCAGATGTGCCTGGAAATCCTCCCCCGGGAGGCGACCAGGAAGCATCCTTACTAGATGCCCGAACCACCTCAACTGGCTCCTTTTTACGCCAAGGAGCAGCGACTCTACTCTACTCTCTCACCGAGTCTCTCAGTGACCAAGCTTCTCACCCTATCCCTAAGGGAGATGATCTTCTCACTCTATCCCTAAGGGAGATGATATTGTCACCCTATCCCTAAGGGAGATGATCTTCTCACCCTATCCCTGAGGGAGATGATCTTCTCACCCTATGCCTAAGGGAGATGATCTTCTCACCCTATCCCTAAGGGAGATGATCTTCTCACCCTATCCCTGAGGGAGATGATCTTCTCACCCTATCGCTAAGGGAGATACCAGCCACTCTCCTGAGGAAACTCAATTTGACCGCTTGTATTCGCGATCTAATCCATTGGGTCATGACCCATAGTTCATGACCATAGGTGAGGGTAGGAACGATGACTGACCGGTAGATCCAGAGCTTTGATGCATTGTTTCACAAGTTTTGTGATGCAGCCTTTTCCCCACCATCCTCTTGCGGTGTGTCTCCCCCCCCCCCCCCTCCTCCTCCTCCTCCCGGTTCAGCGCGGTGTGGGCACGCGCTGTCAGGCTTACGGTTCACACTCTTGGCATGTCACCACTTTCAACATACCAGGGTTTGATTTCAAATCTACTGTTCAAATTGTACCTCCCCGGGAAAGTCATTAGAAGCTTTGAGAAAAACATTTGCCACCCGTCAGACCTAATCCTGGATCTTTCTTAAAACAAACATGGTGACTTTTTAGTTTTCCCCTAATGTCCAGAGTGTTTGGCTTGGGAGTCTGGCGGACAGCGGAGGGCTAGGGCCTCTATTTGACCACCATCTAGCAGCCGTATGAAAACCCCTTGTCTTGTCCATCTCGGCTCCTTCAACATTCGGTGCTGCTGCTCCGACAGAGCCTGAGGGCAGTGGAGGAGACACTCCACTGACGATCACAACACACCATTATGTAAGAATTGGGGCAGCAGGAGAACAAAACAAAGAAAATTCAACGTCAGTGCAAATACACAGTCAGTGCAGTATGATTTTACCTCCGGCGAAAGCCTAATTATAACTGTCAAACCGGCTGGGGACAGATTAGCAGTTGCTCTTCTCCTGTTTTCACTCGATAATTTTCCTGTGAGAGATATTCCCACCACACACGCTAACCTACTGTATGTTAAGTGGTAGTGTTCTGTTTGATGTATATTTTGCTGTTTATTTTGTGAGTGCTTGGAGTTCTGTTTTGTTGATACTGGTTCTAGCTTATTGGTGCTTCCTTATCACTCCCACGTTGTGGAATGTTAGAGTAATGACTAGACTAATGAGGGAGGTGCATAACAATTTATGCATTTGTGTGTCAGTAACAGGACTCGTAGTCAATCCTGAATGTGACTGGAAGCTAGTGCACTGAAAACAGAATCTGTGTTATATGCTCATGTTTACAAAAATCGCCTATAGGCCGCTAAATGCAAACTTTGTACAGGAGAGTTTCACATGATCCTTCAAACACACTTCACGTCAGTTCATCCTGTTGGTTCAGATCCTTATCTCCGTAGGAAACAAGGTCACGCCCTGCTGATCCCATCTGATCTTCAAGTTACGCCCACTTCAAGTTACGCCCACTTCAAGTTATGCTCACTTCATGTTATGCCCACTTCAAGTTACTCCCACTTCAAGTTATGCCCACTTCATGTTATGCCCACTTCAAGTTACGCCCACTTCAAGTTATGCCCACTTCATTTTATGCCCACTTCAAGTTACGCCCACTTCAAGTTATGCCCACTTCATGTTATGCCCACTTCAAGTTATGCCCACTTCATGTTATGCCCACTTCAAGTTATGCCCACTTCATGTTATGCCCACTTCAAGTTATGCCCACTTCATGTTATGCCCACTTCATGTTACCTGGTGGTCATTATTAATCCAATCATTATTTTTTTTGTATTGTTTTTTCTCTATTTATGTCCAGTGGTGGTCATTAATAATCAAGTCACTAAACAAAGGAAACAGGCTTAGGACAGTCAAGTGTGTCCCCTTGTGTTTAGCGCACCAGCTGCTTTAAAGGATTGATCACTGTAAATCTAGCTGAGCTTTTTAATTTATTCTTTATTAAAAGGTTGCTGTATCTCAATTCACCACATTTCCTCCCCTGTACAAAATAACTGAAAGTGTTATTTGGCTTAAATGTCCAACTTTAATGAGTCTCTGGATATCTGGGCCATCTATAAAGAAGATACAGCTCCGTTACTATAGCACAATCACACCCTGTAGTTACTACCGGTTGGCTGTAATAATACATGTACTGCACATAATGAATACGTGTACAATTGATCAATGTCAATATTGGCAACATTTAAAATGTATGACAATTATGTTGTTCCAAACATTTGGAACAGAACTTGGAACTTTGAGGAGATGGTGGAGATGTGAGCCGGAGGACTTACACAGAATAGTGCACAACTAGTCCACACACTGTCCATCCTGTGCGTTTGTAGACCAAGTGGTTCTCAAACTATTGTTACAAATGTAGCGCCTCAAAGGCGAGGGAAATCAATGTAAAGTAACATCAATAAGGTATGCAGATATTCTTGGGTAAACATGGACTTTAAATGGGTGTTATACCATTTTTTTCATGATGTCATTCATCGGAAAGATTTCCAGAACGTGTGCGTTCGTATTCACCTGTCTACATTTTCAAGGACCCCCTGCAATGCTTCAAAGTACCCTTTGGGGTACGCGTACCCCCCATTTGAGAACCACTATTGTTGACTAATGGTTCAATGGATGTGGTTTAAGCACGGTGCATTGAGACAGTCTACTTCCAACCGTTGACTTTCTTACTGGTTGTTGTTGAACATAGATTTGTTTGAACAATCGTTTTCTCCATGATGCCACATTAAATAATGCAAATAACAAATAACATAATGTAAAGTTTTGTAAATGTAAACCTTCCTTTGTTGAAATACACTATTGTAAGTCGCTTTGGATAAAAGCGTCTGCTAAATGACTATAATGTAATGTAAAGTGTTTAGAGAGGGAAAGACCCAATTAATGGAACTCCTCAACAACTACTTTTAGTGTTTCTAGTTGTTTGCTGTGGAGCCGTGGTGAAGGCCCTGGGCCCACCGCTGGTCTCCAGACACAAGGAGCCCCTCTGGGCGTCTCGGCCTTCTTGCAATTACCTGAGAACCACGGAGACTTTGTGTCTGTGCGAATCGCTCGGAGCCCATGGGATGGGGATATGCCCATGCATGCTTCACTCCAGACATAATACATCACCTTTTGAAGTTTTGAAAAATGCCTGCCAGCAAAAAAGAGAAAGCAGCGAGACCGTGTAGTAATATCAACACAACACAACAACCTGTTGGAAACATTTCAGTCAGGGCCCACAGCACCGAAACAGCTCTTATCTGGGTGACGAATGAAACTGCTGATGGCAGCTGAAGCAGGAGCACTATGGGTTCTCATTCTCCTCGATGTACATTCAAAATAGTGCTGCCAGGATCCTAAAGAACATTTGTAAACATGAGCATATAACACTGATGGTTTTCATTGCACTGGCTTCCGGTCTCATTCAGGATCGACTACAAAAACCTGTTACTTACACACAAATGCAAAATGTGCATGGTTATGCACCTTCCTATCTCCAAGAACTCCTTACTCCACAAACGGCCCCCCGCACCCTCAGATCTGCCATCAGCTTGCTCCTCAGGCCCCAGTACTAAGCTCCGCCCCCTGGGGGACCAGGCCTTTTGCTCGACTGCTCCACACCTGTGGAATGGTCTTCCTCATCATATAAGGGAACCACAGACCCTGGACTCTTTTAGGACAGGCCTAAGAACCTTTTTATTAAGAAAGGCCTTTTTGTGTTAATGTGTTGTGTTCACTATTGTTAGTAATTGTATTGTGCTTGTTTGCTATGTTTTTAACTTTTTAGAACTCTGAGATTGTTCTGTGCAATATAAATAAAATGCAATTTTATTTATCTAAATATTCTAATTCTAAACATGGACCAAGGTCATCAGATGACCCAGAAAAAGCTTGTGACTCCACAGTTTCTTGCCAGAATGAAAATAAAAACAAAATCGACAGTGATTATTGTATGTGCACCCTGAAGGCCTACCTGTCTGTCTATTATATCATTGATTTATTCACTCAGAAAAACGCTTTGTAAATTCCTTCTTTGTAATTCACTAGAATTGAATAAGAGGAAGTAGGACTATGTATAACGCTTTACAATCTGAAGATCGTAGTTTAAGGCGTTTAAGTTGAGCTTACTGTATACGATTATCACAGCTAGACATCCCAACAGTATTACAACTGTTTGGAGTTGCGTCACGTGTGAACTGCTGTGTAATGTGACTGTGTATCTGATGTGTGTATTTGAGTGTATATATATCTATATATATACAGTATATATATATAATATGTGTATCTCATATTTCCTCCTGTGCTACAGTAGGACAGTTGCACCATGCTCTTGTCTGTTAGCCTCTAAGGTTGACTCTCACAGACGGTGTCTTAAGTTGTCCCAGGGTTCCATGCTGGCTTAAGTTGTACATGACCGACCAATGGTGGCACAACGGGAAGGCGGGACATAAGGAGAAATATCTAAGTAATGTAAAGTAATGCGACTGTAGGAAGCAAATCCCAGACAGTTTTGGTGATTTACAAATCCCGCCTCATATATAAATAGCCTCCTCAATCAAGTTAACAATAGCATATTATTAAATGCTACCCGTTTATCTAAGGCTCACCTTCTGTTTTGTTAATTAGTTTTTTTAATTACTGAACTCGCTTTACAGTGAGGTGAGCAAACTTCAGAACCGCTACCCCGAGGCAGTCCCCATCACAGCGGGGGACTTTAACCACTGCAACTTAAAGAAGGTATTGCCGAAATATTATTAACACATCTTATGTCCGAGAAGACACAGCAAGGACTCTGTTGCACGGCCGGCTTTCCGGAAATCAGACCACACCTCCGTGCTTCTACTTCCTGTTTACAAACAGAAGTTGACGACCACGCCCACAACTGTGAGGAGATTGCGTCGCTGGACAGACGATGCTGTACATCTGCAGGGTAGACTGAAAAGTATTAGGGTGGACTGGAGTGTATTCAAGACCACTGACCTGGATGTGACATGCAGATCATGTCACAGCATACATTAACAGGCTAGTAGAGAAATGCATCCCGACTAGGTCTGTTTGTTCATTCCTGAACTGCAAACCATGGCTGAATGACATACGGAACAAACTAAGGTAACAGAGTACCACTTTCACAACAGGCGACTCCAATCTCTACAAGATGTAGAGTATGAACTCAAAAAAGCCATCAAGAAGGGGAAATTGGATTACAAAAACAGATGAAAACAGGTCTGTAGACAACGCCAACTCCCTGGCACTACACGCGGCCGTGGAGCACCTGGACAGGGGGAACACCTACATCAGACTGCTGTTCATTGACTACAGCTCGGCATTCAACACCATCGTTCCCTCCAAGCTAGTCCTGAAACTGAGGGACCTAGGTCTGGGTGCCCCCATCTGTAACTGGATTATGGACTTCCTGACGGGCAGGCCTCAAGTGGTGAAGATCGGAAACAACATCTTATCCACTCTGGTCCTCAACACCGGAGCACCCCAAGGCTGCTGCCTCAGTCCCCGGCTGTACACACATGGCTGTACTGCCACGCACAGCAATAATCGATTATCAAGTTTGCAGACGACAGCACAATCATCAGCCTGATAAGCGACAACAACAAATGGAGTACAAAGATGAAGTAGCCCTGCTGACGCGATGGTGTGAGGACAACCACCTCGCACTGAATGTCAGCAAGACTAAGGAGCTCATCGTGGACTTCAGGAGTCACCGGGGCACCCACTCCACCGTCAGCCAAGACGGGACACCGGTGGAAATCGTCAGTTGCTTCCGTTTCCTGGGACTTCAGATTTCATACAACCTGGTGTGAACCCACAACATGGATGTCATGCTGAAGAAGGCACACCAGCACCTCTATGCCCTGCGGTGCCTCAGGAGAAGAGTAATAGGCAAACGGTGGCTAGTGAACTTCTACCGTGGCACCGTAGAGAGCGTCTTTAGAGTGGCGTCACTGTGTGGTACGGCATCACCACTGCACAGGACAAGAAAGACATCCAGAGGGTCGTGAGGACGGCAGAGAAGATCATCAGGTGTGCACTTCCATGAATTGAGGAGATTATTAGGACCAGATGTAGGAAGAAGGCCATCTCCATCACTAAGGATTGCAACCACCCTGGGCTCCATCTCTTTTCCCCTCTGCGGTCCAGTTGCCAGTTTCGCAGCGTCCGTACAAGTACTACCAGGTTCAAAGATTGTTTCTATCCACAGGCAGTGACCTACTGAACTGCTAGGAGTGCTGCCACTATCATAACATGTCACCCATATTGCATTACACTATCATAACATGTCACCCATATTGCATTACACTATCATAACATGTCACCCATATTGCATTACACTATCATAACATGTCACCCATATTGCATTACACTATCATAACATGTCACCCATATTGCATTACACTACCATAACATGTCACCCATATTGCATTACACTGTCATACTTTTGCTGGGCTTTGTGGACCCATCACAGCTACTGCTCTGTACTGCACTGGATTCATGAGGCTGCACAACTGTCACTTTAAAATGCTTTTTGCACAATTCATGTATATATCATCCATTAGTCACTTTATTGTTATTTTTAGTATAGAGTTGTTTATAGTATAAAGTATAGTACATAGTATAGTATATAGTGTTGTTTATCATTTATAGTAAAGCAGATCATAGGTAGTATATATTGTTGTTTACAGTATAGTATTGTTTAGTATAGTATAGTATTTTTGTCGGAAAATCATACTGCGGGAGGGAACGGGGAGTAAGTATTCCATTGTGTTGCAATTGGCAATTAAAACATAATCCCGAGATCCTGGATTACAGCATTAGTGGTCGACATTTGCAAGTTAAACCAATTTCCTTTTGAATGTCGACAAACAACCCAGCTTGTACATTAGATCCCTTCCCAACAGACTTCTTCCCAGAGGTGTTTTCAGAACAGATGTGACAGATCTCACTTCCCACTTAACTCACGTAACTCACTTGTCCTTAGTGCTGCCAGTGGAGCCCTTCTTGTATCTGCCAACGCACCCCCCCCCCCCCCCCCACACACACACACACACACACAAAATAAGACATTTTCAACAGGATTGTGGTGTGGCTGTTAGCAGCCCTGTGCAAACATCTTGAACAACGTCTCTCTCTCTCTCTCTCTCTCTCTCTCTCTCTCTCTCTCTCTCTCTCTCTCTCTCTCTCTCTCTCTCTCTCTCTCTCTCTCTCTCCTCTCTCTCTCTCTCTAATGATTTGCGGGGCTGTGGCAGCGACCGAGGGGTGCTGAAGGTGAACTATGTGCTCCAAGTCCGTCCCTACGGAGTCAAAAAAAAGAAACAGCAGAGCTGAAAAGAAGGGGATCATTCATCACTTCAAATAACATGGTCCAGACCTGCAACTTAACCTCGCCGCCAATCGCCGGGAGGCTTCAAACGACCCTGAAGACAAGTGTACCCAGCTAGGGACTGTGTTACTTTCTCACCGTCGGTGTGTGTCAGTATGTGTGTGTCGGTGTGTGTCAGTGTGTGTGGGTGTCGGTGTGTGTTGGTGTGTGTCGGTGTGTGTGTGTGGGTGTGTGTGGGTGTGTGTGTGTCGGTGTGTGTCGGTGTGTGTGTGTTGGTGTGTGTCGGTGTTTGTCGGGGTGTGTGTTGGTGTGTGTCGGTGTGTTTCGGTGTGTGTGTTAGTGTGTGTCGGTGTGTGTCGGTGTGTGTGTTGGTGTATGTCGGTGTGGGTGTGTGTCGGTGTGTGTGTGGGTGTGTGTCGGTGTGTGTGTGTGTCGGTGTGTGTCGGTGTGTGTGGGTGTGTGTCGGGGTGTGTGGGTGTGTGTGGATGTGTGTCGTGTGTGTGGGTGTGTGTTGGTGTGTGTCGGTGTGTGTTGGTGTGTGTCGGTGTGTGTGGGTGTGTGTCGGTGTGTGTGTGTCGGTGTGTGTGTGGGTGTGTGTCGGTGTGTGTGTGGGTGTGTGTCGGTGTGTGTCGGTGTGTGTGTGTGGGTGTGTGTCGGTGTGTGTGTGTGTGTGAGTCGGTGTGTGTGTCGGTGTGTGTGGGTGTGTGTCGGTGTGTGTCGGTGTGTGTGTCGGTGTGTGTCGGTGTGTGTGGGTGTGTGTCGGTGTGTGTGTGGGTGTGTGTCGGTGTGTGTGTGGGTGTGTGTCGGTGTGTGTCGGTGTGTGTCGGTGTGGGTATGTTCGGTGTGTGTCGGTGTGTGTCGGTGTGTGTGGGTGTGTGTCGGTGTGTGTCGGTGTGTGTGTGGGTGTGTGTCGGTGTGTGTCGGTGTGTGTCGGTGTGTGTCGGTGGGTGTGTGTCGGTGTGTGTCGGTGTGTGTCGGTGTGGGTGTGTTCGGTGTGGTGTTTTGGACGATGACGGAGTGTGTTTAAGGAACGTTGTGCTTGTGTTTAAGGCCCTGTCCATCACACATGACTACAGAAAGTCAAAACAAACCACACCCTAGTTTGTAGCTTATTATGGGCTTTGGGTATTTTGGCAAAAGGAGAAAACATTAGTTTGCAGTCACCTCATGTTCCATTGGGCATCAATGTAATTTAATGCTGATGGAATCCAATAGAGGCAGCAAACATCCTTCAAAACATCCTAAAAACATCCTATCATCTGAGAATCTTGATCCAGGTGAGTCTAAAACACCTTTCTTTCACCTTTTAGACACACTCACATGTTTCCAGTGATTTTCCTAAAGGGAATTTGGATGGGTGACAATAAAGTCAACACTCATGTGTAACGTAAGATATGTTGGCTTCATAGGGCAGACCTGTTAACCTGTAACAATAACAATGTTAATAAACAGCTTCTGTTTTATGATTATGGTCTGGCTCTATCTGAGCGGCTTGGCCCCAGTCCAGGTGTGTCTCGGCCAAGACACCTCCGTCAGCCGGCCTCCGCGGCCGCTCGTACTGCTCTGGTTTCACGGCTTGTTGTGGTACCCGCGACCCGACCGGCCGCGGGCACCACGGGCTAAACTGAGATGCCTTTCTTTTTGTGTGTGAAGCTTGGCTCGGGCCTTGGAAACTGAAACTGCAAAAACACCCTTTCAAGAGCTTCAGCAAACATGACTCTTCACCTCCTCCTCTTTAAAGCCGCCGCTGTGGCAAGTGTGCTCCCCCTATCCCAACCATCCTCCCCCCTCCTCCCCCCCCTCCCCCCTCCTCCCCATCCTCCCCCCTCCTCCCCCCTCCTCCCCATCCTCCCCCCTCCTCCCCTCCCCCCTCCTCCCTCCTCCCCCGTCCCCAGAGACTTCACACCACCATGAGGCACTTCGAACCCCTCGCACACCAAAAAGGTAAAGGCTTGTTTAAAAGATCTGTGTGTGTGTGTGTGTGTGTGTGTGTGTGTGTGTGTGTGTGTGTGTGTGTGTGTGTGTGGGGGGGTGTGTGTGGGTGTGGGTGTGGGTGTGTGTGTGTGTGTGTGTGTGTGTGTGTGTGTGTGTGTGTGTGTGTGTGTGTGTGTGTGTGTGTGTGTGTGTGTGTGTGTGTGTGTGTGTGTGTGTGTGTAAAGAGGTCATTTAAAGTTGATGATGTGACTTCTTGTTGGACTCTAACCTGTGTAGCCCCTCTCTGAGCCGCTGTGGAATCACAACCCATGTTGGTCTGTTTGTGGTTCAGTGAAAGAGCTCATTGATAAAGAGAGACCGGAGCCCAGAGCTCTTTGGATAATCGGATTTAGGTCGGATTCATCTTCCTCAATGAGGTTTATGTTCAGCAAATCTCAAAAATTGAATCAAAATTACCCCAGAAATCCCTGAATGCACACACACACACATGGATCATAACATTGTCATCCATATGACATTACACTATCATACTTTTGCTGGACTTTCTGGACTCATTACAGTTACTGCTCTGTACTGCACTGGATTCATGATGCTGCTGCACTACTGGCAAAAACGCTTTTTAAATGCTTTTTGCACAATTCAACATATGGAAATATCATCCACCAGTCACTTAATTGTTTGTTTTATTGTTCTATTTATTGTGTTTTAGTAATTCATACTGTGGGAGGGAAAGGGGAGCAAGTCAAGTCAAGTCAAGTCAAGTTTATTGTCACTTCACAGTTTACACAAGTATAAAGCAGTGATGTGAAAATCTTGTGTGCAATACCCGACGACAGACAGCAGTTATAAAATAAGATAAAAATAGATAAAAATTGAATAAAGTTAAAAAATTTGAAATAAAAAAATTAAAATGCAATTTATAAAATGCAAAAATCAGCACAGAAAAGAGCAATATGTATATATAAATCAATGTAATAAAATATACATTGTTATATGCTATACGCCCTTGTTCAGCAGCCTGATGGCCTGACTGTGGAAGCTATCTCTAAGCCTATTAGTACGGCACTTGATACTGCGGTATCGCCTGCCTGACGGTAACAGTGAGTACAGTTCGTGGCTGGGGTGGGCAATGTCTTTATAATTCGTTTGGCCTTGGCCACGCACCGCTGATTGTAAATATCCAGGAGGGAGGGGAGCTCACCTCCAACGATATACTGGGCCGTCCGCACCACCCTTTGAAGCGCTCTGCGCTCGAGTGCAGTGCAGTTCCCGTACCAGGCGGTGATACACCCTGTAAGAACACTCTCCATGGTGCCGTTGTAGAATGTTCTCAGGATGCGGGGGCCCATGCTGAATTTCTTCAGACGCCTGAGAAAATACAGGCGTTGTTGGGCCCTTTTCACCACATGTGTGGTGTGCGTGGACCATGTGAGGTCCTCGGAGATGTGCACGCCGAGGAACTTGAAACTGCTGACCCTCTCTACTGCAACGCCGTCGATGGAGATAGGGCTGTGCTCTCCCCTCTGCCTCCTGAAGTCCACGATCAGCTCCTTGGTCTTCTTGACGTTGAGGGCGAGGCTGTTCTCCTGGCACCACTGCTCCAGCGATCCGACCTCCTCCCTGTAGGCTGTCTCGTCGTCGCCGGCGATCAGGCCCATCACTGTCGTGTCGTCAGCAAACTTGACGATGACGTTGGAGCTGTGCATAGCCATGCAGTCGTGGGTGTAGAGGGAGTAGAGGAGAGGGCTCAGCACGCATCCCTGGGGGGCTCCCGTGTTGAGGGTCAGTGGCTTTGATGTGGTGCTGCCCATCCTCACCACCTGGCGGCGGTCCGACAGGAGGTCCAGTATCCAGCTGCACTTGGATGGGGGTACGCCTAGACCTCTCAGCTTGGTGTCGAGCTTGGCAGGAACTATTGTGTTGAATGCTGAGCTGTAGTCCACAAACAGCATTCGCACATAACAGTTCTTTCCCTCCAGGTGGGAAAGGGCAGTGTGGAGGGCCATGGCAATTGCGTCGTCCGTGGATCTATTTTGACGATATGCAAATTGCCATGGGTCCAGCGTGGTAGGTAACACGGAGCAAATATATTCCTTGACCAACCTCTCGAAGCATTTGCTAACGATCGAGGTGAGGGCTACAGGTCTATGTAGTAATTCCATTGTACTTAGAAATGGAAAATAAAAATCTTGAATCTTGAATCTTGGAGAGAGTTTGTATGTGTTTATTTGTAGATATAGCAACTAGTTGTCAGAGGAGATGTTGACTAGACCCCACGTCTTTCCCCTGGCTGTGGGCTTCTTGTTATCTCCAGCACTGTCTTGCTTGATGGAGACAGTAAGCTGTCTCCACTGTTTACCTTCAGATGCTGGTCATCTCCAAAGGTTTCCATGGAGAGCTGAGAAAATGGAGAGGCAAGGAGATGCATATCACACACACCCACACACACACAGATCGACTTTTGCACTCATAAAGCTTTTAAACTACTCAAGTTGCTGTACTGTCATGTTTTCCAATAGTTTGTATTTAGTTTGCAGTCTTTGTTTGCAGATATTTTCAGTTTGCAGACATTTCCTGCGGCTTATAGAATCATGAAGAGTTGAGGTTTCCTATGTCTCATGTTTAGTGTACTTAATTCCTGTCTTATTGGACTCTGAGTTTAGTTCTCAGTCTAAACATGTATAACAACCATCTTCTGCTTTCATCCCACCAGAGGCCTGAAGGATTCTGGGAAATTCTCCGCCGTATTTGTGATGGAAGATCGGGCGATAATCAAGACACTTTGTTGTCGAGGTTTTGAGACATCCAAACGCTGCTTCATGTTGGATTTGGCAAACAGGACCACAATTGTTGTGCCCCCGCGCTCTAATTGATCCCAGGTGTTTCCCATCATAATCAGGCCGGTTGAGGCCAATGGGACCCTGGGATCTTCCCTTCTTAAGGCTGTCGAAGACCCCCGACGTCGGGGCTTAACCATTGCGCACCTTACTGAGAACCTTATGGCTCCCCCCCCCCGCGCTCCGCGTTCCACCCTCTGGACCATCTCCCCGCGTCGACCACGTAACCTATCCTACCGTACCTTGTTGTGTTTTTGAGTTTGTGGAGATCTTTCAGTAAAGACATTTTCTGTTGTTTTGGTTGTCCTGTGTCTCTTCTTCTGGGTTCTCTGGCACATTTGGCTCGCCGGTCTCTCTGGGTCGTAACAACAATGATTTATTTATGTGGTTATGTGGATTCATATTAAAAGGGCATTTGCTGTTTTGTATTGTCCTGTATTGTATTTGTCCCCACGTTCGTCGCATAAAACAAGGTAAGCATGGACTCCTGTTGCTCCTGCTCCTGTGCCTTCCTTGTAGATAAGATAGCTCTCCTAGAGAGACATATCTGTCAACTAGAGGAGGAAAAGATAGAGTCCATAGAAAAGACAGATACACCAGAGAGTGTAGAGAAGAGACCTGCCAGGCGGTCTCATAACGTTAGCGCTAGCATTAGCATTAGCTCCGTCCAGGGCACCCTGTCGGCAGCACCACTTGCGAAGGCAGGCAACCCTCCTCGCAAGTCTCTTTCGGGGGGAAGACGCTAGTCATAGGCGACTCTGTTACACGTAAAGTTAAACAACACATGCCAGCCGACGTGATGTGCTTACCAGGGGCCAGGGCTCCCGACATCCAAGCTAATCTTAGGGTGCTGGCATGCGGTAAGAACACACACGGTATTAGATTAGACGCACCCAACACCGACACTAGTTTTGACAACATTGTAATTCATGTCGGCACCAACAAGGATGAGACAATCAGAAGTCACTAAAAGTAACATAGTTATACTGTGTGACTTCGCCAGAAAGATGTGTCTGCATCGATTAATTCTCTCTGGCCCTCTACCTCCCAGGAGTAATGATGAGCATTATAGTAGACTATTTTTCCTGAATGGTTGGCTGGCTCGATATAGTGAAGAGCAGGGCTTAGGTTTAGTAGATAACTGGTCCTCCATGTGGGACCGCCCTGGCATGCTGATGAGAGACGGCCTTCACCCTACTGGGTTAGGTGCCTCAATTATGTCAGAAAACATAGATAGATGTCTTAGCCAGGTGTGACTTATGCACTTACAGCACGCTGGGACGCAGGCAATTAGCGAACCTGCTAGCAACATACTAGCCCACGTTGCAGAGTCTAGAATACCGAGTGGGTTAACTAGGTTAGTTAGCCTGGGTGATGTAGTGGGTTAACTAGGTTAGTTAGCCTGGGTGATGTAGTGGGTTAACTAGGTTAGTTAACCTGGGTGATGTAGCACTTAATGCTGACACTGAGGTGCCTCTAGGTTTTTATACTGGTCACAGCAGCAACAACTGCCAACTGGAGGTTTATAGAACACCTACACCTATCAGTATTGTGGAGCTGCCCCGCACTGTCCTGAGGTGTAAAACCAGCAGGCGAAGGCAAATCTGCAAAAATGTTCCTGTAAACTCTTCCACTGAGCTGCGTTGCAATCCAACTCCCTCAAACCTTAATACTTTGGAAGAGCTTAGAATAGGATTCATAAATATCAGATCACTTTCAACTAAAGCGCTCTTGGTCCATGATCTAGTTGTTGAAAATAAGATAGACATCCTGTGAAACATGGTTAAAACCAGATGTTTACCTACCGTTAAACGAAGCTACCCCACCCAACTATGTTAGCACACAGTTATCCCGAGAATCAAAAAAAGGTGGTGGAGTGGCTTTAATCTCAAGTTCGAACCTCTCCATGAAGCAGAAAAATAACTATGCTTTTTCATCCGTTGAAGTTCTTGCTTTCTGCTCCTCAGTTCCTACTACAGCAGAAAGGGCAGTAGATTCATTCTTCTTAGCTATAGTATACCGCCCACCGGGCCCATACACACGTTTCGTGGATGAGTTCTCTGAGTTTGCGGCTGACCTTGTAACATATTCTGACAGTGTTTTACTTGTTGGTGATTTTAACATTCATGTTAATAACCTGTCTGATCCTCTCGCAAAGGTTTTTCTTTCTATAACCGATGCCCTTGGCTTTAAACAGCTTGTCCAGCACCCTACCCACAATGGTGGAAACAATCTCGTCTTGGCCCGTGGTGTTGATATCTCAGAACTGGCCATCTCACCTTACACCTCAGCTTTATCTGACCACTTCCTTCTTACTTTCAAGGTGGTGGTATCTTGCCCCCGCGATGAGGGCCAGGCTACCTATAGTTGCCGTCGCATCACCCCTGCAACTACTGCATCCATGGCAGCTAAGTTACCTTTCTTACTCGCTCCTCTCTCTGACTTTAGTGGCTCTGTGGGTAGTCTTACTGAAGACTTTAACACGGCCTTATCTGCAGCCATCGACTCTGCTGCTCCTCTTACTGTTAAAAAGCGAACCACAAAACGGCCAGTGCCTTGGTTCAATGAGGAGACTCACACCCTCAAACAAAGCTGCAGAAGACTAGAACGCAAATGGCGTTCAACAAAACTTGAAGTTGTTCATCTTGCATGGCATGACAGCTATAAAGCTACATTAAATACTTCCAGGAACGCCTACTTTTCAAGTGTTATCAACTTAAACAAGAACAACCCTAAGTTTCTGTTGACACAGTAAGAAGCCTGACGCAAAAACAACCTCAAACAGTTGGCTCCTCACTCTCTGCTAGCAACTATTAGAAAATACATTGATGCCTTCCCCACCCATCATCCTGAACATCATGTAAGATGGGCACTATGTGTACTTCCTGAAGCAACCCTCCTGCCCGGCGTAGACCCAGAAGTACTTAGCAACTATCAGCCCATCTCTAACCTTCCTTTCCTTTCGAAAGTACTGGAAAGAATTGTAGCTGACCAAACCATCAATCATCTGATGGTGAATAATTTATTTGAACTCTTCCAGTCTGGGTTTACAACCTTCTACTCCACTGAAACTGCTGTGACTAGAGTAGTTAATGATCTTCTCCTTACAATGGACAGCAATGCAAGCTCCTTGCTGGTGCTGCTCGACCTTAGTGCCGCCTTCGACACAATCGACCACAGCATCCTCCTTGATCGTCTCCAACACTTTGTTGGCATTAAAGGTTCGGCTCTTCTCTGGTTTAGATCTTACCTCACAAATAGAAAGCAATTTGTTCTTTGTGATGATTCACAATCGAATCACTGTAACCTAAGCTTTGGTCTTCACATTACACATTACTCCAATTCTGTCCTCGCTCCACTGGCTTCCAGTGAATGCGAGGTCAGATTTCAAGGTGCTACTACTTACTTATAAAATCCTACACGGATTAGCACCCTCATACCTGAAGGACCTTATTGTTCCCTATTGTCCTTCTCGGTGTTATACCCCAACGAGACCGAAGAGCCAAATGTGCCAAAGAACCCAGAAGTAGAGAGACACGGGCACTCAAAACAACGAAAAAAAATGTCTTTACTGTAATATCTCCAACATCAAAAACATAAACGAGGCAGGGTTGGACTGGATACTTGGCGAGGTCGGAGCTGGAACATGCAGTCTCTCGTGACAGTGGTTCTCAATAACCGAGCGCCCGACGTCGGTCCTCGCCAGCCTAAAGAAGGGTAGATCCCAGGTGTTAATTAGTCTCAGTAGGCCTGATTATGATGGGCAACACCCGGGATCGATTAGAGCGTTGGGGGGGGCACAACAGTATCCCCCCCTGAGGGGAGGCACCGGACGACCGCCCCAGAGCCCCCGGGTTCTCCCGATAGAAGTCATCCAGCAGGGAGGGGTCCGCGAGATAGGAAGAGGGCACCCAGCTCCGGATCGAAGCCCTCCCAATCCACTAGGTACTGGAAACCCCGCCCCCAGCGGCAGACGGCGAGGAGCTTACGGACCGACCATACCGGATCTCCATCCGCCAGGACCCGGGGAAGCGGAGGAGCTGTAACAGGGGGAGACAAGGGACTGGAGGCCACGGGTTTTAGCTGAGACACATGAAACACGGGGTGAACCCGGAGAGCCGGAGGGAGAACCAAACGCACCGCAGAGGGGTTAATGACCCGATCCACGGTGTAGGGACCAACGTACCGGGGATTCAACTTACGAGTTGATGTCTGGGAGGTCTGGAGGGGCAGGTCCCGGGCCAACAGCCAAACCCTCTGGCCAGGCTGGTAAACAGGAGCAGGCACCCTCCGCCGGTTCGCGGAAAGCCGGGCCCGCTCCGTGGCCTGGAGTAGTGCGGCCCGGGCGGCCCTCCAAACGCGTTGACACCGGCGGAGGTGGGCCCTGGTGGACGGGACCGCCACCTCCAGCTCCTGTTGGGGAAACAGCGGGGTCTGGTAGCCCAGGGAACACTGGAACGGGGACATACCCGTAGTGGAGCTCTCCATAGCGTTGAGGGAATACTCCACCCAGGGCAGGTACTTGGCCCAGGAGGTGGGGTTACTCGAGGTGACGCAACGAAGAGCCGCCTCGACGGCCTGGTTGGCGCGCTCCGCCTGCCCATTGGACTGGGGGTGGTAACCAGAGGATAGGCTGGCCGTGGCCCCAATTCCCTTGCAGAAGGCCTGCCACACCTTGGAGATGAAATGTGGACACAATGTCAGAGGGGATTCCATGTAGGCGGACCACATGGAGGGTCAGGAGGTTCGCTGTTTCGGCCGCCGAGGGAAGCCTTGGGAGGGAAACAAAATGAACAGCCTTGGAGAAGCGATCGATGGTGGATGGTGGATGGTGTCACAGCCTTGGGAAACAGGAAGCCCAGTAATAAAGTCCAAGGCAATGTGGGACCATGGGCGACTGGGAACGGGGAGGGGGTGCAGGAGACCTGCTGGAGGGCGATGTGAAGCCTTGCTCCTGGCGCAGGTGGTGCAGGCGGCTACAAACCCCCTGACATCCCTCCTGAGAGTGGTCCACCAGAACCTCCGGCTGATGAACTCCGCCGTCCGCCGCTCCCCGGGGTGACAAGCAAAGTGGCTGGAGTGGCCCCACTCCAACACCTGCGGGCGGACAGCAAGAGGCACAAACAACCGGTTACAGGGACCGTTACCTGGGTCTGGCTCGGCCCGCTGGGCCTGTCTCACCAGCGGCTCGATGGCCCAGGTGACTACACCCACCACCCGGGCTGAGGAAAGGATGGTGTCGGGGTTCTCCTTGACGGCAGGACCCTGCCCCGGGAACTGACGGGAGAGGGCGTCAGCTCTGACGTTCTTGGAGCCCGGACGGTAGGTGAGGGTGAAATTGAACCGGCTGAAGAAAAGGGCCCAGCGGGCCTGCCTGGCGTTCAGCCTCTTCGCCGTCCTCATGTAGGCCAGGTTCTTGTGATCCGACCACACGATGAACGGTAGCTCCGCTCCCTCCAACCAGTGTCTCCACTCCTCCAGGGCGGCGTCAACCGCCAACAGTTCCTTGTTGCCCACATCATAGTTCCTCTCAGCGGGTTCGAAACGCCGAGAGAAATAGGCACACAGGTGGACCCTGTGGTCCTCCTCCGACCGCTGTGAGAGAACGGCTCCGATGCCTGTGTCCGACGCATCTACCTCGACGATGTACTGCCTCGCCGGGTCGGGGTGGACGAGAACCGGGGCTGTGGTGAACAAGCTCTTGAGTCGGAGGAAGGCCGACTCCGCCTCAGGTGTCCACACGAACGGTCGAGAGGTGGAGGTGAGGGCGTTGAGGGGGGCAGCCACCTGGCTGAACCCCTTGATGAACCGCCGCACAAAGCCTGCAAAACCCAGGAAGCGCCTGAGCTGCGTGCGGTCAGTAGGGCGCGGCCATTCCTCCACCGCCTTGATCTTGGCGGGGTCTGCACGCATCTGTCCGTCCTCCACCACGTTGCCGAGATACGTCACCGAGTTGGTGTGGAAGACGCACTTCTCAGCCTTCACGTAGAGCCTGTTCTCCAACAACCGTTGTAGCACCAGGCGGACGTGCTGGTGGTGTTCCTCCATGGACCTAGAGAAAATCAGGATGTCGTCCAGGTACACCACCACAAAGATATTCAGCATGTCCCTCAGCACGTCATTCACCAGGCCTTGGAAAACTCCGGGGGCATTGGACAGACCGAACGGCATGACGCGGTACTCATAGTGGCCGAGATGGGTGTTGAAGGCCGTCTTCCACTCGTCACCCTCCCTGATCCTGACCAAGTGGTACGCGTTACGATGGTCCAACTTGGTGAACACCCGGGCGTGCGTGAGTGGCTCGAAAGTGGAACTAAGAAGTGGCAGGGGGTACCTATTCTTCACCGTGATGTCGTTCAGTGCCCGATAGTCTATACAGGGCCTCAGGCCACCGTCCTTCTTGGCCACGAAGAAGAAGCCCGCTGCGAGGGGCGAAGACGACGGCTTTATAAGGCCTGAGGCTAGGGACTCAGCGATATAGTTGCGCATCGCCTCCCTCTCCGGCTGGGAGATGTTGTAGAGCCGCCTCTTAGGAAGGGCGGCCCCAGGAAGGAGGTCGATGGGACAATCATAAGGCCGGTGAGGGGGGAGTGAGAGGGCTCTGTCCTTACTAAACGCCAGAGAGAGGTCGTGATAAATGTGAGGTACCCCAGTGATATCTGGTGGAGAGGACACAGGCCTGGAACTGCTGGACGGAGACAAGGCGGAATGCAAACAGGTAGCGTGACAAGCTGTACTCCACCCCAAAACCCGCCCAGACGCCCAGAAGATGTGAGGGTCGTGCCTCTCCAGCCAGGATCTACCCAACACTAGAGGCGCCATGGGGGTGTGCAGAACAAAAAAAACGAATGGACTGAATGGAGTGATTTCCCGAAAGAGTGAGTGTGAGAAGGTCAGTAGCGTGCGTAATAGTACCCAAAGAATGCCCATCAATGGCCCGAGGAGAAAGGGTGCGATCTAAAGCCACCAAAGGGACTCCCGCCTGTCGGGCTAGAGTAACATCCAGTAGACACTCGTCTGCACCCGAGTCAATGAGAGCACCAACCGACAAGGTCTCCGTACCCCAGGCTAAGGTGGCCGGAAAGAGACGATTTAACGTACTACGGGGCGGGGAAAGGGATGTCTTGCTCACCCGTATGCCCCTTACTGGTGAGCTTGGTCGTTTGGGCGGGTTGGGCAGGATCTGACATAATGTCCCTCCTTCCCACAGTAGAGGCACTGTTGGTGGGACATCCTGTACTCTTTCTGTCCTGCCGAAAGGTGGGATCGGCCAATCTCCCATGGGCTCTCCGGGCCCGGACGTCGACCTGTCAACAGACAGCGCGTGCTGAAAAGGGGGCGTGGCCAAGCCCGCCGCGGACAGGGTGGCGGTCGCCGAGGCAGAGCGACCGGGAGCCGGGCGAAGGAACGAACACTGGGCTCGGTCCAAACGGCGTTCACGCAGCCCATTTGGAGCGCCAGGGTGATTAAATCCCTCAGCGTCTCCGGGCTGTCTCGAACGATGAGGTCCTTGACGGCGTCGCTCAAACCCTTGCGATAGAGACAGAGGAGAGCTCTATCGTCCCAACCACTCTCTATGGCTAGGATCCGGAACTCCACCGTGAAATCGGCCACCGAGCGAGACCCCTGATGGCAAACTAGCAGCCGGCTTGCAGAATCCAGCCCGTCCAATGGATGGTCAAACTCTCGCTGAACAGGAGTATCGTGCATAACCCCCGTCGCTGTTCACCGCGGCTATCGCCCAGCTAAGAGCTCTGTCGGCAAGGAGGGACATCACAAAAGCAATCCTGGCCCCACCAGAGGAATACTTGGACGGCTGATGTGTGAACAGCAACTCGCACTGAGCTATGAACCCACGACACGATCTGGGGCTAACCAAGCTGGGCTCGGTGCAACCGACTGACCCTGCGGGGACATCGGGGCCAGCTGGGATGTTGGACGAACTGGTTCCCGGACCGGAACCTGGGGCTGGATAGGTGCTGACGGCTAACGCGTCCAGAGATCGCTGGATGGACGCTAGGGCTCCGGACATAGCATCCACCTTGGCGGTGAGACTGGTGACGGTAGTCTGCGACGTGTTCTCCAGCACCGCAATCTGGGACTGGACCGAGGGAAAAGCCTTTCCCAGTTCGGCCTGCAGTTGGGTAAGCTCGATGGCTTGTTCCGTTACAATCTTGCGTAACTCAGACGGTGTCCCGTGCCCCGCTTCTGGGTTCCCGGCTTGGCTCATTTTAGGCTTGGTTATTCTGTTATACCCCAACGAGACCGAAGAGCCAAATGTGCCAAAGAGCCCAGAAGTAGAGAGACACGGGCACTCAAAACAAAACAAAAATGTCTTTACTGTAATATCTCCAACATCAAAAACATAAACGAGGCAGGGTTGGACTGGATACTTGGCGAGGTCGGAGCTGGAACATGCAGTCTCTCGTGACAGTGGTTCTCAATAACCAAGCGCCTGACGTCGGTCCTCGGCAGCCTAAAGAAGGGTAGATCCCAGGTGTTAATTAGTCTCAATAGGCCTGATTATGATGGGCAACACCCGGGATCGATTAGAGCGGGGTGCACCTCGGCCCCTCCGGTCTTCAGGAGCCGGCCTTCTATCAATCCCAAAAGTCATAAAGAAATCAGCAGGGAATAGAGCGTTCTCCTACCGTGCGCCCTATCTGAGGAACAGTCTGCCACCTGTAATCAGGAAAGCAGACTATTTATATTATAATATTAAAATCTAAACTTAAAACTGCCTTTTTACATTGTCGTTTGGCGCCTAGGAGTGCCCCTCAGCTCTCATTACAGCTAAATCGACCCGTTAGTCAGCACTAACCTACCCCTGCTGCCGATAGGTACTAGACTAGAGGTTCTCTACATGTTCCATGTCCACCCTACCCCATCTAACCATACCGCAGTCTGCTTCTGTTTTCCAGTGTGCTGCTGTGATCCCGACCTGAAGGATACCGGCCAGCACCACACACAAATTATATTCTCATTTTAATATTTGTATATTGTGTATATTATATGTATATTTGTTTTTGTACTTTACTATGTACATTACTATAAGTCACTTATGGCACCCATTGCACTCCTGAACCATCCCTGGAAGGAGGGATCCCCTTCCACTCTGTGTTCCTTCTCAAGATTTCTTCCTTCATAATTAAGGGAGTTTTTTCTTGCCCTTAGGGGGCTAGGGTTTGGGGGGTGTTGTAAACATGTGGCATGTGAAGCCCTTTGAGACTGTAACTGTGATTAAGGGCTATACAAATACACAATTGACTTGACTTGACTTGTTAGTAATACGTTACACTGGGAGGCAGACAGTCAGAGCACACATAGTAAGTAGTTGAAGGTTTCTTAAGTTACCTCTAATAGTTGTTGTTGCTGTATCATTGTAGGCCTATTATAGCAGCGCTTATGTTACTACTACTACTAACATTAATAATAATAAAACCTTGTATTCTGAGCAGCTGGTTCCCTCCAAACGAGGCCCATTTCCATCGAGCTGATGTCTTGCTGGAGGTCTCTGCTCTGCACATTTTTCCTATAATACATTTCATAGCAATACAGTGGCAGATAAATTAAGTTATGAATAAATCAGCAGATAAAGGAACATCATAATATTGCTTTGTTTCCCTGTAACGGAAAAATCCACCAATCTTAATGATATATAATATACCAACATTTAATATAATAATATACCAACCATATACTACCATTTATTATATATAATAATATACCAACATTACAACCTCTCCCTGTCCCAGGCTGTTGTCCCCGCGGTCTTCAAGATGTCCACCATCGTGCACCATCGTGCATCGGGCCCAAAACAACCCAAGGTAACATGCCTGAATGACTACAGACCTGTAGCCCTCACCTCGATTGTCAGCAAATGCTTCGAGAGGTTGGTCAAGGAATATATTTGCTCCGTGTTACCTGCCACGCTGGACCCATGGCAATTTGCATATCGTCAAAATAGATCCACGGACGACTCAATTGCCATGGCCCTCCACACTGCCCTTTCCCACCTGGAGGGAAAGAACTGTTATGTGCGAATGCTGTTTGTGGACTACAGCTCAGCGTTCAACACGATAGTTCCTGCCAAGCTCGACACCAAGCTTAGAGGTCTAGGCGTCCCCCCATCCACGTGCAGCTGGATACTGGACCTCCTGTCGGACCGCTGCCAGGTGTTGAGGATGGGCAGCACCACATCAGAGCCACTGACCCTCAACACGGGAGCCCCCCAGGGATGCGTGCTGAGCCCTCTCCTCTACTCCCTCTATACCCATGACTGCATGGCTATGCACAGCTCCAACGTCATCGTCAAGTTTGCTGACGACACGACAGTGATGGGCCTGATCGCCGGCAACGACGAGACCTACAGGGAGGAGGTCGGATCTCTGGAGCAGTGGTGCCAGGAGAACAGCCTCGCCCTCAACGTCAAGAAGACCAAGGAGCTCATCGTGGACTTCAGGAAGCAGAGGGGAGAGCACAGCCCTATCTCCATCGACGGTGTTGCAGTAGAGAGGGTCAGCAGCTTCAAGTTCCTCGGCGTGCACATCTCCGAGGACCTCACATGGTCCACGCACACCACACACGTGGTGAAAAGGGCCCAACAACGCCTGTATTTCCTCAGGCGTCTGAAGAAATTCAGCATGGGCCCCCGCATCCTGAGAACATTCTACACCGGCACCATGGAGAGTGTTCTTACAGGGTGGATCACCGCCTGGTACGGGAACTGCACCGCACTCGCACTCCCCTCCCTCCTGGATATATACAACCTGCGGTGCGTGGCCAAGGCCAAACGCATCATAAAAGACAATGCCCACCCCAGCCACGAACTGTACTCACTGTTACCGTCAGGCAGGCGATACCGCAGTATCAAGTGCCGTACAAATAGGCTTAGAGATAGCTTCCACAGTCAGGCCATCAGGCTGCTGAACAAGGGCGTATAGCATATAACAATGTATATTTTATTACATTGATTTATATATACATATTGCTGTTTTCTGTGCCGATATTTAGCATTTTATAAATTGCATTTTTGTTTTTATTTTTATTTTTTAACTTTATTCTATTTTTATTCTATTTTTATCTTATTTTTATAACTGCTGTCTGTCGTCGGGTATTGCACATAAGATTTTCACTCACTGCTTTATACTTGTGTAAACTGTGAAGTGACAATAAACTGGACTTGACTTGACCATTTCAGTTTGAACTCTTTAATCCTCTTCACCTGACTGGTTGTGAACAGCCCTGCTTCTGACCGCCTGCTTCTGACCGCCTGCTTCTGACCGCCTGCTTCTGACCGCCTGACCGCCTGCTTCTGACCGCCTGCTTCTGACCGCCTGCTTCCCACGTTGGCCTAACGTCACAATCAGGACTTTAATCTATGTAAGCCAGGCTTATTTTGTTACTGGCTGATTACCTCCGCCATTGAAGATGGGAGAAGGTTTTCTGTTTGTTTGTCTCAAAAAGTTCTGTACGGAATTGGACAGTTTGTTGGATTGCTTATGAGGCCAAGGAACACTTGATTCAATTTAGTCACAGATCCCAAAACCCATTCTGTCTTGCTTGTCTTCGTTTATTTCTTAGTTTTTATGTCACTGTTTTGGTCATGCCTCGCTTGGGGAAAGTTATCCTTGGTGTGACGGTTGGACAACAAGGCTACGGGGTGTGGGTTAAGAAGAAGTGATGCTGGTGTCATAAAACAAACTAACATTGTGCGCTCTGAGGATGTCCTGATGAATGCTGTGTGATGTCACCGTGATCTCCTCTCATACGAGGTCCTAATGAACCCCAACCATACTCGTCATGATGACGTCATAGCAACGGGAGGAAAGTAGTGACCACGGCAACGTGATGACAGGCGGGACGTCCATCGTTTCTCATGTTTATTTTCAGAGACTGTACCAATAATTATATTCTAATTCTAATTCCAATTCAGCTAAGTCCCCCCCCCCCCGTCCCCCCCCCCCCAGGCTCTGCTGAGCCCATGAAACACAAGCTGGCCTTAAACCCACATGCTTGGTTTAGGGCGACATGACTGCAAACCACAAGCAGCTCACCAAGGAACCAATAGGATAGGATACCATTCAGTGATATGCTTTAGCTAATTTATTCAGAATCTCTTGACGACAAAAAGTTAACTCCCCTTCCCTTCCTGTAATAAAACAAGGAATATATATATATATATATATATGTTTATTTATATATCTATATAGGGAAGATAACACAACTAATAATGCATAATGCAGTCTGTTTATTTTGTTATCCATGCTGATTGCAAACTAATGATTCACTAATAAATACATATATTGTGATGATGGAAGCCGTCGCTGTAAAGGAGTAATTACTTATGATTTTATTTTAATAATTTTCCATTAATTAATGTGCATGAGTGATCGCTGAGCTTTTAATTCATCTTTGTATGGTAGTATCTCCCAACTCAGCAAACCGTCATTTACTGTCTGCATTTAGAAATGTTCAATTAATCACAGGCGTCTGTTAAATATGATTTGAAGGTTAACCACTAATGATTTGTCATCACTAATAAAATGATTTAATTGAGAGAAGGTTGTTGTATTGAGGTCTATCCAATGTTAAGACTTCCTTAATCGTTTAGTGCAGAACAGGATTTCAGGCGCAATTCAACCTGGAGGAGAGCGGGCTTCTGCAAGGAACGGTAAGACATCGCTAGACAGCATCTCTTAGAGCTCACTATTCTTAGACTGGATTAGTCGATTGAGGTCGCTCAACAACATCCATTCACCGCATGAGAACTGATCCGACCGATAAGATAACGGCCCTAGTGGACACTCAGTTTACATTAGCCCCAGTATGTAGAAAACAAAACAATTCGGCCCCATAAAGACATAGATAATACTGCTCCAACATTGTCCACGGAGGGGAGCGCAGGTGTCCCGTCTGCTCCGACAGATCTCCATCTCTCCCTGAGATCTCCCAGGAGAGAGAGCTTCAGGAGGCGGACAAGAGGCTGTGAGCTGAGCTGATTTGTGATTGTGTAGCACTAGTAGTCTGGAATGCACATTGAGCTGTGCCGATGTTTTATGCTTTTTACTACTTATACTAGAGATTTATATGCGGCCGTTGTTTTTTCAGTAAGCGCTTTGAAATGTAATACCTAACAGACTGCCGGAGTCTGCTTGACCGTACGTGTGTAACAACTATTGTAATAAATACTAGTAATTACTAGTGAGTAACACTAAATACCTGCTGCTAATTCTTGAACCTAGACCACTGGTTTCAGTCTTGCATCCAAATCTTTGCATGTAAATGACTATGTAAAAGGCGCGGCTTTTCCCATGTGGCGTGTTACCCATATCCATCTGATAGGATAGAGGATCTATCTGGACATTTAACACTAACCCTAACTTACATTATACTGCATTATATATATATACATTATACTATACATACTGCTCCTGACTGTCAGCTGCGTCTCACATGGCTACCATGCTGCTGTGGGATGGGTGTACGAACGCTGAAGGAACGGCTTGTTTATAAGACCAATAGATGCATTATTACTGTTCACAACACCCACTTATTCCCTAAATAGTGTGCTCTGTGGTGTTCACTATATAGGGAAGAGAGAACAAGGGTTCAAGAAAGCCAGTTCGAACATGATGTCACGTGCACCCTTCCCCAAATTGGAAATGTACCAGCTACTCTGTTGCTGTGTTCGTGATCCAAAAGATTTTTTCAGGGTCAGAGAATATATCTTAATTCCTAAAATACTTAGGATACTCATAGAATGCATATTTTTACACTTAACAGAACACCTGGAAAAATAGAGACGGAACAAGAAAGAAGCGCCTCCTTTTGTCAGGAATGTTTGCCAGGAATGTTTTTGCAGAAATGACTTTGAAGTGTCTTTGATGCCACTTTAGTATAATAGTATAATAGTATAATAGTATATAGTATATAATATATAATATATCATAATAATAATAATAATAATATAATATATAATAATATAATAATATAATAATATATAATAGTATATAATAGCATAATTGTTAAATAATATTAATATATTATTATATATTATTTATTTTATTAATATATTTGCAAAGGCCTAATGCTGTCCACGACCCCGAAGAAGCTCCAAATGATGATCATGACAGAACCAGGTTTCAAATCCACAACGTGAACAGAAGACATTTTCAATATTATGTGACTCGTTTGAGATATTAAAATTCAACTGGGTTTAAATAGGATTGTGTGTGAGGTCTGCAGCTAGACAGGAGCTATACTCCTCAGAAGAATACATGTTTTGTTAGTATTGTTGTAAGAAACTAACCTACTACCCAAGGAAAGTCACGTGATCCACCGGGGGGTTTAGCTGGATATGTGGTTGGAGTGATGGAGTAAAGTTGACATTTTGGGATGTTAACAAAAAATAACTTTTTAAAGAGTTGAAGATCATTTTTGAAAGAGTGGAATGAGAACAGAGGAATCTTAAGGGGGAACACAGGAGTCAGTCATTCTGGCGACAACCACGATCACAATTATGTGACAGGAAACGTGGTTTGACTGCACAAGGTCAGTCAAACTGATCTCGCCCCAGGATGTTTGAAGGTAAATGCTCCACTTATACCAGCAAGTTCACCAACTATGATGAACCAACTGCTAATCCTTTGACCTTTGGCAGAGAGTTTGCCACACATGTGTGTGAGGCAGAGTTCTGGACGGCATAGAGAGGGATTGGGTTTCCTGCCTCACAGAATGCATTTGCTTGGCAGACCTTGCTCTGCTCTCTCACTTCACATCACCGAATCGCTAGAGAAACAACTCAGCAGCAGATGTAACATTCCATGGAGTTACTAGTTTAGTTATCAACCAAAAAATGCTGAAGCCTTATGTTACTAAAGTGCTGGTGGTTAAGGTTCCTTCAGAAACAAAAGCGGTATGCAAATAGTTGTAATATATATACACAAACAGCTTGATCCAAGTTTATCTTGTGTGTTGTGCATATTACATAATATTACATTACAGTCATTTAGCAGACGCTTTTATCCAAAGCGACTTACAATAGTGTGTTTCAACAAAGGAAGGTAAGAGAACAACTCGTCACCAGAAGTCAAAAGTGCATTTCATTCCTAACAATTATCCAAGAACTGAGCCGGTGCTCAGGTTAAAGGACAATAACTTCATGTAAAAGTACAATTAGTTGGCAAACAAAAGTTTACACAATCTACTTAGAAAGACGCTAGTATGCTTGTAAAAAGCGATAAGAGGATGCGAGGAAGGATCCGGGTGTTTCCTGAAGAGGTGAGTATTCAGCCTGCGCAGCCTTTTCAGTGAGAAAAGGCCGAATCCTCTTGATGTTGAAGAGGAGGAATCTGCACCGATGCTATATTTGCCGTTGGATGACCAACGACTGTTGGCCAGGGTCACACACAGATTCCTTGCAGTCCAAGTAGGCATCACCACAGCATCATCAATGGCGACAGCTAGGTCTCGGTGCGGAAAGCCCTTTGCCGGGAAGAACACTAGCTCAGTCTTGTCCAGATTAAGCTTTAGGTGGTGCTTCGACATCCACTTAGAGATGTCTGCTAAGCACGTGGCAATGTGTGTTTCCACTTGCGTGTCCAGGAGGGGAAACGACAAGACCAGTTGGGTGTCATCAGCATAGCAGTGGTAGGATAAGTCATGGGAGTGGAACAGAACCAAGGGATGTTGTGTAGAGGGAGAAGATAAGAGGACCAAGGGTCCGATCCTTGTGGAACCCCAGTAGTCAGTCTGCGTGGTTATGACACAGACCCTCTCAGTGCCACCTGGTATGAGCGACTTGTCAGGTAGGATGCAAACAAGGAGAGAGCAGAGCCCGAGACACCCATCCCCTCCCCACCAGAATATGGTGGTTCACAATGTGGATTGCTGCAGACAGGTCCAGGAGAGGTAAGAAAGGGATGTGGGAGGGTGGGGGGAGGACATGGGTGGTTGATGCAAAGAGCATCAGCCAGGGGGTCAGGGAAGAAGGATAGGATATCTTTGACCTTCTTGTCAAAATAGTTGGGGAAATCATCCGGGAGCAGGGAGAAGGTGGGGGGAGGGGGAGGGGGAGGGGGATGGAGCAGGGAGAAGGTGGGGGGAGGGGGAGGGGGAGGGGGATGGAGCAGGGAGGAGGTGGGGGGAGGGGGAGGGGGAGGGGATGGAGCAGGGAGAAGGTGGGGGGAGGGGGAGGGGGATGGAGCAGGGAGAAGGTGGGGGGAGGGGGAGGGGGATGGAGCAGGGAGAAGGTGGGGGGAGGGGATGGAGGAAGGTGGGGGGAGGGGATGGAGGAAGGAGGGGGGTGGAGGAGGGAGAAGGTGGGGGGAGGGGATGGAGGAAGGTGGGGGGAGGGGATGGAGGAAGGTGGGGGGAGGGGATGGAGGAAGGTGGGGGGAGGGGATGGAGGAAGGAGGAAAACGTTTCAAACTGATTTTTAGAGTTATTTTGGAACAGTAAAAGACAGCTTTGGTAGCTGAAAGAGACGAGGAGAAGTTAGACAGGATCACTTGAAGATGAAGAAGGTCCTCTGGGGGTTTTCCTTTCTTCCACCTGCGCTCTGCCTCTCTGAGGCTTCGTCTCTGTACGCACTGAGTCCGACAACCAGGGGGCACGTGGAGATGGACATGCATACCTGGAGGTGGGGGATAGAGTGTCCAGAGAGGAGGACAGGGTAGAGAGAAGAAGGTCATTGGCAGAATCAGGGGATATAACAGAGAAAGAATCAGGAGAAGGGAGGTCAGAGAGAACAGAAGAGGAGAGATCGGCAGGGGTGAATGAGCGGAGATTGCGGCAGGACGTCACCATCTGGGTAGGGGGAGAGTGGGAGGGGGGGGGGGGAAGGGAGGGAGAGTGAGAAGGACATGAAGTAGTGGTCAGAAAGGTGGAGAGGAGTAACTAAAAGGTTTAGTGTATTGCAGAGTCTGGTGAAGATCAGGTCCAGCTAGTTGGCAGCCTTGTGGGTCAGAGGAGACGGACGGCAGAAAAGGTCGAAGGAGGCGAGGAAGAGAAGAAGAGAGAGAAGATGGTCCTACTTCTCAGTCAAGATGTTGAAGTCGCCAAGAAGGATGAGTCCAGCAGTGTTTTCTGGGCTGATCCAAGTCTCAGTAAGAGCAAGGATGTTCAGGGAAAGCAAGGATGTATAGCCTGAGATTAACTTAGTTTTCTGCACTGCCGACTGGCAATTCCAAAGCCCCCCAGTTACCACTAGCTCGACATGGGTAGAAAGTAGGGTAGGGTAGATGAGGTTCATGGGATAACAGTGGTGCCTGGGTGTGACCCAGCATCTGTGTGACCTCTGCGTAGAAGTGTGCACAGCAATTCAACACATGATGGATCACAGTACAATAAAATGCCGACCTGAGAAAGAGTCGAACTTGAAAAAGTCGACTGTAGCCTTATTTCGCCATTGTTTACATGAGTTAAGTTTATATGAGTAAAGTCAATACATGAGTAATTTCACCAAAGTGCCATAAAGTATGCAATACACACTGCCCTTTCCCACCTGGAGGGAATGAACTGTTATGTGCGAATGCCGTTTGTGGACTACAGCTCAGCGTTCAACACGATAGTTCCTGCCAAGCTAGACACAAAGCTTAGAGGTCTAGGCGTGCCCCCATCCACGTGCAGCTGGATACTGGACCTCCTGTCAGACCGCCGCCAGGTGGTGAGGATGGGCAGCACCACATCAGAGCCACTGACCCTCAACACGGGAGCCCCCCAGGGATGCGTGCTGAGTCCTCTCCTCTACTCCCTCTACACCCACGACTGCATGGCTATGCACAGCTCCAACGTCATCATCAAGTTTGCTGACGACACGACAGTGATGGGCCTGATCGCCGGCGATGACGAGACAGCCGGGAGGTCGGAGGTCGGATCGCTGGAGCAGTGGTGCCAGGAGAACAGCCTCGCCCTCAACGTCAAGAAGACCAAGGAGCTGATCGTGGACTTCAGGAAGCAGAGGGGAGAGCACAGCCCTATCTCCATCGACGGTGTTGCAGTAGAGAGGGTCAGCAGCTTCAAGTTCCTCGGCGTGCACATCTCCGAGGACCTCACATGGTCCACGCACACCACACACGTGGTGAAAACGCCTGGCCCAACGCCTGTATTTCCTCAGGCGTCTGAAGAAATTCAGCATGGGCCCCCGCATCCTGAGAACATTCTATAATGGCACCATCGAGAGTGTTCTTACAGGGTGTGTCACCACCTGGTACGGGAACTGCACCGCACTCGAGCGCAGAGCGCTTCAAAGGGTGGTGCGGACGGCCCAGTATATCGTTGGAGGTGAGCTCCCCTCCCTCCTGGATATATACAACCAGCGGTGCGTGGCCAAGGCCAAACGCATCATAAAGACATTGCCCACCCCAGCCACGAACTGTACTCACTTTTACCGTCAGGCAGGCGATACCGCAGTATCAAGTGTATCAACAAATAGACTCCGAGATAGCTTCCACAGTCAGGCCATCAGGCTGCTGAACAAGGGTGTATAGCATATAACAATGTATATTTTATTACATTGATTTATATACATACATATTGCTCTTTTCTGTGCCGATATATTGCATTTTATAAATTGCATTTTTTATTTTTATTTTTTTTATTTTTTAAAAACTTTATTCTATTCTATTTTTATTCTAGTTTTATCTTATTTTCATAACTGCTGTCTGTCGTTGGGTATTGCACATAAGATCACACCACTGCTTTATACTTGTGTAAACTGTGAAGTGACAATAAACTTGACTTGACTTGACTTGACTAAAGGTTAGGTCGAGGCTGGTCGACCTGTGATCCCAGCACAATCAATACTAAAGCCACTGCACCAACAAGGGTCTTAAAAACAAGTGGGAGAGTGTAGGAAACACCTGGTTAGTAGACTCAAACATAAAGTCACCTGGCCAAGTCAGTAGCATTGACGTCAATTCCATATATACATATATATATGTATACATGTATATACATATTATATATATACATATATAAGTGCAGTGTAGCAGACAACGCTGCCACCAGCCATTAAAAGGGCTGCTTATGGGCTCCTCCTGAAGACAAGGACACAAGGTGATGAGGAATCCGGTTTATTGCAGAGTTTTGACAGGTCATGGTGAACAGAGCAGATGGTAACTGCTAGAGCTCATTCTTCGAGTGTGTGGTGGTGGTTGGTTTAACCTGTGGGCCTTGATTGACAGGTGTGCAGCCTTAGAACAATCAGTCTGACTCAGGCCAGGTGAGGCTGCTTTAAACCAGCCACACACACACACACACACACTCACTCCACATGCACAATTGTTGTTCTTACAACTAATTGTGAACAAAAGGTCAGTTTCCCAACACAGATCTATGACGTTTCTGTTAATGATATGTCCTATCCTGTGACAGCAGTGTAGTATTCAAGAACCAAACACAACATTTTTATTTGCCATTTGCAACGAGTACAATGGATGCTAACTCCCCTAACCCCCTAATCCCCTAACTAATAAAAGTACAATACAAGTAACAATAAAGTGACTGATGGATGATATTTACATGTGTTGAATTGTGCAAAAAGCATTTAAAAAGCATTTAAAGTGCCAGTAGTGCAGCAGCATCATGAATACAGTGCAGTTCAGTGCATAATGTATACTGCGGGACAGAATGGAGAGTAAGCATTCCAATGTACCTGTTGCAATACAAATATATTTTATCTTGTAAAATAGTGCAGTAAATGTAATGAGTCCAGAAAGTCCAGCTAAGTATGACAGTGTAATGTTAATGACATGTTATGATAGTGGCAGCACTCCAAGCAGTTCAGTTGGCACACTGCCTGTGGATAAACTGTCCTTGAACCTGGTAGTCGTTGTACGGATGCTGTGGAACCGGCAGAGATGGTGCCTGGGTGGTTGCTGTCCTTTGTGATGGAGATGGCCTTTTTCCGACATCTGCATTCATTCAATCACCATGTGGTGTGTGTGTGTGTGTGTGTGTGTGTGTGTGTGTGTGTGTGTGTGTGTGTGTGTGTGTGTGTGTGTGTGTGTGTGTGTGTGTGTGTGTGTGTGTGTGTGTGTGTGTGTGTGAGGGCCTTTCCATGAGTTGTAGTGTGTCACTTGGATCAATCGATGGTCTGTCAGTCTTTATTTCATTTGCGCTTATGAAGAGTTATTTTGAAGGAACATCACTGGTTCCACAAAACAACAGGAGACTGTCAAGTCCCGCCAGAAGACACAGGAACCCTCCACCAAACTGGAATCCAATATGGCCGAGCTGATGCCAGCTTTCTCTCCCACATCTGATGTGAGCATCTATCTATGGCCAGTTGGCCTCACAGTCCTCTCACAAGCACCACCCCCCCAAGTCAAAGACAGCACTCACTCGCTTGCACACATACACACAGGCACTCATGCAAACTCTCTCACTCACACACACACACACACACACACACACACACACACACACACACACACACACACACACACACATACACACACACACATTCTCTCATACGCTTATAACCGGTTGTGTCTAATGTTGTCTTGTGTTGTGATGCAGAGGCCCAGACCAGGATATCTTGGAGACAATCTCTGTTTATTCTGTCAAATAGACAGAATGTTGTTTAAAAAAGAAACAAAAACCCTTTCGGTCCATCTTGATCACGTAACATGAGCTCCTACACATTCAATGACACAGGAATGTCAGCGCTCTGCACACTCAGTTGAAGCCAGTCAGTGAAAACAGTAAACGTTTGAAGGCTAAAAACCGAACTTTCCCTGACCACAATGTCGTTTACCTCTCCCATGGAGGGACAGGGGTGAAGGCAGGGGTCTATAGGGTGGGGGGGGGACCCATGGAAGGGAATGTACAGAGTCTTTACACAAGCTTACATCCAAAGAGATGTATACAACACACTTGACAGGACAGTAAGAGAACCCAAGCATGGAAATACACATGGGAATAAGGGCTCAGTACTCGGCCCGTTTCTGGGACTTGAACCGGCGACCCTCCAGTTCCCTAGCCAAGTCCCAACAGACTGAGCTACTGCCGCCCACAAGAGAGCACACCTCACCCTAATTTCATCGTTGCTACACTGGCTCCCAATAAAGTTCTGGATAAGGTTCTCTTGCTCACTTTCAGAGATCTGCATGGCCGGTCTCCTGGTCACATGGCCCACCTTATTACACGGCGAGCCGGGCTCTTCCAGGTCCTATCACCCACTTGAGGTCCCTCAAACCCATTTAATTACCCGTTAGCTTTTCAGTCTGTGATGCCCAAGCTGTGGGACGCCCTCCCTGTTTGGCTTCCATTCCTTGGAGTCATGTTACCTGTTAAAAATAAATAAATAATATTCAAACCAACGTTTGGTTAAACTGTGGTTGTTTCTTTCCATCTGGCTTTTATTTATGGTTCTCTGCTATTTTTTATATTGAACCTGTAGGCGCCAAATGCCTCATAATTACATACGTGTTCAACATAATTAATATTTAGCTATATTTCATTTTTTTTTTTCATTTTATTTGGTATTCATGTTTATGTTTATATTCTTATTTAGGTTATGTGCGTGTTGTGTGGGCCTGATTGGGTGCATGTTCCTTTCAGAACGGAGAAAACGTTCACTTGTTTGACACAGTGTTGGTTTTTGTTTTCTTGTTTTCGTTAAAAGAAAGAAGAAGATAGGAAACGCTCTCCTCATCATCTAAAACCCCCACCAAACCTTATTAATATTTTTTATTTGCTGGTTGTGCGCTGGTCAATTATTTAATGCCGACTCCTTGCTCTTATTCCTCTTTTTTTAACTTCAACTCTCTAGTGGTCGTTCGTGTCCACCAACCAAGGGCTTATACCACTAATTGTGTTGTAATGTCTTCAGGCAGGGCTGATAAATGTCCTAATATGAGTTCAAATTTCTGACATGTTTGTAATTTGGGAGAAGCAAAGTCCTGTCGAAGCTGAAGGCACAAGCTGGAAGGCACCAAGGCTCCGTTTCGGTGTTGTCTTCCCTTCCTTGCTTGAGAAGAAGACCTGAGATGATGTGTGAGTGCTGACAGACAGGACTATATATTCAATACACCTTAAGCTCCTCACTCAGGTCTGATTCACATTCTATAGTCTATAGCAGGGGTGGCCAACCAGTCAGAGGTTAAGAGCCAAAAATGTTACTATGTTACTGCAAAGAGCCACATCATACACACAGTCACAGATGCGCACCCACCCCCCCCCCTCTCCTTCTCTCTTTTGTTCTCAGCCTTTCTCTGTGCTCCCTCACTCTCTTTCTCCCCTCTCTCTCTCTCACACAGACTAAATGAAAATCTAGAACTTTACACACACACACTCAGGATCCTCCCTCCCAAAGACACACACACCGTCACACAGACAGACACACATAGCTCTGCTCTGACAAATTTATTACACCATACACCATAATACACCATAATATTGACAGAAATTGAATTAAACCTCTCCTACTAGTATTCAGAGGCCAGTTATTATCAACAATGAACATTGTGTGCACTCTCACACAAACTCTCAGTAAACAAAATGTGAACAAGTTTTTTTATCTTCCTATGCATGTTGCTTCTTTAAATTAAATTAGTGGGACTTCTGACGTTCCTTGCCTTGAACAATCCTCCACCTTGTTTCAGTTTTTGGTTTTCTGGAAACAAGATTTCAACCAGGCATTGGTTTAGGCATTTTTTAACAAACTCCCCTTCATTGTATGGCTTTTTAGCTCATGCTATGTTCCAAGCAACTGGATATGATGCAAGCGTTACGGTCTCCGAGTGCTTCATTATTTTTTGGAAAAACTGTGTCTGCTTTTCCGCCTGACTTTTCAAGGTGTTTAACTTCTGCTTGCGAAGTTCAACACCTTTAGGGAATTCCTGGTCGATGGAGTGAGCATGGAGTGAGGTGAAATGGTGCTGAAGATTTGAAGCCTTGAAATGGGCTAATGATGTCTGGCATAGAAGGCAAAATGGCTTGCAATTGCGTTCTATAAAAAAATATGAACTCTCCCACTCTACTAAAAACATCCTATGGTCCCATTTGAACTCAGATGGTCAACTCAGATAGTGCTTACTCAACGATAGGGTTTTCACCCCTCGAAGGTGATTGGTTCACTGCATCGCAGGCATTTTTGTGATAGGCTCTTGGGCCGCATCACAATTAGACGCGCTGTCATGCTCTCATACTGACACTACACACACACAGTGGCGTAGGGAAGGGCCCCCCCCCCCCGCAGTGGGTGCCTTGCAGTGGGGCCCCCCCCCTGGCGTTGGATGTAAGAAAAAAAATTAACATCTATATATCTTAATTTCTGATCGGGTAGTAGCACCCCACCCCCGTCAACGATCGTCACACATCGCGATATTTCCCCGCGGATTTTGCTCACGGGGGGCCACGGGATTTTGCGCTACGCCACTGCACACACACACACACACACACAAATATAATTCGATATGAACTGAAGAGCCGCATGAAACTGGGCAAAGAGCCGCATGCGGCTCGAGAGCCGCGGGTTGGCCACCCCTGGTCTATAGTAATATCCACATGCAGGTCCCCCGTCCAGTTAGCGTTTACATTTAGAACTCTGAGGACGTCACATATTTGCCGTAGGTTTTGAACATAACGTTAAAGTCAGTGGGTTAAGTAAGTAGCCCATGGTTAGGGTTAGGGTTAGGGTTAGGGTTAGGGTTAGGGTTAACAGTTCCTCTCCATTGAGTGATTTACAAGTCAACCAGCTGTTGTAAAGAGTGAACATGTTTGAGCTCCATTTCACCCTAGAGATGTAGGCCTCATTTAGGACAATATCTTTTCTTTTTTGAATGATTTGGGAAGTGCCATTTAAAAAACAATTAACCTGCCATCTAAAATTAGCCCCGATTTACCCCAGCCTTTAGCTTGTCAGTCACCTGCGCAACTAGCAAACACCTGCGTCAGCCCTACACGGAGTGGACCTTTGAAAAGACCCATTTATCCCCGGCTGCCAAACAGAAAAGAGGTAGCAAAGCGGAAACAACCTTTTAATTAATTCATTTAAAGCTGCACTATACAATGTGTATACACCCATCTCCCACTAGGTGGTACATTGAGAGCCCGAAAGGTGTTCCATCATCACTTAAACGAGGAACAGAAGTACACTCTCCTTGGCTTGATTCCCTGTTAACGATATACATATATATATATATATATATATATATATATATATATATATATATATACCGACAGCGTCCATTCTTTTGTCTCATATAAGTGAGCAGTGTCACAGCCAAATATTGTTGTTGAAGCCAATGTGGCGTTAGAGTGAAAGCTGATAGTGCTGTCGGTTTGGCCTACTTAGGCCATCTTGTGGATGGACAATGTGAGCGTAGCCAGCCCAGGAGTGGACCACTCAAGGTGTCAGGGTGAGTAACAGCAAGTTGACTCTAATGATCTATTGCAGTATGATAGGTGATGACATGTGGTCCTCCCTTCAGGTTGGTCTCAGGATACACCCCGGGGCTTATTTAGCTTACAATCAAATCTCTGCAGTTACGGGGCACATACAATATTATTGTACACATACAATACATTTTTGACTGACAGTGACCATTGTAAAAACCTGATCATATCAGCGGTATTTACCCCAAGGAGCAGCAGCTGCACATTCTCCATTGACTGACTGACAACTTGGCCTTCAAATTTTGACAATAGTCAAAGGCACAGTAACAACCGTAAAAATAATATAAATCAAGGCCATGTCAATGGGTGAATGGAGAATGTTCTAAGACCTTAAGTCCCACAGGGAAAACCAACATGACTCAACCTCTCCTGGACAGGCTGGATCCTGCAGCCAGCAGGACAATAAAGCTGCCCTGTCTCAAATAAGCTCAACATCTCAGCCCAGCGGAGGACTTGGACTGAGCCGCCGCTCTGAAGTCCGGTCCTCGGCCGATTGAGGCCAGATGATCACTCAGAGCAGCGGTGCCCAGTAGGTAGATCGCCATCTACCAGTAGACCGCAAAGGCTATTCTTGTAGACGGGACAATGCAAAACAAATATATATATATATCTTTTTTAATTTTTCATATTTTCATCCCTCGTCCCTTTGGCGCCTGCAACTTGATTGACATAAAGAGCGGCCAATCTGCTGTTGCTGAGAACTTTGTTCCATTAGGTTACCATAACAACGGGGGAGGGGGGGGTCAAGGTTCAGGTACATATTTCTACATTTCCAGCTCTTTTTTTTGGTGGTAGATCATTTTGAACGTAGATCCCAAGCCTAAAAAGACGTGTAGCCCCAGCTACTGACACACTGACACTTGCAGTTCCGGTGTGTGTGTGTATGCAGATATAGGAACGTCAAGTGTAATCAAGGAGAACACACACACACACACACACACACACACACACACACACACACACACACACCACACACACACACACACACACCACACACACACAGTAGCCCCAGCTACTCATACACTGACCCAGGCGTTATCCCTCAAGTCAAGTGTGTTTGCCCTCAAGTCCTGTTTAGCCAAGATTAACCGCAGACACTTCAGTGGTGTGAGAGAGGGCTTTGATCCCCCCCCCCCCCCCGGCCCGGTAAAGGGGGACCATGAGAGACCTCACACCAGGCATCCCAACTATCTGCTCTCTCCCCCGTAGCCCTGGGCTAGCCTCACAAGGGTTTATCTGATAACAGGAAGGCCCACAGCTAGCCTGCTACCTCCCTCTACCTCCCTGCTCCCTACCTCCCTACCTCCCTGCTCCCTACCTCCCTACTCACTACCTCCCTGCTCCCTACCTCCCTACCTCCCTGCTCCCTACCTCCCTACCTCCCTGCTCCCTACTCCCTACTCCTACCTCCCTGCTCCCTACCTCCCTGCTCCCTACCTCCCTGCTCCCTACCTCCCTACCTCCCTGCTCCCTACCTCCCTACCTCCCTGCTCCCTACCTCCCTACCTCCCTGCTCCCTACCTCCCTGCTCCCTACCTCCCTACCTCCCTACTCCCTACCTCCCTACCTCCCTACCCTACTCCCTACTCACTACCTCCCTGCTCCCTACCTCCCTGCTCCCTACCTCCCTACCTCCCTGCTCACTACCTCCCTACTCCCTACCTCCCTACTCACTACCTCCCTGCTCCCTACCTCCCTGCTCCCTACCTCCCTACCTCCCTGCTCCCTACCTCCCTACTCACTACCTCCCTACCTCCCACTACCTCCCTGCTCCCTACCTCCCTACCTCCCTGCTCCCTACCTCCCTACTCACTACCTCCCTGCTCCCCACCTCCCTGCTCCCTACCTCCCTACCTCCCTGCTCACTACCTCCCTACTCCCTACCTCCCTACCTCCCACTACCTCCCTGCTCCCTACCTCCCTACCTCCCTGCTCACTACCTCCCTACTCCCTACCTCCCTACTCACTACCTCCCTGCTCCCTACCTCCCTGCTCCCTACCTCCCTGCTCCCTACCTCCCTACCTCCCACTACCTCCCTGCTCCCTACCTCCCTACCTCCCTGCTCACTACCTCCCTGCTCCCTACCTCCCTACCTCCCTACCTCCCTACCTCCCTACTCCCTACCTCCCTACCTCCCTACCTCCCTACCTCCCTGCTCACTACCTCCCTGCTCCCTACCTCCCTACCTCCCACTACCTCCCTGCTCCCTACCTCCCTACCTCCCTGCTCCCCACCTCCCTGCTCCCTACCTCCCTGCTCCCTACCTCCCTGCTCCCTACCTCCCTGCTCCCTACCTCCCTACCTCCCTGCTCACTACCTCCCTGCTCCCTACCTCCCTGCTCACTACCTCCCTGCTCCCTACCTCCCTACCTCCCACTACCTCCCTGCTCCCTACCTCCCTACCTCCCTGCTCCCCACCTCCCTGCTCCCTACCTCCCTGCTCCCTACCTCCCTGCTCCCTACCTCCCTGCTCCCTACCTCCCTACCTCCCTGCTCACTACCTCCCTGCTCCCCACCTCCCTGCTCCCTACCTCCCTGCTCCCTACCTCCCTGCTCCCTACCTCCCTGCTCCCTACCTCCCTACCTCCCTGCTCACTCACTACCTCCCTGCTCCCTACCTCCCTGCTCACTACCTCCCTGCTCACTACCTCCCTGCCTCCTACCTCCCTGCTCACTACCTCCCTGCTCCCTACCTCCCACTACCTCCCTGCTCCCTACCTCCCTACCTCCCTGCTCCCTACCTCCCTACCTCCCTGCTCCCTACCTCCCTGCTCCCTACCTCCCTACCTCCCTGCTCCCCACCTCCCTGCTCCCTACCTCCCTACTCCCTGCTCCCTACCTCCCTGCTCCCTACCTCCCTGCTCCCTACTCCCTCTCACTACCTCCCTGCTCCCTACTCCCTGCTCACTACCTCCCTGCTCCCTACTCCCTACCTCCCTGCTCCCTACCTCCCTGCTCCCTACCTCCCTGCTCCCTACCTCCCTGCTCACTACCTCCCTGCTCCCTACCTCCCTGCTCACTACCTCCCTGCTCCCTACCTCCCTGCTCACTACCTCCCTGCCCCCTACCTCCCTGCTCACTACTCCCTCTCCTCCCTGCTCACTACCTCCCTGCTCCCTACCTCCCACTACCTCCCTGCTCCCTACCTCCCTACCTCCCTACCTCCCTGCTCCCTACCTCCCTGCTCACTACCTCCCTGCTCCCTACCTCCCTGCTCACTACCTCCCTGCTCCCTACCTCCCTGCTCCCTACCTCCTGCTCCCTACCTCCCTGCTCCCTACCTCCCTGCTCCCTACCTCCCTACCTCCCTGCTTCCTACCTCCCTGCTCCCTACCTCCCTGCTCACTATACCTGTTGTATATACATTTATATATATTTATCCTGTATGTGTGTGACACACACACATACACACACTCACACATACACACACAAACACACACACACACACACGCATCTACACCGACACACATACACACACACACACACACACACACACACACACACACACACACACACACACACACACACACACACACACACACACACACACACACACACACACACAAACACAAACACACACACTGGTTACATATTGGAAAGCGTGAAGAATTAGGAATTTTAAAAGGGTGCAACCCCGGTCCAAAAATCCCACTAGGACGAATATGGAAGCAGGAGGCAACTTATGTGTGTAATGTGTCTGTGTCTTTATGGGGTTCTTTAACAGCTGTTGGGAACAAAGCTAAATAAACTGGAAAAAGCATTAACGTATGAAACCTCGATTCAGGAACTCAGGATTCAGGAAGATAGCCACAGCAGATCTCCTAGCAGCCGTCAGTACAGCACATGTCCCTCACATGTCTGTCATCCACGTGATGACGGGCCAGTGGGTGGCTAACAGTGGTCACTCAGTCCCCTGCATGTTCCCCATAGGCCGACGCTGCTGAAGTGATGCTGTGTGTCAGCCCTGATGAGTCACATCTGCACGGGAAAACGAAAACCGGCCTCCGTGCGCGCTAGTGAGCGAGCGGGCGGAGGGGATTCATTACACACCGTGGCCCATCGGAGAGGAGAACAGGTGTCGTCCATGTCATCGTCATAAAGGGGAGAGGAGACTTTTGTTTGCATTTTGTTGTCAGCCGGCTTTCAGGCCGCACAGCATCATCGAGTTTCACCTTTGAAACCGGTCAAAGGATGAATGCTGAATGGGATGAGCGGTGCCTTCTACAAGTCTAGATAATAAAAGGCAACACCCATCTGGCTTCTTTTGTGGGCTCCTTCTTCAGGTGAGTACCTCGGGGAGACCCATCGTTTTGGTGGCACTTTGTGGAGATGCGTTTGTAGAAATACCTTTGATGACTGGGAGGTCATTGTTAGCGTTAAGGCGCTAACGAGAAAGGCATTACATCGGCGATGTGGCTTGTGACATCCCGTCAGAATGGTCGATAGAAGGCCATCTCCATCACAAAGGACCGCAACCACCCTGGGCTCCATCTCTTCTCCCCCCTACCGTCCGGTCGCCGGTTCCCCAGCATCCGTACAGCGAGGACTACCAGGATCAAGGAGAGTTTTTATCCACAGGCAGTGCGGCAGTTACACGTTCATACTTTTGTTGGTGACTTTTGTCACTGTGTTCAAGATGCTGCTGCACTACTGGCACTTTAAAATGCTTTTAAATGTGTTTTGCACAATTCTACACATGTACATATCCTCCTTTAGTCACTTTTATGTTAATTGTTATTGTGTATAGTATCGTTTATAATATTGTGTTTTAGAAATCCACACTGCGGGAGGGAATTGGGAGTAATTCCATTGTACTTGTTGTAAATGGCAAATAAAAATCTTGAATCTTGAATCTTGAATCACCGCTACGCTACCAAAAAACGTAAAGCGTAAAGACACAACGACCAGTCAAGCTCTGTGGGGATAAACGCAGCAGTGAGGGCTTCAAATGTTGTTTTCCGTCTGTCCTTCTGTGATGTTGGAACCCAGTTGGATTCATCTAGATAGCCGACACCTTCAAGATTCAAGATTCAAGATTCTTTTTTTGCCACGTGTAACATGTGTTACAATGGACTGCTTGCTCCTCATGCCCTCCCACATTCTCAATTTCACAATACTATACGACACTACACTATGCCTTACTGTCCAATACTACACTATACATTATCATACAAAAGGAGGGATGTTTGCACAATGTATGTTATGCACTCATAGTATA
>CM051010.1:8125795-8153295 GCA_027704905.1 Muraenolepis orangiensis | reverse complement strand
CATACATGCATGCACACACACACACACACACACACACACACATGCACACACACACACACACACACACACACACACACACACACACACACACACGCACACACACACACACACACACACACACACACACACACACATGCACACACGCACACATGCACACACACACACGCACACCCACACACAACACCTGTGCAGAGGTGTCAATCACAAATTATTTTCGTTCGCTGACGTGAGCGTTCAGAAGAAGAAGAAGAAGTATCTTCAGGGACGTGTGATGACAGGTAGAAAATGATCAATAAAGACTCTGGAGACACACCTTCCTTCCCTCACGACTCGTTAAAGGAGCAGAACAGAGCTGCGGATGGTGGATTTGTTTGGGCTGAGAGCTGTTTGAGAGCTACAGGATGGATGTGTACATCGGGGTGAAACCCTTTCCCTCCTCCCCCACTATGGAGAGGTGAAGGGACGACACCACCCGAGAACACACGTCCTCATCCCTCAGGACTGGACCTCCTCCACTCGCCGTGTCCCGGCGTGCCCTCGAATGTCATGAATTGTTTATCGTTGAAAACGGGAACACTCGTTAACATAAACACGACCACCAACTCAAAGTAATTACGGTAATTGCGAGCTAACTAAGAACAGAGCAACAAAGTGCATTAGGAAGGACATGGTCTGTCAGGAGCGGTTGCATAAAACATCGACACGGTGCAGCCTGCGGGTTCAGCTCGCTCGCGGTCACAAAAACAAAAGCTAACCTTCTCTCTCCCTCGTGTCTTGCCATTGTTTTCTCTCTGTGTTTCAGACGGTTGTTGCAGCTGGAACCCGTCTGTGGGAGGGAGACAGGGGGGCGGGGGGGGGGGGGCAGAATGGATGCTCCTGGCTGTGAGGTATACCAGGGAGTGCAGGAGGGAAGGTTAGCTGTCGCTATTATGCGCTAAAGTTCTCCGGGTGATGTTGACAGAACCTTTAGGGAGCGTTGTTCTTTTCTGATTTGCTCTTTGGGTGTCCTGGTCGTTTCCTGTGCAAAATAACATGAGACGACCTCAGATACAGCTATGGAGGACGGCTGCAATGAAGAATATGTATATTTAAGGCGAGAGAGAGAGAGAGAGAGAGAGAGAGAGAGAGAGAGAGAGAGAGAGAGAGAGAGAGAGAGAGAGAGAGAGAGAGAGAGAGAGGAAAAGAGAGAGAGAGAGAGAGAGAGAGAGAGAGAGAGATGTATTTCTGAGGCATATACCTTTATAAAATATCACAGCCCGTTATCTTAGCCCATGAAAGAAACAATACGTTTTCTGAAGATTATTGTTATTATTTTTCCACAATCTGTTGTTTTCCGTTGGCCTCCACGCTGTGTGCTGGACGTGCTGACCGGACTGGAGGCTCATGTCCTGCATGGAGTACATCCTTAGATGGAGGACCAGGCGTCCAGCTGTCCATCTGAGGGACCTGTGATCACCGGCAGGATGCAATTGAATCAATGACAGGGGGATGGGGGGTGTGTGTGTGTGTGTGTGGGGGGGGGGGGGGATAGTTTGAAATCAATTAGCTTGTTTACGTCAGCCGCCGGCTGCCTTTCCCTGCGGCGCTACAGTATGGCTATTCATGGGGACATTCTGGTGTTCTTCTTTCGCCCCGGCCTCTAAAGACAACATGGCAAGAACCTAAGCGTTCAGCGAAATGGGTGTTGAGTGTCAGCTAGAGTCTTCTAGAGTGTTCTAGCTCTCAGCTTTTCTTTTGTGCTTTTTCTGGCAACCTTTCATTATATTGTGTTGCATGGATTATTATTATTATTTACATGGTAAATGGACTGCCTTTTATAAAGCGCTTTTATCCAAAGCTTTACAAGTCTAGCCTCACATTCACCCATTCATGCACCCATTCCACCACCGACAGGGGAGTCATGCACGGAGACAGCACGTCGGGTGTCTTGCTCAAGGACACCTCAGCACTTTTTTCTAGAAGGAGCCAGGATTATATGTTTATATTGTATATAAACATATACAGTATATGATATACATACAATGGAGTAACTTGCGTTACTCTATAGAGACATACTTCCATATGACATTTTAATTAGCTGACATTCACATTTTCTGACGACACGACGGTGATGGGCCTGATCGCCGGCCGCGAGGAGACAGCCTACAGGGAGGAGGTCGGATCACTGGAGCAGTAGTGCCAGGAGAACAGCCTCGCCCTCAACGTCAAGAAGACCAAGGAGCTGATCGTGGACTACAGGAAGCAGAGAGGAGAGCACGGCCCTATCTTCATCGACGGTGTTGCAGTAGAGAGGGTCAGCAGCTTCAAGTTCCTTGGTGTGCACATCTCCGAGGACCTCACATGGTCCACGCACACCACACACGTGGTGAAAAGGGCCCAACAACGCCTGTATTTCCTCAGGCGTCTGAAGAAATTCAGCATGGGCCCCCGCATCCTGAGAACATTCTACACCGGCACAATCGAGAGTGTTCTTACAGGGTGTATCACCGCCTGGTACGGGAACTGCACCGCACTCGAGCGCAGAGTGCTTCAAAGGGTGGTGCGGACGGCCCAGTATATCGTTGGAGGTGAGCTCCCCTCCCTCCTGGATATATACAACCAGCGGTGCGTGGCCAAGGCCAAACGCATCATAAAGACATTGCCCACCCCAGCCACCAACTGTACTCACTGTTACCGTCAGGCAGGCGATACCTCAGTATCAAGTGGTATCAAATAGACTCAGAGACAGCTTCCACAGTCAGGCCATCAGGCTGCTGAACAAGGGCGTTTTTCTTTTCTTTTATCTTATTTTTATAACTGCTGTCTGTCGTCGGGTTTTGCACATAAGATTTTCACTCACTGCTTTATACTTGTGTAAACTGTGAAGTGACAATAAACTTGACTTGACTTGACTCATTTTGCAGGGTGTGGAGTGTATGTGTGGTTAACCACACACACTGGAGGGGAGAGCTGTAGCATGTTCCATCTGCTTCCAACCCCCCTGCCTTCACTGCCACCTGACTGCCAGGGCACCCGACCCCAGCGCTTCTTCCCGATGGTGGGTGATGGTGAGTCCGCGGGAAGGAGAAGTGGCCACTTTTTCAGGCTATGCCCGACCTGGCTTTGTGGCTAACCTGGCCACCAGGCGCTCACTGACGGGCTCTCTTTCCGGGCCTGGCTCCGGAAAGGGGCCCCGGGCTTCCTCCGGGCAGGGTATCCTCACTTCTTCTTGTTTGTTTGTCCATTGAAGTCTTTGAACCATTCTTAGTCTGGCCCCTCCCCTGAGACCAATTTGCCTTAGGAGACCCTACCAGGAGCACTAGGCTCCAGACAACACAGGAAGTATATATATATATATATACCTACAGTATATGTACCACTCCACTACTAAAATGTCAGGAAGTATGTCTCTATAAAGTAACTCAATTACTTCTAATATCAATCGTAATGCATCTGTAGCGTCACGTAAGTGTATAAATCGATAATGGTATATTTTAAACCTCCCATTATTCATGAATAATGTACAACTTAGCAAGTAAGGGTGTTATTAAGAAGTTATCCACAGCCTCCTCCAAAGCAGAGCCAGACGACTTCCTGGTCAGACACTTGATCATCCTGTCCATGATGCTGCTGCATCAACTACTGTTCAACTATCCCAGACCTCTAACCAGGTAGCCCTATCAAAGAGGCCTCATCTGGCCTCTCACATGCCTCGTTTCCACCCAAGCAAGCCTAGTTCTAGCTCTCGGGTGGTGCTAGAGCCGGTTCGCAGTTGGTTCAACTGGCGAGGCGTCTAAGAACCGGTTTGCATTTCCACTGACTTTTTCGCCGAGAGAGCCATCTGAAAGCCATCTGAAGAGCCACGTCATGACGTCACTGTTTACGTCTCTGCTTTCCCAGCAGCTCGCGCCAACTTCCACAACAGTGGATTACATGATGGAAGGAAAAGTGTTGCTCCTGGCTTTGAGGCTACAAACACAGCTGGTCCAACGCGTTGAGCTGCTCATCTTTAGTGCTATGGACGCGATTACGTTGAAGCCCCTAACTGTGATAAAGGACTATACTAATAAAATGGACTTGACGTTAGAGCTGCATTAATAGAGTACTTAAACAGAAGGGACCATTTGCCTTTTCTTCTTCAAAACGGTCATCTTGTATTATGTTTCTCGGTTGATAAAGCATAATGAAGCGGACATTTATATTTAGAAATTTTTTATTTAAAAAAACAACACATTAAATACACAATATACAGTAATCACAAAATGTAAAAGTGTAGAGTGCAGTGTAATAAGTAAATGTTAATAAAGCTCCGAGGGGCTGAGGGGCTCCTGTGAGCTGCAGCCCAGTGGGGCGGTAGCTCCGCATCGACATCGTCCAGGGAAGACGACTCCATAAACAACTAAAACAAGAGAAAAGTGCATTAAAACATGACTCCATTACACTTTACTGTTTTTAGAAAGTAGCATCCTGACGTTATCAAGGTTAATATCGGCTAACAGAAGCCTAGCAATCATAGCTCCTCATTTCTGATGATAGGAACATAACATTGATGTGATAATGAGCTGCTCGCTAAACAGATTATAAATACAAAGCTGGTTGGCAACACGGGAAAGATTTACCTGGTAAGTAAAACTTACCAGGATCAGAGTGACAGCAGTGGATCACCAGTTTGTTATCGATTAGCCCCTCGTATCGTCCAGTTTGTTATCGATTAGCTCCTCGGTCCTGTCCCCCGCTGAAGACATCTCGCGCTGTAGTTTTTCTAATAGCGGTTTGTTCTAGAAACTCCTCTAGTTTATTGTGACCTTCTGCCGAGGACAACAACGCAAGGAGGCAGTTTGTCTCGTCCACGGACCACTGTCACCTTCACATCCATGGCGAATTTTAGTGATTTTTAAAATGACGGTCAAAAACATTGAGTTTGTTTGAGTTTGTCCGATAAGCCCCGGCTCCAGCCCCTGACGTAGTGGAGCTTGCTGGCTAGCCCAGCTTCGATGTGGGGCCGCTCAGGAACCAGTTTACCGGGCCAGAAAGTGGTTCCTTCGCGGTGGAAACGCAAAGAACTGGTTCGAGATTAGGCCCAAGCTCCGAACCAGCCCTGAAAACAGCTTGGTGGAAACACGGTAACAGAGGCAGGCAAACTTACACCCAATTAACATACCTTTTACACTCGGTGTGTGGTGGTAATTTTAGTATTCTTTTCATTTAATTATTAGACTCTTACATTTGACTTAAGGAAAGGACATGAATGACCATCGTTAAAATCTATAAGCTGAAAGTTAGTTTTGCACAAGCAGCCAAGCAGGTTTCCACAAGCTTTGCTCTTTGCCAGTAGACTATAGGGCAGAAACTTTTACTTCATCTGAAATTCCTTGAATTGCCTTGTGTTGAAAGTCAGCAGAGCTGTATAAATAAGCTTAATATATCGCTGAAATAATCGTATCAGTCGTATTTTATTTGATGAACATACAATTGGTTACTGTAACAACACTTTTGCTTAGGGTTTGGGCTTATTAGTGTGACCGTCGCACTAAATCAATCTCAATGTTAACATTAACATGTCAGTCACAAGCAGACACAAAGTTTGACCGCATTACTCCAATTCTGTCCCCGCTCCACTGGCTTCCAGTTAATGCGAGGTCAGATTTCAAGATGCTACTACTTACTTTGCACCCTCATACCTGAAGGACCTTATTGTTCCCTATTGTCGTTCTCGGCCCCTCTGGTCTTCAGGAGCCGGCCTTCTTATCAATCCCAAAATTCATAAAGAAATCAGCAGGGAATAGAGCGTTCTCCTACCGTGCGCCCTATCTGAGGAACAGTCTGTAACCTGTAATCAGGGAAGCAGACTCTGTTGAAATATTTAAATGTAAACTTAAAACCAACTTTTTACATTGTCGTTTGGTGCCTAGGAGTGCCCCTCAGCTCTCATTACAGCTAAATCGCCCATTAGTCAGCACTAGCATACCCCTGCTGCCGATAGGTACTAGACTAGAGGTTCTCTACATGTTCCATGTCCACCCTACCCCATCTAACCATACCGCAGTCTGCTTCTGCTGATTGCTGTGATCCCCACCTGCTGTGGCCACCTGCTGTGGCCAGAACCACACACATTATATTCCATTTTACTATTTGTATATTGTGTTTATTATCTGTATATTATTTTCTTTGTACATTACTTTGTAAGTCACTTATGGCCCCCAAGTCACTCCTGAACCATCCCTGGAGGAGGGATCCCCTTCCACTCTGCGTTCCTGCTTAAGATTTCTTCCTCCATAATTAAGGGAGTTTTTTCTTGTCCTTTGGGGGGGGCCTGTGAAGCTTTTTGCGACTGGAACTGTGATTAAGGGCTATACACAATTAAAATTGACTTGACTTGAAATTGACTTGACACAACCTCCCCACAATGTCAGTCACAAGCGTTCAAATTTAACCACAGCGTGTTTAACTTTTGAACCCAATGAACTGAAGAAAACTGAAGAATTGAACCAAACTGCCTCTTTAAAATAAAGGCTTGAAGACATGTAATGCCCCCCCCCCCCCCCCCCTCAGTCATCGCTCCCACGTTTTGGGAAATAAACACCAAATGCAGATTTGCGGAGACGCTGCCAGATTCGTTTTTTCACGCCATGGGAGATTGTTAAAGATCGTTTATTTGTCTTGATGCTCGATACCAAAGGGGTCCAACTTAAGTAAATACCCGGGATGAAAGAAATTGACTTTTCATCTTCTTTTTTTTGCACTAAAATGACCCAAAATGCTGTGTGTGCCTCCCCCTACACGGCAGCCGTAGGCCTCTGTGTAGAACATCAAGAATAACAATCAACTAGCGCGTCTTTCTGTGGACGTCAGGCCCCGCAAACCTGCGTATTGACATAAACTCCACAGAGGGTTGAATACACATACTTTATTTATAACTCATATATGTTTGTTTAGATTTATACAAAAATACAGAATGCAGTAGAGTCTCACCCCAGCGTATCAGCCGGGAAATAATTACATGTTGTTTTTAATTGTTTTCATTTCTCTCTTCTTATTTTTTGGTACCCAGACTGATCTCCGCCTAGAGCCATTCTCTCTCTCTCTCTCTCTCTCTCTCTCTCTCTCTCTCTCTCTCTCTCTCTCTCTCTCTCTCTCTCTCTCTCTCTCTCTCTCTCTCTCTCTCTCTCTCTCTCTCTCTCTCTCTCTCTCTCTCTCTCTCTCTCTCTCTCTCTCTCTCTCTCTCTCTCTCTCTCTCTCTGTCTGTCTGTCTGGGTGTCCTGTCAGAATGCACGGAGCCGCCCCCCTCTGAGTGCCGTTCGTCAGGCTCGACTCTTCTCACGTGAGGCTCGTCTTCTCCTTCGTCTTCTTCGTCTTCTTCACAGTTTATACCTGCCGCAGCTTTTACAGACTAGGTTTAAAAAAACAAAAACAAAAAAACGACAAAATGTGGTGTATGTGTAACAGAGAGAGAGAGAGAGAGAGAGAGAGAGAGAGAGAGAGAGAGAGAGAGAGAGAGAGAGAGAGAGAGAGAGAGAGAGAGAGAGCGACGAGGATCCAGCGTCTGCACTGCAACACTTAGTTTGTTTGTTTGACAACTCTTAACATATACTTGACGTTTACACCAAGCATGTACAGAGATAGTCATGGTGAGCTGTATTCATAGTCTCTAATGTTGTATAACCCTGTTTTTTGGTTGGTTTTGTTGTAGACCTTCTCAATTGGGCCCAGTCAGTGTATACTAGCCTTTAGGACACACTAGTTCCCAATGGCAGATTTCCCAAATACACACTGCATGCTGTATGTCTACTAATCAGTGTTGTGACCATATGACGGAGCTGGTGTTTGGCGTGGATTGGGTCTTTCCTGTAGGCCACGGAGACGCTTCGACAGCTCCACATGAATGTGTGAATCTAACCCGTCAAATAAGGCACAAAACCAAACACTTTGACACGGAACACAACTCAACACCACAGACACGCCATGACTTGAGTAGTCGTTTCCATTCAAGGACCACATCTTTATATCCCCGGGATTTACTTATTTTACGCTCTAAATATATACGTATGTTAATATGTTTAGCCAAACGCCCAACGTATTGAACCTCGGTGTTCAGCCTCAAGGCTCTTGAGAAGTGATTTCCCGTGGACACACCACACAAAATAAACCACCGTTACCCTTGATTCCGCTTCTGTGGAGCCACAGAGATGCATCTCAGCGCAGGTCTCTGAGCTGAGGATCTAGTATCTCTCTCTGAACCCCAGGACCTCTGTAATCGCTGTGCTTCATGGCTAGATATGTGCAGAGGCAGACAGAACAATGGCACAGCCTTGTTGAGAACTTTTTTCGATTTGCCCGCCAGTTAACTGGCCCTGGGCCCTCACTCTGCCTGTGGTCAGCAGGCAGAGTGAGGACTAAATGAGGCCTTTTGTCATAAATATACTGTATATAGTCTGTGGTATGGAGACCAAGAGTGGTTTAGGGAATTTACAATGCGTATCAACACACTTATATTTGGGAATACATGCCATGTGAGATGGGTGTCAAAGTGTATCAAAGTCAATGGAGAATATTCAATCAACTAGCACTTAGTATGAGTCTGTGTACATTTAGTTGTGCCGGATTTCGTTTTGTGAAAAATTGGAACTAAACCAAAAGGGTCGGCAAAGAAATAGAGACATGAAGGAGTTCCATGGAGTGTGTAGGACGCACTCTGAGCCAGGGGGGGTTCGTTGCTGAGAAAACTCATGTGTGTCTCAACAAAGCATTCGTGGTCTGGTTTCCCAAATCGGTTCTTCTGACATCTGTCCCTTTACCGTAGTAACCATACACATATTAGGTTTTGATGTACACACTTGTTAGTTTTCTTTATATATATATATATATATATATATATATATATATATATATAAAAACACCATTTGCTCTTTGAGAAGGTATGAACAGGGCCCAGCGCAGAAGGTCCCTGGCGAGGGTACGAAGGGGAGTGGAGGAACTCTCCCCTGATGGAGGAACTCTCCCCTGATGGAGCGGTCCTCCTTCACCTCCTTCTTTACCATTCAAATCCATATCAAAGCAGCACATTTAGTGCTGAGAGAGTTTCTCTCTCTATATATAATCCAGTCCTGTGACCCAATTGTTCCAAGTCATACACTGATAAATACATTACACCATACATGGAAATGTCTCTGGTCATTTTAAAGTGTGGGGGGCTTAGAATATCACAATTGGTTATAATTCATATTGCTATGTATTCTCATACATAACAAGAAACAGTTTTATAGATAGCATACATCGTCCTGTAAATGCGCACATTGTGGACAGATTCCTGATCAGCAGAGGATGCTCTCGAGCACATTGTCAGGTCGTCATATCGGTAGCAGCCAAACCGTGTTGCCAGAAATAAATAAATACATTACACAAACTGTATGGGGAAAAAATGGCTGATCCAGACAATGCAAACACATCTTTGAACTACAATGTTCTACAATGTTGAACAAGACAGAGGGGGAGGGTGGTGCGGGTGGGGGTGGGGGGTGGTGCGGGTGGGGGTGGGGGTGGGGGTGGGGGGTGGTGCGGGTGGAGGTGGGGGGTGGGGGGTGGTGCTGGTGGGGGTGGTGCGGGTGGGGGTGGGGGGTGGTGGGGGTGGGGGGTGGTGCAGGTGGGGGTGGGGGTGTGGGTTTGGGGTGGGGGGTGGGGGGTGGGGGGGGTTATCCAGAAGTGGGGATGCTATGCTGTGACATGAGGGTGACCAGAGGTAGAATTCATGCCTCATTAAAGAAATTCGCAACAGCACAGGACGGGAGGGAGCTCTGGAGGCAAGTCTGTGTTCTTGTTGTTGCTGTTTTTATCCAAAGAGGTCTTAATACAGCAGGTTGGGATCAACCATTTTTGCAGAGGTGGGGGGGAAAGAAATAAAGCAACCAGCGCGAGAATCCGGGAGGTTGAAGGATGATGGGTTCACACGGCAACCGCTAAACAAAACCGGAAAAACAAAACAGGAATCCTCTCTGCCGAGTGTTTTTTTATGATGAGCATGACTGGGTTAGTGTCGTCTTACAAGAAAGGCAAGCTTGTTCCAACATTAGCAGGCGCGATTCAACCAGGAGAAGGAAAAAAAACCAGCTGGGAAATAGCGTTGCCATTGTCACTTTTCAGAGAGCGGTCAGAGGCGGCGGGGCAGACGGGTGACCTATGCAGCGATCACCCAGGAATCCTGCGTCTAGAGGTCCGCTCGCTGGCCATCTTCTTCTTCTTCTTGGAACAACGGGAGAGGGAAACCCTATCAGAAGGCGGAACATAAGGAAAAACAACAAACAAGGTGTCTTTAGATCGACGTGTCAACGGGGAATGTGTGAGGATGGCTTCCTCCTTGGCTCTGTCTGTGGAAATGTGGTGGAAGTGTGAAGAGTCTCTCACCGCGGTCACTGCTGAAGACTCGCCGGGCGTCTGGGATTACACCGTTTCAATGACGTTCAGCTTGTTTCTGTCACCAGAAGCAGAGGAAGGATTCGTCACTCACAGGTTAACCATAAACATGGCTGTAAACGGCCTCTGAGAAATTGCCAGAACAGCAGGAGCACTGGAATGCAATGTGTGTGTGTGTGTGTGTGTGTGTGTGTGTGTGTGTGTGTGTGTGTGTGCGTGCGTGCGTGCGTGCGTGTGTTTAAGTGTAAGTGTGTGTAAGTGTGTGTCAGGGAAACTTTGATTTAAGAATGTTCCAGGTGAGGAATGTGGAGACTCAGACACAGCGACTCCAGTATGGAAGACATACTTTTCCGCTGTTTCTCCGTCTAACGGACGGCCGGTCTCTTGTGTCCCGGCGAAGAGATCTCCATCCTCCTCACTCTGCTTCACGTCGTCACGCTTTCTTCTTGATCTGACCTGGATTTCAGGAGACATCCCAATCCCCAGGTGAGACCCACAGACAACACAAAAGAGAAAAGAGTGATTGTGTCTCCCCGAGACGTCTCAGGAAGTTTCAGTTTCAGCCAGAGGTCAGGGGTCAGCTCACCTTCCACACCATCAGGAACACAATGGCGGCCAGGGGAATGAAGAGCAGCGAGAGGAGGCTTCTCTCCACGGCTTCTGGCAGGAACCTGAGTGTTTCGTTCCCTGTGTGGAGGACAAACGCAACACAAGCCCCATGGATCTCTGCTGCTCGTACAGTGTCCTCCTCCAAGCAGCGCAAAAAGCACGTCAAACAGCATCTTCGTAGCGTGCATGGGTTTGAATCCAACCAACAGGTTCTAAAGGCCCTGCTTGTAGAGACAGGCTGAGGGTGACGCATGTTCTTTACACTTTCACTGATTCATTTAATCAGCGTTTATTATTATTATATTATATTATTATTATTATTATTATTATTATTATTATTATATATTATAGCGCTTTGTAACATCGGTTTAAAAAGGTGCAGTACAAATAAAGACTGTGATTATAACAAGAAGATCAACCAACATCATCATCATCATAATAATAATGATGATTAGGATTTATTATTATCATCATTTTCATTTTTTTTATATTCTAATTATAATAATAATAATTATAATAATTATAACAATTACATTTACATTTTACATTTAGGACATTTGGCAGACGCTTTTATCCAAAGCGACTTACAAGGAGTAGTAGTTGAAGCAGACAATAGCAAACTAGAGCAGTTCACAAGCGTTCATATTAACAAGATGAATGACACGTACTGCCAGGCTTAAGTAGCTGTGATGAGATGTCAATTAATATCATTTTCTTTATTATGATTATATAACAATAATAATAATAATTATAATAATGATAATGATAATAATTATTATTAGTATTATTATATTATTAATATATTGTTTATTGTTTATTATAATTGTTATTTTTATGCTTATTATAATAATAATAATAATAATAATAGTAATAACAATAGTTATTATATTATTATTATTATATATTATTACTTATTATTATCATTATTATAATAATAATAATGAGAATAATGAGAATATTATTAATAATAATAATAATTATAATAATAATAATAACATTATACTAATAATATTTATAATAATTATAATAATAAACAATAAAATAATAATAATAATTATTAATATTATTATTTTTATTTTTAGGTTTATTATTTTAATGTTTATTATTATCAATTATTTTACTCCTAAAGGAAGATCTAACGCCATCCTTACATGACTTGCAGTCTTCGGATGCGGGATCGCAGTCTCTAGTCCTATTGGCCGACTCTGGAAGACAAGAAAGACAACATGGAGCCAATCAGACGCGGCGGCAGAGCGGAGCAGAGCAGAGCAGCATGAAAACACCAACACCAACACACAAACAGACAGACAGACAGACAGACAGAGAGACAGACAGACAGACAGACAGACAGACAGACAGACAGAGACAGACAGACAGACAGACAGACAGACAGACAGACAGAGAGACAGACAGTGACATGCGTGGGTCGTATGAGGATGAGGCGCTTTGTAGGGGATGCCACACAGAAGTCCCCCCACTGTCTCCCCACTGCTACCCCCCCCCCCCCACACTCACCCACCTCCCCCCCCTCCCCCTCCCCCTCCCCCCCCCACACTCACCCCTCTCCCCCCACACTCACCCCTTTCCCCCCCCTCCCCCTCCCCCTCCCCCCCCCCCCACACTCACCCCTCCCCCTCCCCCTCCACCCCCCTCCATGACATAAAAGATGTGATGTGAAAGCAGGGGCCTCAGAGAAAAGCCTCGGTGCTTGGGAAGATTGGGAGATTGTCGGGGTAATCAACACGTATACAACTGCTCCAGGTTGGGCTCCTTTCTTCCCTTTCAGGCCCATCTACCTCAGGACATCTCCCTTTGGAGCCCTGACTCAGCCAGGCCAACAAAAGCACCATCCAAGCACCAGGCCGCTCGGGGGGGCATTGTCTTGCAAAGTTCTTGTGAAAGAAAGGAAAATGGCCACCTTGTTGGACAACAAAGCATTAAAACCTGTCCTCCAGAGAGCTGCTCTAAAAAAGACAGCGAGAGAGATAGAGAGAGCGAAACACAGAGAGAGAGAGAGAGAGAGAGAGAGAGAGAGAGAGAGAGAGAGAGAGAGAGAGAGAGAGAGAGAGAGAGAGAGAGAGAGAGAGAGAGAGAGGGCCTTTGAGCGGGCATGGCAGTTGGTTCTCAAGCGTTGGAGAATCTTGTGAGTGTGGTGAGTTTGAATCCCCAGGACGGGTCCCGGGACCAGAAGACACATTCCTCTGCAGCGGGACATTACTTTAGCTCGAGAAAATGTGAGCTCATGAATAAGAAGCCGATAACTTCCGATAACATATACTGGAATACGCCAAATACGCCGAAGATAACAATATTTCACATGCAATGTCACACTTTCATATGAAATGTAAATTCAATTTCTTGTTCTAGTTCCACGTTGACTTCTCCAGTCTCTCTCTACGTCCCACACACAACAAGACAAGACCACTGGCCAAGCAGCCAATTGGTGGAGGAGAGCCAGGGAGAGGGGGGTCTCTACACACCTGTCCCGGGCGGTGCGGTCGCGGTCGTCTCGTACGCGACGGTGGTACAAGGTGGAGGTTCGCAATCGGCTGAGTCGTTGGGGTACTGAGCCGCCAGGAGGAACTCTTCCACAAACTTAAAGTATCGGACCGTCTCCCAGCGCTCCGTCCTGTAGTGGCACTCAAAGTCGTACATCGTCATCTCCTGCGGGCGGGAAGGACAAACACCTTCAGTGGGTTTTTTGGGGGAAAATGCAACATCTAGGATTTTAATGTCTTTATTGGTATATGTACACAGCACACAGTGAAATGTTTCTCTGCATTTAACCCATCCTAGTATTAGGACCATTGGACAGCTATTGTATATACAGCTGCCCGGGGAGCAGGGTAGGGGTCTGGTGCCTCGGCACCTCAGCAGTGCTCAGGTGTTTCAAGGACTTGAACCGGCGACCTTCCGTTTCCCAAGACCCAATTCCCAACAGACTGAGCTATCCTGCCACCCATCTGAATAAAATATTTTATAGGATTATATTTGAGCAGAGTACTGCTGTGAGTGTAAGTTGACGAGTTATATAGTTATATATCAAATATGAACTGTACTACGAACCGTCAGTATGGCACATACTGACGGTTCGTAGTCGTGAGCATATGCAGTGGAACTGTTCGTATTAGTATCCGATGTTATAATGCCTATATCTGGATTTCTATAAACCACTATTAAGCTATTGGATTATAATAGTTTGAAATTCAACAGCTTGCCTGGTTAACTGTATGAAAGCTATGGCGCTTTACTGTGGGACTAAATTCACACAAGCTGCAGCTCGCCTGGTGTTCAACCGACCCAAGTTCTCCCACACATCTCCCCTCCTCCGGCCACTGGCCACCTGTAGCTGTCAAGTTCAAGAGCTTGGACATCAGGAAACACTACCCGGATCCTTCCTCCTAGCGTGTCCTCTTATCACTTTTTACTAGCTTTACTAGTAGATAGTTTGCTTGTTAGTTAGATAGATATTGTTCTATTGTTTGCCAACTTATTGTACTTTTACCTGAAGTTATTGTACATTTCCCTGAGCACCGGCTCAGTTCTTGGAGACTTGTTAGGAATGAAATGCACTTTTGACTTCTAGTGACGAGTTGTTCTCTTACCTTCCTTTGTTGAGGTATCGTAAGTTGCTTTGGACAAAAGCGTCTGCTAAATGACTGAAATGTAATGTAATAAATAAGCAAACAGATAGAGATGGTCATAGACTTACCACAGCCCCCATTTTGAGTCGCACCTCTTGCAGCATTTGTATAAAGATGCTGATGTCTTTTCTGTTCGATGAAATATTCCCAAATTTATATGATAAATCTTTTAAACTTTCCTCCAAGTAATAGACATTTAACGTAACCCAACACATCTCAGCCTAGATGAGAGACGGAGAGAGGGAGAGATCATTAATATTCAATATCATATAGTTATAGTTATACTACAGTGATATAGATGCAATACAGTTGGCTCAGCAGACAAGAGACACGGTATTGGAAATGAACCCTTCATGTTCACCTTTTCTTGAGGAACAAAATGCACAGGAATCTTGTAATCTTTAGGAATATTTTCTCTCTGTAAAAAACGAAACAAAAATACATATAAATCCTAACACATACGTCAATATGGCAGGGAGAGAGAGTGAGAGAGAAGAGAGAGAGAGAGAGAGAGAGAGCGAGAGAGAGAGAGAGAGAGAGGGGGAGAGAGAGAGAGGGAGAAGAGAGAGAGAGAGAGAGCGAGAGAGAGAGAGCGAGAGAGAGAGAGAGAGAGAGAGAGAGGGAGGGAGGTAGAGAGATACCTTTTTGTTGCAACATTCAGACAGACAGACATTCAGACAGACAGACAGACATTCAGTTAGACAGACAGACAGACATTCAGTTAGACAGACAGACAGACATTCAGTTAGACAGACAGACAGACATTCAGTTAGACAGAGAGACTGGCAGAGGGGAAAAAGATAGACCGACAGACAGCATGGACGTGCGGTGAGACAAGATGGGCAGACAGACAGAGGGGCAAACAGAAGGATATACATAAAGACAGACAGTTCAATTAGACAGACGCACAGAGGGACAGACAGGCAGACATCAGGCCACACTAAGTCATCTTCAACGCAGCGTACGCATGTCTGATCTCTCACCAGAACAGCCAGTCGGGCGATGTCATCTGTCACAGGGTTGACGTCAAATTCACTTGAATAAACTCCAAGCGTGATGCACAGCAGTACGTGGACATAGGCGCGTATCAGAATCTGTGGAGCGAGAGGAAGAGTATCTAAATGACGGTCGAGGCTGGACCAATTATATTAATATTAATATTAATATTAATATTAATTTAAATAATAGACAATAAACAATAACAACAATAATAATAATATTAATATAATATTAATTATAATATTAACATAAATAATATTAACAATAATAATAATAATACTATGAATATGAATATTCATTATTACAATAAGAATAACAACAATAAGAATAATAATAATTATTATTATTATTATAAATATTATTATCATCATTATAATATTAATAATTATAAATTCTTGCATAATAATTAAAAGGCACAGGGTAAGTTAAAGGGTCACATTTCTGAAAAAAGCTAAATGTCTGTGTATCAAAAAAGACATCAGAATAATTGACAATAACAACTAAACCATAGTATCACACTTTAACAACAGTTCAGCCGATACGCTTATAGATTCTAACACTGCTTGACATAATCTAGAAGTTCTAACAAAGCTTTGTGCTCCAATGCTCAGCTCGAGGTCTGGCAGTAAAGGCCATGGTTAAAGCATCACATTCTGTGCCATATAAACATAACTTATTGGACCTGGTTGTGAAATGGAGATTCAGTAAAGCTCCGAAAAACCCCACAATCATACATTCCTTCATTCATTCAGTCAAACCTCTCACTCCATCGCAACCCATCACATCTCAATCTGAGTCCTTTATTCAACACAGCATGGATTCATCCTGAGGATAAACAACAATAGACCCCAGAAAGGGAGTCTTTTCATCTGCAGAATGAAATTGCTCAAGGGTTGGATTAGCAGGCAGGCCTGGCTTCAAACGCTATTCACAAGCACCTAAACATCCCAGCAGGGGCTCGAATGCCGTCTGTTTCCAACAACATTTCCAACATTATCCAAACAGTTGGTCCAGGCAAGGCGTCCTAAGAGAGAGTCTCAGCTTTTTCTTATTATATTGCTTAAGGCCGCACGTTTCCTTCAATACCTCATGAGGAATGGGGGAGGAGGGAGACTCCAAACAGCCTCTACTGAGGCCACTTGGTCCAGGCCCCCCATACAGCCCTCTTTACACCTGGCACTAACATGTTATTTTTGGGCAACCGTTTGGATACCAAACGGAAATCACCCAAAACACACAGCGGGTCCACTTTTCAACGTCCATTTCCAGCCGTATTTTACTTGTATTGTAAAGGGAACTATTTGCTACTTTCAGGAATCCCAGTGCAAGCTGGAACCTTCCAGTACACTTGACTTGACAACGCACAGACTTCATGGCCTACCGCACTGTGTTTCCCCACAGAGCCAGAGAGAGCGTCTCCTCCGATACGGGCCGTGATGAGCCTCGCCTCGCCTCGGCCTGCCTTCCCGAGGACACCTCGAGCTGCTCAGAGGGTGGGCGGAGGCTGCCTCACTTTATTTATAATCTTTAACCAGCATCGAACACGAGGATTAACTACATGAGATGCTACACAACAGCACTGTAACACGATATACACACACACACACACACATACACATACACACACACACACCCATACACACACACACACGCATGAACGCAGGCACACACACACACACACACACCTATACACACAAACACACACACACACACATGAACGCAGGCACACACACACACACACATACACATACACACACACACACCCATACACACAAACACACACACACACGCATGAACGCAGGCACACACACACACACACACACACACCCATACACACAAACACACACACACACACATGAACACAGGCACACACACACACACACACAAACACACACACGCATGAACGCAGGCACACACACACACACACACACACACACACACACATACAAACACACACACGCACGCATGAACGCAGGCACACACACACACACACACAAATGCACACACGCACACACACGCACACACACACACACACACACGCACACAAGCCGATGTAGCCTGCAGACAGCCACACATGTCTTTGGTGATGGTTGTTGGTCTTAGAGGTTGATGGTTGATGGTCTTAGAGGTTGATGGTTGATGGTCTTAGAGGTTGATGGTTGATGGTCTTAGAGGTTGATGGTTGATGGTCTTAGAGGTTGTAACGAGGCGGATTCTCAGGGCTTTTGACTGTAATGTGCGGACAGGGACTTGAAGTAGGTGCAGACACGCTCCAGACTCTCCTTTCATTACTAAAATAGATGCTGAAGACATCTGGCTTTGGAAACAGGCCCGCTGGTGTGTGCAGTCCTGACAGCAGCGCTGTCTGCGTAACATGCAACCTTTTTAGATGTATTCCTTTCTTCCCTTGACCATACAATTGTGTTGTGTTTGTACAATAAAGGCATTCAGATTCTTATTTATTTCTTATTTTCCCATTTACTTGAGTGCCAGTGTTTCTGTTGTGACAAAACAAAGAAATAGAGCAGAACACAACCGAACAGATTGGTGCTATTATGTTGCTGGTTTACAATCATTGTAGATTGCGTCTGATGACCGAGACCAAGGCCTGGGAGCCGTGCACAATATCCTGTTGACAGAGCTGAAGCCTCGGGTTTAAAATAGCTCCTTCCAATCCGTCTCACATTGTGTGGGACCGAAGGCACCGCCAGGGAATCGGAAGAACAACAAGAAGCGTCCCTCGGAGCCTAGCGGTGTGGTCTTCCTCTCCAGCTCCCACTCACACCATGAAGCAGCCGTAAGACAGTGGGCGTTAGAGTAGTTCTTCTGAGGTTCCCCTCGACACAACAAGTGTTCCGACCTCGGGCCGAGTCCTCCTACACTCTTCCGCTTAGGGTTGTGTTATTCCACTCTCTCCGCTCGCTGCTGCCTACTCGTCATGTTCAAACCGCTACGATGTGCAGGGCTAGTGCTGCTCATTCCCCACCGGGCCCCCTGTCACCTGGGGGAATCTGTGTGGGTCCGTCTATCGTCACACACTCAATGTGCCCCAGCCTTCCATCTACACCACCCATTGTCGGCTGAAGAAGGATGAAAGTGGAGCGGTTAGCATTGCATCTAATGAATTAGGATATAAATAAAACGTGTAAACAGTGAATGGTGAAATTAGATCTCTGGATAAGTGAGTGTGGACGACTTAAGTATCAAATGCATGCGTGTGGTTGTGTTTGTGTGCGTGCATGTTTTTAAAGTGAAGCTAGCGTCAAACATCTTCCGAGACAATAGACTTTAAATAAAGCAACCCTTACACTCCACCCTCTCGCGCACACACACACACACACACACACACACACACACACACACACACACACACACACACACATACACTCACGCACACATGTGCTAGAGGTGTTAATGGAATATTATTCCATTACTTATATTATTGCTATATGATTGTTCAGCAAACACACACACACACACAGCAGGAAACAATGCTGTGTACATTAAAGACATCTGCCTGGCTGTAAAAGGGCTTTATTGGCCCTCAAAGTACCCCGCCACCGCAGGGGACCTCCTGATCTGTGGGACTATGTGGGACTGTATTCATCAAGGAAGTGGAGCACCGAATTGAGGCTAAAGGGCCGTGGACGGGAGCCGGGACACTGGACCACCACGTGGCTCCCAGCTGGCCTTCTCCCAGGGGCGTCTTCCTTCACCGGGTTCTGACACACAAGTCGTTAAGAAAATATTCAGTCCAGCCAGAAGGTTCCGCCATGGTTAACTGTAAAGCGCACCTGGGACCCAGTAAAGCGCACCTGGGATAACATCCCCTCGTAAACGGTTGTATTCCAGCTGAAGGACTCACTAACTCAAGTCAAGTCAAGTTTATTGAAGAGTATAAAGCAGTGGTGTGACAATCTTATGTGCAATACCCGACGACAGACAGCAGTTATTAACTTATATCAAGTTATAAACAGTTCTAACTAACTGTTGAGTCATCAGACAGTGAACCTTGGGCTGCCTGCGGTTACTGGATCTATGATAGATTCCTTAATTAATACTGCAGGGACCAGGTTGTCACACACACACACCCACACCGAACACACACACACACACACACACACACACACCGAACACCCAAACACACACACACACACCGAACACCCAAACACACACACACACACCGAACACCCAAACAAACACACACACACACACACCGAACACACACACACACACACACACACACCGTACACACACACACACACACACACACACCGAACACACAAACACACACACACACACACCGAACACCCAAACACACACACACACACACCGAACACCCAAACACACACACACACACACACCTAACACACACACACACACCAAACATACACCGAACACACACACACAACACACGCACACACACACACACACACACACACACACACACACACACACACACACACACACACACACACACACACACAGAACACACACACACAGGTTAGAGCTACAGTTGCTGCTGTGTGAGGCAGTGTGAGGCCAAATATTTGAGGTCTGTATTAAACGACAAGCACAAGCGCCAAATTCCTTTCTGGGAATAGATCGCAATCATTCACAAGCCAACAGCACAGACCGTAGGGAAAACCCGGAGCTTTCTGCTCAAAGCCGAACCGGAAAAATGTATCATCTGTCTGTCACACTGTCTTTCTCACACATGTTGAGTTAAAAGCAAACGAAAGCGGACTCACACACACACACACACACACACACACACACACACACACACGACGACAGCCGGCTATATCGTAACTGGCTGGCCTGAGAGCGCGAGCCATTGCACAGAAAGTGGGCTGGTGGGCTGGTAAAAATATATAATAATATATATTTTTTAATCTGGCACCCCCCCCGCACCTTAACCCCAAACCTAACCCTCAGGCAGGGCAATGCAGCGCTAATTGCTGGCGTGGCAGCCAGGTGCAGAGGGTGATGGGTTGTCTGTTGACTGGCGGCACCACGGGGACGCCCTGGAGGGACCACGGACGCCCTGGAGGGATCACTGACACCCTGGAGGGATCACTGACACCCTGGAGGGATCACTGACACCCTGGAGGGATCACTGACGCCCTGGAGGGATCACTGACACCCTGGAGGGATCAGTGACGCCCTGGAGGGATCACTGACGCCCTGGAGGGATCACTGACACCCTGGAGGGATCACTGATGCCCTGGAGGGACCACAGACGCCTTGGAGGGACCACGGACACCCTGGAGGGACCACGGACACCCTGGAGGGACAACAGACGCCCTGGAGGGACCACAGACGCCCTGGAGGGATCACGGATGCCCTGGAGGGACCAGACGCCCTGGAGGGATCACGGACGCCCTGGAGGGACCACGGACGCCCTGGAGGGACCACAGACGCCCTGGAGGGATCACGGACGCCCTGGAGGGATCACGGACACCCTGGAGGGACCAGACGCCCTGGAGGGACCAGACGCCCTGGAGGGATCACGGACGCCCTGGAGGGACCACGGACGCCCTGGAGGGATCACGGACGCCCTGGAGGGATCACAGACGCCCTGGAGGGACCACGGACACCCTGGAGGGACCACGGACGCCACGTTGGGAACTCGTCAGTGTCGCCCTTCTCTTGTTGAAAAGGGAATGTTTTTGTTTGGGGCTATTTTGTTTGTTATTTTTCTTGGTTGCTGTCCCAACAAAGGCTTGCGTACGTTTAAATATGTTCACATGAATACGAACATGACATGTGCGTAAATGTATGTTTAGTTTTGAGCAAAACACGCAAGGTGCCGAGGTCACAGGTTTTCAGGCAAGCTTTAAACTGTGACAGTAGGGGAACAATCAATTGTTCCCCTTTTCAGGTGATGGATGTTTAAGATAATATAACATGATGTCCAGATGGTTTGAATCTGGTACCGCTATCAGTTGCATTCTCCAGACAGGACATTTTGAAAAATGCGTCTTTACAGCCCTTGAAGTGTTTCTGCTCGCGGGGGGGCCTGCAGGTCCTGGTTTGCATCAAGGACAGCAGACACACACACACACACTTACACAAAACACACACACACACACACACACACACACACACACACACAGGTGACCGTAGACGAGGCGTTCAGCCGGCAGGACTCCAACACGCACCATGACAGGAGCATAGCATGAATCAAATGGATGTGTCGGGTGTCTGCGCTGGGTGGTTCACACTGGTTCACACTGGTTCACACTGGTTCACACTGGTTCACACTGGTTCACACTGGTTCGTTAAGTCCACCCGACTTGAGTGGACCTAAACCACGTACCGCCGGAGTGGCTTGTCTCCCCCCGAGCTTCCGACCGAAGCGCAGCGGGGGTCGAGACGGAGGAAGCCAGAGGAAGCCATTACCCCGTGGCGGGCCAGGAAGAGACTGTGGGCGGCTTTCTGTGCATCCGAATCGAATTAGCATCCGAAAACACTCCCATGGACTCAGGTGCACTTAGAGTGCTAAAGGTTCAGGCTAACAAAATAAACCCGGGGGGGGGGGGGGGGCGGCTGACTCCAAAGCTTTACTGTGGAGCACACGTGGAAGTAGACGGCTAATAGTAAGGGTTAGGGTGGATGGAGCAGGAAGCACCAAGCAGGGAAGGCAAAAGAATCAAACATGAAACCCGATGAGAACAAGTGCAGTGTGAAACCCGATGCACTGTCCAGCTCCGCTGTATCCGGTGTGTAAAAATGTGAATAATAATACATTATTAATAGGATAATTGTGCAGAAATTGTTTCTTCTTTCCCACTGACTTGCTACTCTACTTAAATACTACAACATTTTTACGAAATTCCCGACCGACAACCTTGTCAACCGCGGGACGAGCCAACTGGCAACGAGCTCTCAAGCTCAACTTCAAGAAACCAGATATCTTTTCAACACTCATCAAACATCAAAGCCAAAAGTAACACTAAGTGACACATAGCAACGGCAAACATCTGGGGTAAATATTGTGTCACCTCGGACATTTTGCAGATGTCTCTACGACTTGACCTTGATGTACTTACACTCGTGATCTGATTTCTGATTGCATCAATCTTTCCCATGAACCTTTCAAGGAAATCAACAATGTTCCAAAACAAGCTTCCTGGTGCACTTTGCGTGAACCTGCCGAAAATCAAACCTCTTCACCTCACCTATGATGTTGTGATTGATTACTTATTGACGTGACCCGTAGCACGACAGACATACACATACATGTGTGTGTATGTGCGTGTGTTTGTTGGTTTTTGCTGGTCAAGCCCTAAATGCAGTTAAGTCTCATGACACATTGTCCTCAGGGTTTCCTTCTTCTCCTCCTCCTCCTCTTCTGACGTCATGAGGCGGCCTTTGCAGTGAACACAGCGATGGCTTGCGTCTGTTTGTCTGGATGGAGATGTACTCTTTACACTGAGGTGTGCGCTGGAGCTGGTCTGCTCTGTGCAGAATCAGCTTCAAACCGGCTTCTGTCGTGTTTCGCCATTTTGGTTGATTTACAGTGTGCTGTGCGACGACAGAAGTCCCGAGGTCTCCTCCTCGTGCAGTAGTTAAACAACTATGTAAGTAAGATGTAATAGTCTTTAATTACATTTCCTTCTAACATTAAACATCGGATCAGCTAATCGGATCAGCTACCATTGGCTACCTGTAGCCAAAGTGCTCATATGGCCAGACGGAGAACCATAGATTGTTAGATTGTCATAGTAATGGTTCATTAGTGTATGTGTTAAGTTCTCTTCAACAATCGCCTCAGGTGACGCCCCATCATCTGGTTCACCCTTTAGATAACGGCTGGAATCTCCAAATGACAGCCTGGTTGTTGTTAAAGACAACCAGGCTGTGGAGTGAGGAGACAGAACCCATGGTTCACGCCCTGCTGGGTCTAGGAGTGCAGGCTGTGCAGCGTTGCTCCTTGAGTTGAATGGATGTTCTAATGGTGGCTACAACACGACCCAGACAGGAGACACATGAAATTCACATTGTTCTGCTTTTACCAAAAAGGGTGGTGCTCCAATAGTCTGTGGGGGAACGTCAGGGGTAAGGAATAATCCTGACCCCTGAACTTTGACCCCTCTAACCCTGCTAAATGGGTTCCCTGATGAGACTTGGAAAAAATAAGGAGGCTGCCTAAATAAGCACGGAAATGTTAAACATGACCCACATCATTTATCGATGCCTGGAAAACAGCGGGTGCGTTTGTAATGTCAAAAGGCTTCACCAGATACTCCTAATGTCCATGTCCCTCTTCCCCCTCCTTAACGCATACAAGACGGTCTGCAGTCTAGAGGAGATGGAGGATCCCTGGAGGGATTGGAACGCAGACTATCGGAGGCTCCCGGCCTCTGAGTGATTCTTTACAGTTATCTCGTTAAGTCTCCTGAAATCAATAGTCTTGCTGTCCGCCATCCCTTCTGTCCACAAAAGACCAACCCTGTTCCAGCGGGAGTGGTGGATGACAGGATAATACCCATAGCCAAGGACTCTTAGATATAGTTGTTCATGGAAACCGACTCATACAATGAATGTACCCCCCTCTCGGAGGAGTGTTCCCGAGCAGGAGGTCTACTACTCCTACCCTCTGTGAGGAGGCAGCTCGCTACCCCGGGCCTCGCTGAACTCCTTACGCAAATGGACCCAAACATTCAGGTGGAACTAGTGCGAGATCGGGGCGGTTCCTCCTTCGCTGGTTAGACTTACAGAGTTGAGGGGACTGGGGTCCTGCAAAAGGTGGGATTTGGGTAAGCATCCCTTACAAGAACCGATGCCCCGAAAACCTTCCTCATCACGTTACAGTTGTTCATCAATAGTAAGGAGCCTGTTTGTCACTTGGTGACCCACAAATCATCCATTTCGAACCATGTCTGTGTTTTGGTATCTCTAAGGCCGTCTACCCTTACAGTAGACCCTGATTCCTCTTCTTTACCCTTGTTAACTTAGTTTACTTGTTAACTCTTTCCCTATCAAACTAAATGGTTTCCTCGTCCTCTTGCGACGTTTCCCAGAAAGGGAACCAGGAGGTTAGATCAGGACACGGTGCAGGAGGTGAATTAACCCAAACTGACACTGATGTGTTTGGAAGACTTTCATCCTTCGTGGCTCGTCGTGAGAAACCAAACCAAGAACAATTTTGCTGTACACGTAAAATGACATAAACGTAGTTGTTTGTTGTCTTGTTGTCGTTGTGTTTGTGACATCCTCAACTACTACTTTGTTAACATGTATATATATCTATATATATATATATAGATATATATATATCTATATATATATATTCCATGTTTCAAATAATGATTTGTCTTCCTTTCTTCCTTTCTTCTATATAGCTTCTAAAAATCGTTGATATACTGCAGACAATAAATCTATGCATATGTAAATATGCAGAACGATACATTATAAGTAGTATCGTAATAGTAAAATACCCTGTGCACAAATCCATCGGTGCTGGCTCTATACACACTCTATATAGTGCTCTATTGTATGTACTGCAAAACCCTTGTCAACGAAACAAGGACGTATGTCTCTGAAATGGTATGCTTCTTAAAATACACGTGTACACCACAAACTGTAATGTACACACAGTGAAATTGGTTTCTCTGGTTTTAACCCATGTTCTTTATATTGTTATGGTTATTGTGTACAGTATTTTTATATAATGAGTATAGTGTTTTAGAATATTCATACTGCGTGAGCATTCAATTGTACTGGTTGCATACGGATAATACAAACCTTGAATCTTGAATCTTGAATCTTGCAGAGCAGTGGGCAGCTATCGTATATACAAGATACAAGATATTTATTGGCCATTTGCAACAAGTACATTTGAATGCTTACTCCCCATTCCCTCACGCAGTATGAATCTCCAAAACAATATCATAAAAATACTATGTACAATAAAAATGAACCCAAATAGAACAACAAAGTGACCGATGGCCCCGGGGAGCCGCGTGAGGGCCTTCAGCTCCAGGGCTCCAGGCCGTGCCCAGGGGGAGAACTGGGACCTTTATCCAAGCACCAGTTCTCACTCCCTACTTTACCCCATTTCAGGGACTTGAACCGGCGACAGTCCGGTTCCCAAGACAAGTCCCAACAGACCCCCCCCCCAGGCACATCACCCGTGTTAAATGGAAGTCATTGATGCCCAAGACACACGACAAACGTTAAGAGCGCTAACACATTGCTCTTCTGTTTATTGTAAAAGTGACAGTTTTGGCTTTTGTGTGTTGAACATATTTATGGAAATATCAAAATCGCAATACGGCCAAGTGCAATATCCACATAGTGCTGCAGAGACGAGAGAGGCCTGCACAGAAATGTCCCTTATGAAAACTGTGGTGCAAAAACTGATTCGCACTAATAGTGAATCATATCGCAATCGCCATATCTGTCAAAAATAATTGCACTATGATTTATTAAGCGGCCTTGGGTCCCTTAAAAGGCGCTATATAAATGTAAGTTATTATTATTATTATTATTATTATTTATATTAATATTTATTTTTGTCCCCATTGCTCAGCCCTTGTTGAACACTTTCTGCCAAACACACCAGAATGTGCCCCAACTGCAGCCGGTTGGCCGGTGGATGCACGCAGACATCGGACATCTGCAATATCCACACAAATGTTATCCTTTATGCGCAATAAATGGATTGTCATTAGAACAAGATTCTATTTTTAGCGCTCTCTGACGAATCTAATCTTGATTTGAATCTCCGATCGAAGCGCCTTCCAGGTTTTGGGGACGACTCTTATCAGCAGGTGGGTGCAGATTGGAGACTGAATCGCAGTCACTCTGCACGGCTCTCATGTCATCCAGCAAACCATGAGTCACTGCAAACATGCACTGCAAACACACATATGCACACACCCACAAACATACACATGCACACACCCACAAACACACATGCACACATACACATGCACACACCCACAAACACACATATGCACACACCCACACACATGCACACACACATGCACACACCCACAACACACACATGCACACACCCACAAACACACATGCACACATACACATGCACACACCCACAAACACAGCACACACACATGCACACACCCACAAACACACATGCACACATACACATGCACACACCCACAAACACACATGCACACACACACATGCACAAACACACATGCACACGTACACATGTACACACCCACAAACACACATACACACATACACACACACACACATGCACACACCCACACACCCACAAACACACATACACACACACATGCACACACCCACAAACACACATACACACACACATGCACACACCCACAAACACACATGCACACCCACAACACACATGCACACACACACATGCACACACCCACACACACACATGCACACACCCACACACACACATGCACACACCCACAAACACACATGCACACCCCACACACACACATGCACACACACACAAACACACATACACACGTACACAGACTGACTTGTGTACCCACAAACACTCACGCATGTGTACCCACAGATGCACACACGTACACACAGGGGCGTTTCTAGGGTTCCTGGGGGCCCTAGGCTAAATCGGCCTATTTTGGAGGGGGGGGGGGCTTTCGGTGATCGCGAAGTCCAACGGGGGGGGGGGTCGCTATCTCCAATGGGGGGGGGGGGGGGGGGTTGATGATCGCGAACATCATTGCGGGGGGGGGGGGGGGGGGATATAATCAGTCGTCCTCGGGGGCCCCCATCCAGCTCAGGGCCCCAGGCAATTGCCTACATTGCTTACACTGTTGCGACACCCCTGCACGTACACACATACACACACACACACACACACCAGAAAAGAACATCGCAGTTGTT
>CM051010.1:8115795-8118295 GCA_027704905.1 Muraenolepis orangiensis | reverse complement strand
AGGGGACGAGCGAGTTGGAGATGCGCTTTAGGACGGCCCTTTATTTGAGTGCGTAACGACTCAAGTGCTGCTCCAAGTGCCGCCCTCTCCTCCCTCTCCTCTCCACGCGTCCCCCCGCCCCCTTGGCCGCCTACCGCTACCCTACCACTACACTACCACTACCCTACCACTACACTACACTACCACTACCCTACCACTACACTACCACTACACTACCCTACCACTACCACTACACTACCACTACACTACCACTACCACTACACTACCACTACACTACCACTACACTACCACTACACTACCACTACACTACCACTACACTACCACTACCACTACACTACCACTACACTACACTACCACTACACTACACTACCACTACACTACCACTACACTACACTACACTACCACTACACTACCACTACACTACCACTACACTACCACTACACTACCACTACACTACCACTACACTACCACTACACTACACTACCACTACACTACCACTACCACTACACTACCACTACACTACCACTACACTACCACTACACTACCACTACACTACCACTACCACTACACTACACTACCACTACCACTACCACTACCACTACACTACCACTACACTACCACTACACTACACTACCACTACACTACCACTACACTACACTACCACTACACTACCACTACACTACCACTACCCTACCACTACAATACCACTACACTACCCTACCACTACCACTACACTACACTACCACTACACTACCACTACACTACACTACCACTACACTACCACTACACTACCACTACACTACCACTACACTACACTACCACTACACTACCACTACACTACCCTACCACTACACTACACTACACTACCCTACCACTACCACTACACTACCACTACACTACACTACCACTACACTACCACTACACTACACTACCACTACCCTACCACTACACTACCACTACACTACCACTACACTACCCTACCACTACACTACCACTACACTACCACTACACTACACTACCACTACACTACACTACCACTACACTACCACTACCACTACACTACCACTACACTACCACTACACTACCCTACCACTACACTACCACTACACTACACTACCACTACACTACCACTACACTACCACTACACTACACTACAATACCCTACCACTACACTACCCTACCACTACACTACCACTACCACTACCACTACACTACCACTACACTACCACTACCACTACACTACACTACCACTACACTACCACTACACTACACTACCACTACACTACCACTACCACTACCTACCACTACACTACCACTACACTACACTACCACTACACTACCACTACACTACCACTACACTACCCTACCACTACACTACCACTACACTACCACTACACTACACTACCCTACCACTACACTACCACTACACTACCTACCTACCACTACACTACCACTACACTACCCTACCACTACACTACCACTACACTACCACTACCACTACACTACCACTACACCTACCACTACACTACCACTACACTACACTACCACTACACTACCACTACACTACCACTACACTACCACTACACTACCCTACCACTACACTACCACTACACTACCACTACACTACCACTACTACTACCACTACCACTACACTACCACTACCACTACACTACCACTACACTACCACTACACTACCACTACACTACCCTACCACTACCACTACACTACCACTACACTACCACTACACTACCACTACACTACCCTACCACTACACTACCACTACACTACCCTACCACTACACTACCCTACCACTACACTACCACTACCACTACCACTACCACTACACTACCACTACACTACCACTACACTACACTACCACTACACTACCACTACACTACCCTACCACTACACTACCACTACACTACCACTACACTACCACTACACTACCACTACACTACACTACCACTACACTACACTACCACTACACTACCACTACACTACCACTACACTACCACTACACTACCCTACCACTACACTACCACTACACTACCACTACACTACCACTACACTACCACTACACTACCACTACACTACCACTACACTACACTACCACTACACTACCACTACACTACCACTACACTACCACTACACTACACTACCACTACACTACCACTACACTACACTACCACTACACTACACTACCACTACCCTACCACTACAATACCACTACACTACCACTACACTACCACTACACTACACTACCACTACACTACCCTACCACTACCCTACCACTACACTACCACTACACTACACTACACTACCACTACCACTACACTACCACTACACTACACTACCACTACACTACCACTACACTACCACTACCCTACCCTACACTACCCTACCACTACACTACCACTACACTACCACTACCCTACCACTACACTACCACTACACTACACTACACTACCCTACCACTACACTACCACTACACTACCACTAC
>CM051010.1:8070795-8110795 GCA_027704905.1 Muraenolepis orangiensis | reverse complement strand
CTAAACTATACAATACTATACTAAACTATACAATACTATACTCTACTAAACTATACAATACTAAATTATACTAAACTATACAATACTATACTAAACTAAACTATACAATACTATACAATGCTATACTAAACTATACAATACTATACTATACTAAACTATACAATACTATACTAAACTATACAATACTATACTAAACTATACAATACTATATTCTACTAAACTATACTATACTATACTATACTATACTATACTATACTATACTATACTAAACTTTACTGTAAACAAACAATATACTACCTATGATATGCTATACTAGTACATGTATGTACTATACTATTTACCCTCGGATGGTTTGAGGGTTTCTTTCTCTTTTTTCGGAAACCACACAATCCCTACCTTCCTGTAGGCCTGCTGGATTTACTACCAATCTCCCTTTAACCTCATGTAAAGCACTCCATTCACATGACATCCTACATCTTATTTAACCACTGTACATTGTATATTACCATGCACTTCACTGTAACATTTGCTCTCTGGTGAGATGCCAAATTCTTTATGCTGTATTGTACTTGTGCTCAATTAAAATATAATATAATCCTAACATTGCTTACACTCCGTTGCTGGTGGACAACCTTAACGGTGGTGGACACCATCGTGCGTGATTTGGTGTGTGTGTGTATATTTATGAAGAGATAACGCATGTTGAATTGGTGTGCTGATTGATCATTGATCGGATAAACAGTTAATCAGACCAAGCCATGAAGTCACACTGTGGTGCGAATATAGGACTTCATTCCGGAGCTGCGTTAGGCCTACGCAGGAAAACCCTCAAAGACTGCAGTCATCCAGGCATCACGTCGCTCATCCTGTGGGCGCAGCCAGTTAACAATTAACAAGATATGCACCTGTGTGAAGCACAAGTCCTCGCCGATAAATCAAGAGCAAATAATTCAAGGCCATCTACCTGCCTTCCCAAAGACTAATAAGACTTTTGAGAATATGAATCATAGTCGACGGTACCATGTGAGTTACTCGGAGGCCTCGGTGAAGCGAAGCTCCCTCCACTGGGACCCTAATTAAAACGATACAGCGACGCCAGAGTGGTTCCTCGGAAAAACAAGTCCTATGTGGATAGTGGTATGAACATGAGTTACTGAGGCCATATAGACGCCACTAAAACGCTGAGAATCCTCTTTTTTTTAAGTTTTTTTTGTTTATGGTGTGTTGGCGTGATGGGGTGTCTGGTCACTGCTAGTCTCACAAATCAAACTTGAGGTTCATCTCTAAAGTCGGCTAACAGATGTGCTCAGATATAGGGTTGAGCACGCCGTCTCACTTCCCATTGCTTGGTATTGGCTTCGACCAATCGTGCATGTCCCTGGAGGCGGGATCTGTATTCAAGATTCAAGATTAAATATTTTTGAATCATATAAGCGACCAAATTGACGAAGCACCAACACAGCCGGCAGTAGTGAACTGTAGTGAAGGGTGATTGGTGATTCATTAGTGACGCACAGAGGGAACGTCTGATTTGAATCGCCCAAAGCACACGCTGTCAAAACAGAACCTTTGATCTCCTTATATTCCCATAAACTGAATCAGCGATACTACATTGGGATATTTAGCGATACTACACTGATGGAATCATTAGTTAGAGCTGTTTGACACCTATTTCATAAGGGAGGTTGGACTTCACCCAAGTATCTGCCAGGTTTCCTGCTATGGTTCTCAGTGCTGTGAGTGCTGGGTAACTTCTGGCTTCCAGATCAGTTCGCAAGTTAGCGACCCGATAGACCTGATGCTCTGACCTCTGAGCAGGTCCTCCAGGTGTCCCCAGGGTCCTCAGTGTCCCAAGCTCTGAGGTCCTTTGTCCATCTTTGTATCTGCTTCTCCTATGCATTCCCACCCCATGTTCTGCTCCTGTGGCGCCAAACCCCAACACACCGCTAAGACAGCAACAACAGAGTGTTGAAGACTCAGGGCCCTGACCTCCCTATGACCTCACCTGTGTCTACTACTCTTCTATTAGCCTTTTCAGCTGCCTCTTTGCAGCTGGTTACTCCCTACTCACTGCCCACTTTAAAATGGTCTTGTTATGGCATGTGAAGTGCCTCTCGCTCTTCCATTGTCTCATGCTTGTGTTTATAATTGCTGATGGTAATGTACACAAAGTGTATCCAATGGTGGAGCCCACTGTACAAGTAGGCCTACTTGTGGTCTGAGCGAGACAGCAGCGTTACATGCCAGGAACCACAATCCCTCATTGTTAGGACTGTATGTATATTCAAAGTATATTCAAATGTACGTGTGTAGTGGCCGCCAGCCCGTGTTGCTGTGCCGTGTATAAACCTCACTCCGCGACGCCTAAAAGACTCTTGTGATGAAGCTAGAGCCCGTGGGGTTTTAGCTTCTCACGTTAGAGCGTCGCCTCTCATACCGGAGGTCGTGAGTTGGAGGCAAGCACGGGACAGTCACTGTTACATATGTGATGCTTCAGGTCCATCAAATCACAGACAAACAGACTTAAGAACAGTTTCTACCCCAGTGCCACACGAGAATTGAACACTGTCAAACACTTACACTGTTCAGTGTAAGTACTGTATTGCATCAATACTACATTACCTAGCCACATGTGACATGATCACACTGCACCTTTGTATGAACATTAGAAACATCTCTTATTTGCACTACTGTATTAAGGGCCACCGCAATATTTACTGTATATGTATAATTTGACACGGCAATTTTTAACCTGTTTATTTAGTTTACGTTAGTTTTTTAAATAATAAACATTTTCAATTGCTGTTTGTAAAGAATGAGGCCTGCCACACAATTTACATTGTACTCGTACAATGACAATAAAGGCCTTCTGATTCTGACTCTGACTCTGAGTCACTGCTTTGCTTCCTGTAAGACAAGGTATTGTTCTTTTTGTAGATAAGCTTAGCTCTGCATTACAGACACTTAGCTCGGTATAGCCACCAATAGACATTGTTGGAGTGTTCGTTGCTAAGCCAAGAGAGAGTGGTTGTTGACAAAGGCCTCACCCCTCACCATCCTCACCACACCTCAAACTGCTGTGAGCAAAGTGCAGCCCAGGGGGGGAGAAAGCTAAACCGTCTGAGGTAACTGTCATAGTAACTTTAATAGGTCACATTTAGGGCAATTATGACATAATTATGTATTCTGTTGGTCTTAGTCAGTGATAAAAGTGAAGAAGCTCCCAAGCACATTCCCAAAGCTCTCTCTCTAATAATAATAATAATAATAATATATATAATCTAATATAATGATATGTCCTCACCGGGTTTGGGAGGGCATTCCACAGTCTCTGAGCAGCGGAGCAGAAGGCTCTTTGACAAAAAAAATAATCTCATCGCCAGTGTCCAATTATTATTATTTATACTTCTATAATGTATAACATATCATAGCTAGTTATGCTATTCCTAACCCACACATACTGTCACCCTGCATCTGAAAGGCGAAGAGGTGAAAAAAGCCTTGAAATCTAGCCCTTAACCGCCTGCAAGTGAGTGAGAGCGTTAATGACAGGTTGAAGAAGTAAAGGAAGGGTTAAAGAACAACAAGTTGGACAGGAATGGAGCTAATTTTACACTTTAACAACCCACCAACCAATCAGCCATCAAACAAGCATGTTGGAGCTTAATTGGTGATTGCACAGCCAAATGCAACCAATCCTAACCGTGAGCTGAAAGTCCCATCCCTGTCATTGTGGCGTGGAGTCGGCTCCCTTTTGGAGATCTAAACAGACCTTTGTTCTATTGTCAGTCCATCTTCACCCTCAGGGGATAATCATGGCTGGTCAACAGGGGTGGAGCGAGTGTAGCTCCAGGGCGATGTTGTGTGCAGTAGTCAGTGAGTATTCAGTTTGAAGAACCAGGGCAGAAAGTGGGCCAAGTCGTTTTTGAGAGTACACGGCACACAGTGAGAATGCTTCATGGCAAAACGCTGTTGGCTAGCAGTTGTTGTCCTTGTGTTAGACACTTGTTTTTATTTAATAATTAGTTTGGTGTATCCATTGCCGTATTAAAGTGTAATAACAGTTTTACAGTATTTTCCAGACTATAAATTGCACAATTTGCAAATTTAGTAAAAAAAACATAGATAAGTGGTTTCAGAGTATAAATGGCAGGACCAGCCAGACAGCTAAATAAAGCACAGACTTATAGTCTGGAAATTACGTTACACAGCAGTTTTGCCAAACTTTCGGAACTGGTTAAACCAAAGACTAAATTAACAATACCAAAGAAACACCTAAATTACATAATTACGGCAACAAAGCAACATTGTCAACGACAAGCGGTTGTTTGGCACATAGTTCAAATGCTTGCATAATGTGGGTAATCTCTCTTTAATTATTGAACGCTGCTTTTGCATTGCTGAGCGCCTCACATTTGAGCAGAGTGCCCTGGACGCCCCGAGTTAAAGAACTGTGTAGATCTTTCATGGTAGCTTTGCAACAGTGAGGCACAATAGCTCAGTCGGTTGGTGCTTGGGAATCGGAAGGTGTGTGTGTGTGTGTGTGTGTGTGTGTGTGTGTGTGTGTGTGTGTGTGTGTGTGTGTGTGTGTGTGTGTGTGTGTGTGTGTGTGTGTGTGTGTGTGTGTGTGTGTGTGTGTGTGTGTGTGTATCTATTTGACGGGAAGTTGACCGTCGTCATTGGTGACTGGATTCCCTGGTGACATGCTACCGACTCATGAATAACAGAGAGGTTTACATATCAGTTGTGCTACAGTTCATCCACTTGGTCTTCGGGTTTGGGCTCCTGGGCACACCCAGTCGCCCTGGAGGGGAGCGACGAGCGTGAATGGACGTGTTGCAAAGAATGTCAACAAATGGATGACTCCAGCCGTCCAGGTCCCATTCTCCAGTATGTTCCCTTGTCAGGGTGTGGATCATGGCCTGGAGGAACGCATAGCTGACATTAGACCCAGGGCTGGGAGGTGCTGGCTCTTCATCCCAGGAGCGTTGTACAGTTGTACCCACATGAGCAAGGCTGAAGTATGGACACCTGGGACAAAGAGCAGTGCTCTATTTAATTGGCCGTGAAATGTGACAGTTAAAGCCAGCTAGCGAGTGGTATTACCTGTATCTCCAGCGTAGTGACAGTTCCATTGAAGGGCCGCTGGTTCTAATTCTGTTTTGTAAAGAAAATCTTAAAATGATGCCGCTACAAAAATGTTTAGTGAAGTGGGAAATTTAGAGCAAGATGTATGTCAATGTATGGCAGTTTGATAAAAAATATATTTGACCATTACATGAACACCCATCATTTAATTAGGAACTATAAGAACCTTACTATAAATATATAAGATTAGAAGAAGATATATTAGATTTTAATAATTTTGGCGATGATTTGGGTGTTTTGGTGATAATGTTCTTGCGCTGGTGATAACTATTTTGGTGTTTTGGGGACAATTTAGATCCCAGCGCTAAGAAGCGTGCGCTCACTGTCCCTCTCGTTGGGAAAGGGTCCACATTGGGATCATCCATCCCCAAATAGCATTCCTAATGCTAGATCCTGCAGCCCAAAGGAGGCACCAGAACAATGCTCTGGAGACAGAATGGAGACACTCTACCCTTCCCTAGGCTGTGGCCCACATAGAGTCTAGTCATTCAGCCGGTAACCACACATGCTGGAGACAGGGCAGGGCCATCAGATGGAGGGCGGCAGTATAGTTCAGGAGGTAGAGCGGTCGCCTCACGTTCGATCCCTTGCTCCTCCTAGCAAAAAAACAAACTGTCGAGGTGTCCTTGAGCAAGACACCCTAACCCTAACTGCTCCCCTCTGTATAAATAGTTGACCGCTGTTCCTAATACTAGGATGGGTTAAATGCAGAGAAATTCCTTTTGCTGTACTGTACTTGTGCTGTACACTGTCAAAATTGAATTATTATTATGTTTCCCCCCCCCCTGTTCTTCCCATCGAATGTTCATCCGACCACATGACCTGGTATTCCGCTTCATGCACCGACAACAACCAACACAACCCACATCTCCGGGGTTTGCACAAACAGATATTAGATTCTAATGTATTGTCATTGCACAGCACAAGTACAGCACAGCGAAAATAATTTGGCATCTTACCAGAGTGTAAATGTTACAGTAAAGTCCATGGTAATATATAATGTACAATTGTTAAATAAGATGTAAAAACAGTCTACTAGGTATAAAAACAGGTATACAATAACTTATAGAGTAGGTATGAGATATGTGCAGAATTATAGGTTTTTATAGGCGGCTTTACTACTACTTGTTTTGCAGTTCCACTGCTCTTGAATGTCCTTAAATGGCCCCAGGTCTCTCTCTCTCTCTCTCTCTCTCTCTCTCTCTCTCTCTCTCTCTCGCTCTCTCTCTCTCTCTCTCTCGCTCTCTCTCTCTCTCTCTCTCGCTCTCTCTCGCTCTCTCTCTCTCTCTATATAATTGAGAGTCTAATTTATCTAATCTAATTGATGATTAATTACCCAGTAATCAGCCACAGTTTATCTGCAGCTACATCATAAAACAAGTATATCACAGAAAGGTGTGTTAAAGTTAAAGATAAAGAACTGTCTGTCTTGATATCAACGTTATCATGACATGGTGAAATGTCAACTGTTTTTCCCTACATGAATAACCCCGCACAAACGATACACGGATGGACCCGCTTGACCCGCCTCCGCCAGGAACCTCTCCGCATCTATTGGATTACACCATCTGCCACTCTAATACCCCATAGAATCCCTCGGCAGGTTTGCCCGGGCCTCGACTGGGATTCTCCCCCCAGAAGGGTGTCTTTAAGGTACCCCCCCTCCATGTGGGATAGGACGCGTCGGAAATGAGAGGAGAAAGTACAAGGTACAAGATACAAGATACAAGACATTTTTATTGGCCATTTGCAACAGATACATTGGAACGCTTACTCCCCATTTCCTCCTGCAGTATACATCTCCAAAACAATACCATCAAAATAATATATACAATACAAATAAACAAAAAAAGAACAGCAAAGTGACTGTTAAATGATATGTACTGTACTGATATGTGTTGAATAGACTAGAATGTTTAAAAGTATGTTTAAAATCTTTTAAAGCATTTAAAGTGCCAGTAGTGCAGCAGCATCATGAATACAGTGCAGTAACTGTGATGAGTCCAGAAAGTCCAGCAATGTATGGTGTGGCTGGGCTGGGGTCTTCGCCCAGACTAGATGGGTGATAGCACAGGCCTCCTGGCCCTAATCAAAGACCATCAGCTGCCAGCCTCCTGGGCTCCGGGGCTAATTCATATGGTGTCCTCAGGGCTTAAGCCCTAGAAAGGAGCTTAGGGCGGGAAGGCAAGATGGGAGACAACCAAACCACGCCTAAGCTCAATGAGTGCTTTTAAATGTTCCCTAATGTAAACCTTTATACTTCTATAACTATACTGTATTTCACCATTTTTATTCATACTCTTATGTATGGCTTATGTATGGCACACATGTTATTAATTGTATACTTACATTGAATAACTCACATGACTAAAATAATCACTGAATCACTCAAATTCTGGTCAGGGATTGGGAATCTATCTGGCCCTGGATGGACGGAAATAGAATAGAGATACCACCAGAGGCATGAAGACCTGAAGCATACTGAGAAGTCAAGTCAAGTCAGGTTTATTGTCACTTCACAGTTTACACAAGTATAAGCAATGAGTGAAAATCTTATGTGCAATACCCGACGACAGACAGCAGATATAAAAAACAGAATAGTAGTAAAAAAGTGTACAAAACTGTATAAGTTTAATATATAAAAATGCAATATATTAAATGCAATATGTCAGTAAAAGACCGATATCTATATATAAATCAATGTAATAAAATATACATTGTTATATGCTATACATCCTTGTTCAGCAGCCTGATGGCCTGACTGTGGAAGCTATCTCTAACTCTATTTGTGCGGCACTTGATACTGAGGTATCGCCTGCCTGACGGTAACAGTGAGTACAGTTGGTGGCTGGTGGGCAATGTAGTTATGATGCGTTTGGCCTTGGCCACGCACCGCTTGTTGTATATATCCAGGAGGGAGGGGAGCTCACCTCCAACAATATAGTCCGAAGTCCCGTCTCAGTGGGGGGGAAGTACTCTTTCAGTACGTCCACACCTCAGGAACCTTCTGCTGCTCCGAGGTCTGCCAGTGGCTCCTGGCTTAATGATCCGCATGATCCCCGCCAATATAACCAAATCCTGATTAAGGGTGAGGCCGTGGCCTTAGATGTTTGTCACAGGGCTTGCTTCTCTGCTGGAGGCTAGACGGGCATCGTAATCTTGTCCCACTGTTGGCCTCTTGTGATCGATGGTGCATGCTTCACACCAGTCCAATCGGCATCCCCTTTGCTACGCCTTGCCGTCAAGCTGGGGGTCTGGCTTGAGTCTTCTGAGCCACCAGGGTGATTTTCTTTCCCATGTTGCTGGTCAACGTGTGTGGCCCTCCATTTGATGTGGCCCAAAACGCTCATAGAGCGACAAACCTAGAACCATAAACCTAACACCACAGCAGGACCCATTTTCAAGAAGCTGGATTTCCAGGTTAACGGGATATGTTAAGTCACAATGGCAGGGGCCTACCATATCTTAGACCAGTGGTTCCCAAACTGGAGTGCTGCCTCCTAGGGGGGCCCAGAGTTATGACAGGGGGGCATGGCGAGGCTAAATATAAATTATGCAATACAGCAAATCTAAATAGGAGCAAGTCACCTTTACGATTAAAGGAGCCTTGCTCCGGGGGGGGTACATATCCTTGACCACACCCCTATGTCAGTGACCGCCATGGGCTGCATGACAGCGCTAAGGGAACACACAAAACCAATGCGTTGAAGTTGTGGTCAGTGAGGAAAGGGGGTCTTGTCATTTAGTGGTCCCCCTGGTGGTACCCCTAGATTTGCTGTTGCAGTTCTGTTTTAATTACAGACAATGTTTTTAATCAATTCTATAGGAGTGTGCAAGCAAAGGATGTGTCTGAAGGTGTCTTCATGTGGGGGCATGGAGGTGGTGGTGGGGGCAGAAAGAGTTTGGGAACAAAGCAGGTAGGGGTTAGACAGTACAGAGACGGGTCATTAAGGAGCAGGTAGGGGTTAGACAGTGAATAGAGAGACAGGTCATTAAGGAGCAGGTAGGGGTTAGACAGTACAGAGACAGGTCATTAAGGAGCAGGTAGGGGTTAGACAGTGAATAGAGAGACAGGTCATTAAGGAGCAGGTAGGGGTTAGACAGCACAGAGACAGGTCATTAAGGAGCAGGTAGGGGTTAGACAGCACAGAGACAGGTCATTAAGGAGCAGGTAGGGGTTAGACAGTACAGAGACAGGTCATTAAGGAGCAGGTAGGGGTTAGACGGTACAGACAGGTCATTAACGAGCAGGTAGGGTTAGACAGTACAGACAGGTCATTAACGAGCAGGTAGGGGTTAGACAGTACAAAGACAGGTCATTAAGGAGCAGGTAGGGGTTAGGCAGTACAGAGACGGGTCATTAAGGAGCAGGTAGGGGTTAGACAGTACAGAGACGGGTCATTAAGGAGCAGGTAGGGGTTAGACAGTACAGAGACGGGTCATTAAGGAGCAGGTAGGGGTTAGACAGTACAGAGACAGGTCATTAACGAGCAGGTAGGGGTTAGACAGTACAGAGACAGGTCATTAAGGAGCAGGTAGGGGTTAGACAGTACAGAGACAGGTCATTAAGGAGCAGGTAGGGGTTAGACAGTACAGAGACAGGTCATTAAGGGCAGGTAGGGGTTAGACAGTACAGAGACAGGTCATTAAGGAGCAGGTAGGGGTTAGACAGTACAGAGACAGGTCATTAACGAGCAGGTAGGGGTTAGACAGTCAGAGACCGGTCTTAAGGAGCAGTAGGGTTAGACAGTACAGAGATGGTCATTAAGAGCGTAGGGTTAGACAGTACAGAGACAGGTCATTAAGGGCAGGTAGGGGTTAGACAGTACAGAGACGGGTCATTAAGGAGCAGGTAGGGGTTAGACAGTACAGAGACAGGTCATTAAGGGCAGGTAGGGGTTAGACAGTACAGAGACAGGTCATTAACGAGCAGGTAGGGGTTAGACAGTACAGAGACAGGTCATTAACGAGCAGGTAGGGGTTAGACAGTACAGAGACGGGTCATTAAGGAGCAGGTAGGGGTTAGACAGTACAGAGACAAGTCATTAAGGGCAGGTAGGGGTTAGACAGTACAGAGACAGGTCATTAAGGAGCAGGTAGGGGTTAGACAGTACAGAGACGGGTCATTAAGGAGCAGGTAGGGGTTAGAGTCTAACCCCTACCTGCTCCTTAATGACCTGTCTCTGTACCGTCTAACCGTTAGACGGTACAGAGACAGGTCATTAAGGAGCAGGTAGGGGTTAGAAAGTCATTACAGAGACATAGTATTAATAATAATAATAATTATTCAAATTTGTCAGTGTACAGCAGAAGTATAGTACAGCGAAAGGATTCTCTGCATTTAACCCATCCTAGTATTAAGAGCAGTAGGCAGCTATTTATACAGCGCCCAGGGAGCAGTGTAGGAGGTGCCTTGCTCAAGGGCACTTAGGCAGTAACCTGGTGTTTCAGGGACTTGAACCCAACTCCCAAGCCAAGTCCTTACCCACTGAGCTACTCCCCCCCCCCCCCGTATTAAGGAGCAGGTACAGGTTGGAATTGGAAGTGATTTCAGACAGGCCTACATGTCATTTAGAAGCAGGTAGGAGTTAGTTTAAACATCTTGATTAATAATACAAATTCACCATTGGGAAATCAAACCCAGTGCTCCTATGTTACCTCGGTTCACAGCAAAACTCATACTGGCAAAATACAGAAAATATGTTTATTATCAAAAACCCATTAGTGACCACTGAAGCCTTTCCTACCTGTTTAAAACAAAAATGAATTAATACTAAATTCAACAATGAAAAACATTTCAGACAAATCATGGATGAATTTAATCAAACACGAACAAGCATGAAATAATTATGACATGATTACAAAGAAGATTATTAGAATCATAATTAACTATACTAACTACTACTAGTTCTTTGGCATCAGGCTAGTATATTGTAGTAGTATATTCATTTACAATGTCTGAAAGCTAAACAACATGTCTGGCATGAATCCCTTTGCCCTGCCCTTGGCAGTAGTGTGGAGGAAATGTGATTCTGCTAATGACCAAGAAATACTTCAAATATGTAAATAAAATATTGAAAACAGTTTTAAAAAGTAGTATGAAGCTTAAGGGGTATTTGTACATTCTCTATGGCTGCTCCTAGACAGTGGAACCGTCTCTCTTACTATCTCTCTCTCTCTCTCTCTCTCTCTCTCTCTCTCTCTCTCTCTCTCTCTCTCTCTCTCTGCCCCCAAGATTGAGATATTCAAATTTTGTCTTCAAACACACAATCATTTAAAACTTGTTTGAAATATTCTGGTCCTGTCAAATCATAAATTTAAATAAAGTCCTGTCAAATCATTTTGATAGCCACCAAATCATTTTGGCCGGGCATAATCCTTAATAGAGTGGAATAAAACTAAAACAATCTCATCTGCTTTACTGATTTCAGAAAAACCTCCTGAATCATTTGCCACTTGAATCTTCCATTTCTCTTTTTTATCTTCTGTGTCGCAAATATTGTTTTGTATGTTCTGTTGTAGGTTATGGTCTGAGCTGCTTTGTAGTAACAGAGGGTGGGATGACATGGCAAGCCGGGATGAGCTTGGAGGTGCAGGTGAGCTTGGAGGAATGGGCCCACTGGAGAACCTGGGACCTAGCTGAGTCGGGCACGAACATACGGTTAGCAGGGCCGTTACCTGGGTCTGGATCGGTGCGCTGGGCCTCCCGGACAAGACTCTCGATCTCCCATGTGGCTGCCCCCACCACGCAGACCGGAGGGAGAATGGTCTCTGGCTCGGAGGGGGCGCTCTCGGCATCCCACTGGCGAGAAAGAGAGTCTGGTTTGATGTTGCAACAACCGGGACGGTAGGTGAGGGTGAAATTTAACCTCCCGAGGAACAACGCCCACCGCGCTTGTCTGGAGATGAGCCGTCTGGCGGAACGGAGGTAAGCCAGATTCTTATGGTCCGTCCAGACCACAAACGGTTGCTCCGCCCCCTCCAGCCAGTGCCTCCACTCCTCCAAGGCCAGGACTACCGCCAGAAGCTCCCGGTTTCCCACATCATAGTTCCGCTCCGCGGGTGAGAGCCATTTGGAGAAAAACGCACATAGGTGAGACTTCTGGTCTCCAGAGGACCATTGGGACAGGACGGCCCCAACGCCGGAGTCAGATGCGTCCACCTCCACCACAAATGCTGGAGCTGTTTTCGGGAGGTAGGTGTCACCCACTCAGTCACCGCTTGGATCTTGGCTGGGTCCGAACGTACCTGTCCCGGCTCGATGATGTAGCCTAGGAAGGCTACCGACTCCACGTGAAACTCGCACTTCTCCGCCTTCACAAACTGTTTATTCTGGAGCACCAACCGGACGTGCTGCACATGCTCCCAGCAGGAGTTGTCCAGCTTGTGGTCCCCGTGGTGGTCGAACACACCTTTCAGCTCTGCTGCGAGAGCCGTAAATGACTGTGTAGCGGGGAGCCCTGCTCATAGAGAGCGTTGGCTGATGTACTGAGGGGGGCTCCCTCCAGCAAATTTACCATGAACGCAACTCTCGCTGCCTCGCCTCGTGACGGTTGCGCGTGGAATGTGAGGTGGCATTGCACCAAAAACTCACAGCATTTGTTGGGGTCTCTGGAATACTTTGCCGGAGCTGGGAGATGGGGCTCCGAAGGGGGGGAGGCAGAAGGACACGACAACCGCTGGTGGTGGGTCGCCCACCGTGGCGTTGGTTCCTCCGATGAGGGAAGCTACAGTGGCTGTCAGGTCCTTGAGTTGGTCTGTCATCGCCTGTAGCGCTTGATCCTGTTGTCCGACACGACCACTCATTAAAGCGATCGCGTGCTTCATCTGGTCAAGGTCACCGGGGTCCATGTTGGCTAGATCATTCTGTCAGGGTGTAGTGTTGGTAGGACCCAGAATGCAGACCAAAGACAGAGTGAAGCAGTAACATGAGGCTTTATTGCGTAAACACAATAGTAGAACAGTCGGGGACAGGCCAGGGGTCTGGATACCGGGAAGTTGATCAGCGGAGTACCGACAGGTAGTAGACAGGTGAGTAGATTACCATCGAGGGAGTACAACGTACGATCTAGCAAAGAAGTAAAGGGACGCCAGGGTATATATACCCCCAGGTGAGGTGACAATCCTAATCGGCAATTGCCGACAGGTGTGTGGGTACGCCACCAAAGCCCGCGCCTTGGCCACGCCCCCTGTCACCCACCGTAACCGTGACACCGAGGCCATCTACCCAACACTTACAGGAAAATACCCAAAACCCTGTGGAGGTCTTGAGGAATGGCCAATAGAGGGTGCTGGGGCGCCGCTCCCACCCTCCAACTAGAGAACTCTACTTAAACATGGTCAATTTTATAATTATTGTAAAATTTAAATAGTTTACTCGTACAATGCACCTAGTATTCTGTCGGCGCCTGTCAGAATTCGTTAAAAATATGTGTGAATCCGCAATGAAAATACATATACCTCTGGATGAAGGGCGCCGGCCAAACTTTTGGCAAGCATGTGACCTGTGGCTGTGCTCTGATTGGTTGTGTTCAGATTTCCCACGGGGCTCAGAGAGCTGCCCCTACCCCCCCCGCCGCAGACACTCCCACTATTATTTGGCAGTGAATCGTATTCTTATCTAGGGAGTAACCTGTTGATCAGTGACAATCCCCTATCTCTGCTTCCCGGTATGTTGTTTGTCTGTCGGGGATGCAAACGATAGCTGAAACTATAATAATCAGTGTGTGCATTGGGTCCGTTGGATGTGGGGCGCGCCACTGTGTCGAACAAAGGTTCTTTTCCTGAGTTTTTGCTGAGCTGTTCTATTTACATATTTACTTTTGGTTTTCTTGATTGTACATAACATATTTAGCAACTGGCAATGTGTGTGGTAGTGACTAGTAAGGTTGATTGAATGATTTGTCAGTTGTTGTGTTTGCACTTTAGTACAAGTTTGGACCCATCTCTGCACTCTCTTGACTGTTTAACTAACCTGTCGAATCCCGGCCAATCTGTGCCTAACAACAGAGGACGCAACAGGCGGGAGAAAGCCAGGGGATGAAAGCCAGGGGGCTAGTGCAGGGCTGAGTGACCGGGTAGTCATGGGGGCCATGGGGAGGACCTGGCCTGAGCCAGGTCCTCTGCCATCCTGTCCATCTCTTTTGTGTCCCTGTTCTGGATCCGCTGCCGTGCTGATTACATTGATCACCCACAGCTGCTCCGTCCCCCTAAATCTGGAGGATTGAATCCTCTTTATTGGTCCATCATACAGTGAAATGTGTTCTCTGCATTTAACCCATCCTAGTATTAGGAGCAGTGGGCAGCTATTTATACAGCGCCCAGGGAGCAGTTAGGGTTAGGGTGTCTTCCTCAAGGACACCTCGACAGTTTTTGCTAGGAGGAGCCGGGGATCACACCAGCAACCTTCCGGTTGTGAGGCGACCGTTCTACCTCCTGAGCTAGACTGCCGCCCTAACAGTCAAGCCGTGTGAAATATTGTAAATGTGATCCTGTCAGTATCACTCAGACATATGTGTATCTACCTGATGCTAAGACGTTGCATCAACAGCAAAGATGCTATGTCATTCTAGGCTGATAACGTTTTTTCTAAGTTTGCCCATATCTAAACATTTTTTAAAAGGGCTTAGAACCACCCACATGTCTCTGCAGTCCCCTCGAAGACCTCGACGAAGGCCTCGGTGTCATCGCCCGTTTTATAAACTTTGACAAGTTTCTGCTTTTCCCTGCAGCTTGGCCAACAGCTGATGACCCTGTGTTGACAGTCAATGGATAGACTGTTGCCAAGTTACTGACATACTAGTCAATGAGCTAAATTGATTGTCTATCATTTTGTGTCAAGACTTAGTGGCATGTCTGTTTCTTACAGTTTCTAAATATGTATTACATTTAAAACAATTTTACCTAATTTAATTCGTAGTTTTGTGTTTATAGTCGTGAATAATATGCATTCCTAAATGCACTTGCAGACAAGGTCAATTAGGGGTGTGGATAAATGTATGTTGATTTTTTCGCAATATTTACATGCATTTACATATTTACATGTGTTTGAATACACAATTGTAGTTCAGTATGCATCATCAGTATGTGACCTTCAGCACTCACTGGATCGGTTTGCAGCGGAATGTGAAGCGGCTGGGATGAGGATCAGCACCTCCAAATCTGAGGCCATGGTTCTTAGCAGGAAACCGGTGGATTGTCTACTCCAAGTAGGGAGGGAGTCCTTATCCCAAGTGAAGGAGTTCAAGTATCTCGGGGTCTTGGTTTTCTAGAGTGAGGGGAGGATGGAGCGTGAGATTGAATAGGTGCAGCGGGAGCGGTATTGGGTGCACTTTGACGCACCGCTGAGCCAGAAGGCAAAGCTCTCGATCTACCGATCAGTCTTCGTTCCTACCCTCACCTATGGCCATGAGCAATGGGTAATGACCGAAAGGACGAGATCGCGAATACAAGCGGCCAAAATGGGTTTCCTCAGGAGGGTGGCTGGTATCTCCCTGAGGGATAGGGTGAGAAGCTCAGTCACTCGTGAGAGACTCGGAGTAGAGCCGCTGCTCCTTCGCGTAGAAATGAGCCAGTTGAGGTGGTTCGGGCATCTAGTAAGGATGCTTCCTGGTCGCCTCCCGAGGGAGGTTTTCCAGGCACATCCAACTGGGAAGAGACCACGGGGCAGACCGAGGTACAGGTGAGGTGATTACATCTCCACACTGGCCTGGGAACACCTCGGGATCCCCCAGTCAGAGCTAGTCGATGTTGCCAGGGAGAGGGAAGTTTGGAGTCCCCTGCTGAAGCTGCTACCTCCGCGACCCGATTATGGATAAGCGGGAGAAGATGGAATTGTAGTTCAAAAGTGAATTGCCCCACAATTTGAGTTAATGAATTTCTTAAAAGCTACTACTATTAACAAAAACATGAAAAAGCTAAAAACTATAGAAGCATATATAATAGGAATCATTTTTAAATTGGCAACTTACTCAGTTGCCAACTTAAAAGGGTTACATAATTATGGTAATTAAGTATATAACACTTTAATAATGTGGGAAATATATGATTAATCTGAGATGATTATTATTTAATGAGTAATCAACTTAAAACTAATTTGAGGTATATATTAAGGTATCTGGTAAGTATTTATGGGGCTGATCGTTTGACTTTGGCGAAATTGTAGCAAACTATTTGGAAACGTGCATAACCAAGGTACATACATGTTTGACAAATTTGAAAGCTTTGTACAAATCACAGGCTGAAATATGGAAATTTAAGAATGGATGTGTGCCCCACTGTGGGCAAAGTGGCGCTAAGGCAAACATTTAGTAAGATGTATCCTGTAAGGCCACACACAATTGTTAAGAGGGTCTACCAAGTTGTAAAGCCATTTTCTGAAGTGGAATTATAATTAATAGAAAAATGTTCACTGATATATAAATATTAATTTCTGCATAACTCATTTTTTTATATTTTAACTATCTTTAACGCTTTTAAGATCAGATCCATGATCCAAGGTTTTTCAATTTGGGTCAGTGGTTCTTTTAAAGTTTTCCCGAAATTGACACTGAACAAAAAAATCGACCTTACCTCCGATCTACGAAATTTGGCCGTGAATTATGGCGCACCCTAAGGGTAAAGTAGTACCAAGATGTTGGGATACTCTTGTCAGAAGTTTGGATGAAGTTCACTGCAAAATGTGTTTGACACATTCTTGGCTGGGCTGTTTATCAGAAGTCGAATAACAAACGGGTCCAAAAATATAAAAGAAGATGGACTTGCAGCAGGTTGCAAAGCAGGAATTGGGCTACCTAGCTAATGCTATTAAAAATAACTAGATTAAGTCGTGGTTGCGCCCTGTAATTCACACACATTCAGTTGTGCCAGTGTCTGATGTCTCTTTGGTGTTTTGTTGCCATGGTTGCCATGTGTCCGTATGGAACAAGGTTCGAAACATCTGGAGGATATTTAATTTATAAAGACTCGTTATTATTACAAACAGAATCCATCGTCTCGCCAGACTGATGGGAAAGGAGTATTCCATTGTTTCTATGCCAAATAACACATACACACACATATATATTTATATATATTTAAATCTAATATGTATATACATACAGTATATATATATTAGAAATTGTATGTGTTACTCTTATCTTATGTCAACACATTGCCTAAAACCTTTTGTTAAGGTTTGTCAGTGGTTACATTTATTTTTCATTTGGTTGAAAATACATATTTCAATACACACAAATACAAATATACATTTCAACCCATGGTTGTTTGCACAATGCACACAAAAAAGTCAATAAGGAACGGAATCCAACAGAACCCTGAGAACACATTGAAACCTGGGTGGTCTTGTCCAGTGGGTTCCAACCTGCCTTCCAATTTAATTTCAAAAATATATCTACAACGCTTCCATGTATGTTTAATTTGCTAATTGGCATGTTGGTGAACTGTATTGATCAACAATTCACATCACAATCATCTCATTTTTAGACAGTGATGACAACGGTGGACCATGATTACATGAACAACCAACTAGGCGGCAGGATAGCTCAGTCTGTTGGGACTTGACTTGGGAACCGGAAGGTCGCCGGTTCAAGTTCCCGAAACACCTGGGCACTGCCGAGGTGCCCTTGAGCAAAGCACCAGACCCCTACACTGCTCCCCGGGCAGCTGGATATACAATAGCTGATACCCACTGCTCCTCATTCTAGGATGAGTTAAATGCAGAGACACTCATTTCACTGTGTGTGTTTGTGTACATGTATGAGACCAATAAAGAGGATTCAATCCTCTAGCTATAGATTTAGAACTCTATAGGCCAAAAGGACCTATTTCCAAAGGACATATTTAATGAGCTACATAGAACAGAGAAGGTTCAGTATAAATATACACACTACAGTAATACAGTACATCAAAGTTCAAAGAGCACAACAGCTCAAAGCAGAAATTGAGTTGTCTGGCAGAAGCTCTTTGGTCGTCACAGGGATTCCTCCCTCGTCAGCTAAACTTGGATTATTGAGCCAAACTAGACTTCTCATGGGTGATGTAACACCACCTCAAGGTTACAATCTGTCAACGTCATACACTGTAAAAATGAATGTATCACTATTATTTATATTATTTTATACAACACTCGCTTGAGTTCTGCCCATGTATGGACATGACAGTAGATGGTAACCTTAGTAGCTCGGATGTTCACAAAGGACAACATTAACTGATGTTAACTTCACAGTTCCGCGTCCAACAGTTATGTTTTTTACTAGTTGCAATTTTTACCAATTGAAATGTGGTTAATATTGTCTGCTTAACAAATTTTCTCAAATTTCTGACTCAAATGAAAACATAAATGAGGACATTTGAACTGTAAGCCCCGGTCTTAACTACTGTGTATTTTGTCATTTATGAATTCCTATTTCAGTAGCTAACTTTCTCCTCCTGTAAAGTTGACCCAGGATGGGTTAAATGTGTGTTTAGGTAATGGCATATTTATCATCTCATTTGATATACATTTAAATACGTTCTGCTCTTAAAAATGTGTTCATTGAATACTTCAAGGATGATATATTTTCTAAAACTAGCTTGACTATAAGTATTTGAATTTGAGGACTGTTATATATTTTAATTAATTAATTTCTTTTTGCCGGTCTAGGAATATATTTCTTTGTCATTTCCCTGACTGAATTGAAGCATGGCAGTAGACATCCTGGGGAATCAGTCAAGTCCAAACATCTCCATAAGTTAAGTTAGTATTGAGCTTGGCTCCAAGACTACAGACTTCAATTTACAGAAGTTTACAAATTGCTTACTACATTTCAGGTCACTCACCTAAAGTTTGAAATAGGTTGTTTTATTCTGCATTAGGGTTTCAAAGTGAACATGTCAGCTGATTGTATGAAGAAATCGAAATGTTTGTCTAAATCTCCAAAGCGTTACCTGCAGTGGAATATAGGCTTGCCTTTTTACCATAAAAAAGACAAATGAAGCCAACTAAAATGCCCTAATCTCCCATTGGCCCCCTTCTCTGCGCAGTTTGTTACCGAAAGGTAACAGCCCTGGACATGGCGATGCACAGACCAGGGGAAGGCGCTGCCCTCTCGTTGGCTTTGTCACCAGGCTTTACTTCAGCGTTTTCCTCTTGGGGTCTCGGAAGGAGGGAAGGAACGGCAGGTACTGGAAGCATTTAAAGTGCTGGAAGAGGTTGTTGCAGAAGGGGATGTCGTAGCAGGACAGGTCGACCACATGGCCCTGTCCCGCCTCTTGGACCTTCTTACGCCAACTCTTGATCCCCCGCTCCTTTTCGGTTCCTACAACCCGGGAAAAGAACCCAATCACATCAACGGGGCTCCACAATGGCGGATATGTCATATGTCCTATAAAATAGCTGTGTTTCTGTTTGGTTGGATCTTTTTGGTTTCTTGTGTCTTGGTATTTTAAATGTGTATGTGTATGTGTACATGTGTATGTGATGTGTCAACATGTGCTAACAATGAAGTGTTGAAGGAATACCATCTGCCCCATAACATCTATCCTAACCCCATGGCTCAATGGACTCTTATTGTTTTCACACTGCATACGGTATGGACTCCCGTGTTATTCACATCCAATGCACTTTATGTTCACACTCTCTTCTAATTCCCGATTCGCTGCGCACTCGATACCAGGTTTTGATACCAAGATTCTGTTCACACACACACAGGAAGTGAAACCTGTAGTAGTTTTATTGCTTTGCACCCAAACTAGTTACTTCTGGATCGAAACCACCTCCCCAATGTGGATTAGTTAATGCTCACTAGTTGGGTAGCGAATGCGCATTACTTGCCAGTGTGAAACCGCATATACCGTATTTTAGCCCAGTGTGAAAACGATATTTGTCTGTGGAGAATTATGTATGTCAGGAACATCTTGGTACCAGCTTTGGTCCCAGACCGAGCTGAAGTGATGGACGCCTTATATTCATGTTATATATATATGATACATGGTCTGTGATGGCTGCCGTGAGAGCGCTGCGTGGTGAGGGTGTACCTGGAATGGTGTTGTCCAAAACGAATCCGAGGAAACCACCAATGAACATGTGTGTGGTAAAAAGCACCAACATAACTTGGTCCAGCTCTTTCACTCCTTCAAGAGAGAAGATTTATATCAATAACAGACCTTGGAATGGACTGGCAACTTTACTGTAGGATATTAAATACCTAAGCCCTCGCCTCATGAAGACAAAACGTCCGAGATATCTCGATGGTAAATGGACTGCATTATGCCTCAAGTTCCCCCACACACACCCAGGAGTCAGCCTCTCTAACTCCTGAGCTGCTACTGTATACACTCCGTCTGTCCATCACAATGTCATTGAAATTATTTCCAAACCTAAAATTGTCAAGCAGTGATAACATGTCCGGAATACCAGGGCTGGACAGGTAATCTGGCATACTGGGCTTTTTCCCGTTGGGCCGAGGCCACCTTGGGGGCAGATTAATATATAATCTTTAATAAAATACAAAATGGCCCAATACAGCAGGTAGACTGGTAGGCCCATTGGTTCGTCTGCTATACGGAGACGGGGGAAAGTGGGGCTTTTCATTTGTGACACTGGTCCCCGAGAGGAGTCAGACGGGGTAAAGAGCGCCTTGAGCCGGCAGATTACAACGGGAGGAGCAGCGGGACGAGTCAAGAGGATTGAGTAGTAAGCCTCCGTTGACCTCTTGAAGCCAGACAAGTTGTCCTGAAGACAGACCTGAACTTTGGAACAGGCTGTTCCCTCCTGGGAACAGCCTGTGATGGAAGGCTGGTGTCCCTGTGAGATCGGGGACTTTGGGGACACTTTGTAAGGAGGGGGCCAAATGTAAGGACAGACTTATTATTAGCTCGAAAACATTAATTGGCTTAACTGTTTCAAGAAAGTCAGAAAAGACTAGGAGATTTGTTGGATTAATGTTATTGGATTAAAAGTGGACCATGTTTATGTATGCCTGTGTGTGTGCGTGCGTGCGTGCGTGCGTGCGTGCGTGCGTGCGTGCGTGCGTGCGTGCGTGCGTGCGTGCGTGCGTGCGTGCGTGTGTGTGCATATATGTGTGGTTTGTGTGTGCATGTGTGTGTGCGTGCATGCACACATGCACTAGAGTGCTAGTGTGTGTGTATGTGTGTGTGAATGTTTGTATGTGTGTGTGTGTGTGTGTATGTGTGTGTGAATGTTTGTATGTGTGTGTGTGCGTGTGCGTGCGTGCGTGCGTGTTATGTATAAGTGTTATGTATGTGTGTTATGTATGAGTGTGTGTGTGTGCGTGCGTGTAGGTGTCAGTGGAGTGTTGGTTAATAACTGTTCCCTTAAAAACCTGAAATTCCTGCTGGAAATTGTTGTTTAAAAATGATAAATAGCAAATGGAGAAATTGGGTGCCTACGCCCCTGATGACTAATGCCTCGCGGCTGTCCGTTGTTCAGACAGTCAAGTCAAGCTCCATACTCGCACCAGACGGCCACTAGCTGGCACTGTCTGCATCAGACAATATTAAGTTAATATTTATTTCTATTTTACACAGAATATAGTATGTGAATACATAATGCCTGTTTAGTGAGGTTCATATTTTGTGATGCTTATATTATTTTTCGGATGGTCATATTTTGTCACGAATATACTTTGGAATGTTTATATTTTGTGAAATATGTATTTTGGGATGTTTATATTTCCAGATGTTTATAGTTTGTGACATATATATATATATATATATATATATATTTTATTTTTATTTTTTTTATGTTGTGACGTTTATATTTTGTGACATATACTGTGTATATTTTGTGAAGTATGTATTTTGAGATATTTATATGTGACATGTATAATTTGTTGGTGTATACATCAGCCGACAGCATCTGGGGAAAGGCACCAATGAAAAGTCTCCCCTTCTGCTGGAGGCCCCCGTAGAGGATGCTGGAGCTCGGTCAGAGTCTACGGATAGACGACACCACCTGAGGAACGTCCACACACCTTAACCTCAGCCAGAGAACTTCCTACCTGTGTCGATGACGCCAGGGTTTGAGTTGAACCAGGTGGGCAGCACCAGGCCACTGAACGTTGAGAAGCCCAGGATGAGGAGATTCCTGGACGAGTTCAGGTCCACATACTCCATATGGCAGAGAGAGGGATGATAAAATCAAACATCACAATCATGACAGTGGAAAAAACAAGGGCCACAATGAACGTGATCCTAAAAGATAAACCAAGGCCTACACTAAACAGAGCGGACAGGTTAATAGAGTCAGGGGCCAGAGAGAGAGCAGAGACTAGCCAAAAGTACACATATTCACAATATCACACATTCCCTACCAGCATGTTGTCCTTCAAATATGTTCCAACTGAAGGGTTCACATATGTGTCTATGGTGTTATAAAATACCAGTGTATAGTATATATCTTGGACTGGCTGCAAGTCAACAAACGAGGTGTTATCGGTTCCACACAGCTAAAATATAAATAAGAAATGCTCTAAGATGTTCTTGCCTCAAACTACAAATGGATCTTCACTTCACTGTTTGGATACGGACAATCTTACTGTGACTGGAGGAGTGTCCCAATAAAGTGTAAACATTGTTAAAACCGTTAACATAAACAGAACCCAAAAGTTTGCAACAACCTGCTGATTCGAATACATAGAAAAGAACTTCTGTTTACATTTTGCTTGGCGTGCGGCCGATGGGATTCCCATAAAGTGTGAGCGTTCCGACAAAGCAGGAGGGACCAAAACGATTCTGTGTATTTAACATATCTACCTGGAGGTTGGATATTCCCACAGCTGCAATCATTCCAAACATAACCAGGAACATGCCTCCGATAACCGGCTCGGGAATCGTGATGAAAACCGCTCCAAACTTTCCGAAGATTCCCAGGACGATCATCAGGATTCCCGTGGTCTGGATAACTAGTCGGCTGCCAACCTATCACAAAACCGGACCAGGGGTCAGGGAGGGCCGCTCCCAATCAGAACCCTGTATAGTTCTCCAAACTCCCCAAGACTTTTGTAGAAGGTGTGACCAGGGGTCACCATGTATGTGTGTATGTCTTCTAGAAGATGTGACCATGTGACCAGGGGTCTACTAGAAGATGTGACCATGTGACCAGGGGTTTTCTAGAAGATGGGACCATGTGACCAGGGGTCTTCTAGAAGATGGGACCATGTGACCAGGGGTCTACTAGAAGATGGGACCATGTGACCAGGGGTCTTCTAGAAGATGGGACCATGTGACCAGGGGTCTACTAGAAGATGGGACCATGTGACCAGGGGTCTTCTAGAAGATGGGACCATGTGACCAGGGGTCTACTAGAAGATGGGACCATGTGACCAGGGGTCTACTACTAGAGTATGTGAAGATATAGAAGATGATACTACATACAGTATGGTGTTTCTCCTGGTTTATCGGTCAAATGAAACAATGTGATGTGATTATATGTAAAAACACAGGCTGTACCTTTAGATGTACGAGAAGTGTATCGTTAGCAACACGGACAATTTCCAATTCACATCTGGATGTACTAGAATTGACGGCTATTGCTCAACAGAACATTGGCAGGCGCCTTGAACTCCATCTGTTGGAGGGAGGGTGAAGTCGGACCGAGTGAGCAACAACATAAGTGCGGCCAACCTATCTTATCCATCATAAGTTCTTTTCTTTTTCGTGTTCGGAAAATAGGTTGAAACTATGTTTGAGACTTCAATCAATCAAAAGGCCAAAAATCTAAAATACTAGTTTTATGATATTCAATTGTGAGGACAGGATCCCATTCTTTCTCCCAATCCTATTCCATCCCTTTTGAAATGTCTTGTAAAACTGAACCAGTGGGAAAAACTAATCCAGTCCCCCCCCGTCCCCCGGGCGGACCTTGGTGATCCCCAGGGCGGCGATGTTCTGGCTGTAGGACGTGGTGCCGTTCCCTGTGCCCCACAGCGCCGCCAGGACACAGCCCAGGCCCTCCACCGCGATGCCCCGGTTGATGGCGTGCGTGGGCGGGGGCGGAGCGCCGGAGAGGCGGGCGCAGGCGTAGTAGTCGCCGATGGACTCCATGGTGGAGGCCAGCACGCCCGCCGTCATGCCCAGCACCGACGACACGCTGATGGTGGGCAGCCCCCACTGACCTGGAGGGGGGGACGGGGGGACGGGGGGGGGGGACAGGCGCAACCTCAAACATGCACTCCCCCAAAGATGGAATGGGCAAAGTGTTGGAATCAGATTGTGGAGTGTGTGTGTGGTTGTGTCACCTGGCCTGAGTCAGACTGATTACTGTATGGCTGGTGAGGCTGCACACCTGTGGGTCTTTATTAATTAAGGCCCACGGGTTAATTGGTTAGTTGGAATGTACAATAGCGATACAAGGACCCACAGGTGTGCAGCCTCACCAGCCATAGAGGAATCAGTCTGACTCAGGCCAGGTGAGGCTGCTTCAACCACACACACTCCACACATGTTGTGCATATACACATTTGCTTAAAAGGCACGCCGAAATATGCACAGAGACACACGCACACGCTCATGCAAATAAGACAGATGTTGTCAGATGATGTCAACATCCATAATATTTGTTCCCTCAAGACGTACAACAAACGAGAATTTTTTTTACATATTTGTACTACAAAGAGACTTTGTACTTTTTGAAAGTACAAAGCTGATTTTATCATTTCAGTATTATATTAATATCATATTCCCTGCAGCAGGTGGCCAGATCTCTCTCTCTCTCTCTCTCTCTCTCTCTCTCTCTCTCTCTCTCTCTCTCTCTCTCTCTCTCTCTCTCTCTCTCTCTCTCTCTCTCTCTCTCTCTCTCTCTCTCTCTCCTCTCTCTCTCTCTCTCTCTCTCTCTCTCTCTCTCTCTCTCTCTCTCTCTCTCTCTCTCTCTCTCTCTCTCTCTCTCTCTCTCTCTCTCTCTCTCTCTCTCTCTCTCTCTCTCTCTCTCTCTCTCTCTCTCTCTCTCCTCTCTCTCTCTCTCTCTCTCTCTCTCTCTCTCTCTCTCTCTCTCTCTCTCTCTCTCTCTCTCTCTCTCTCTCTCTCTCTCTCTCTCTCTCTCTCTCTCTCTGCACAGGAGATCAATTCCCAATTCCTTGACCGGTCACAAAGTTTTGACAGCTGTATCTTTACCATGTAAGGTAGCAATAAGCACACAGAGATGGTGAGAGAGAATGAGGGAGCGAGAGCAAGAGAGAGAGAAGAGAGAGAGAATGAGGGAGCGAGAGCAAGAGAGAGAGAGCGAGAGCGACGCTGTGATTTACAAGCAGAGAGTAACCAAAAGATAAAAGAATATCTAATTTGATCCCTTCACCGGATAGAGAAAGGTGCTCTAACCTGGGTAGGGAACGTGGAACCACGGGGCGCTGATCACGGAGTCCAGGTTGATATCGGTCCGGGCCGCGAAGCCGTACTGGTCCGACTTGGACGGCAGGACCTCGAAGACGGTTAGCAGGAAACAGACCAACCAGCCCCCACACATCCCAAACAGGGCCTACGGGAGGCAGGGGGGAGACAAGACAGCTTTAAGTGGCGGTTTCCATCGCTGCAATGGTTAAGTAAAGTGATTGAACTTAAAAGTCATGGGACCCCTTTAACCTCATCATGTTTCAGAAAGGCTTTTTTTTTAAAGTTTTAAGCGTTTTAAGTGATACCTCGTGAGTTGGGTTTTAACTTTGAAGGCTCAGTGGAGAAGGTTGCAGGCTTTGATCATGGGACGGTTTTCAGTTGGCTGAAGTGAACATTTAAAGTTTAGTCAGTTTGGGGTGTGTGTGTGTGTGTGTGTGTGTGTGTGGTGTGTGTGTGTGTTCCTTTGAGTCTCGGTTGTCATTCTCCACCAGTTCACCAGATGCCGTCAAACTGTTCTACTGGTGCTCTATCTCCTGCAACACTTCATTCTCCTCACCAGAGCTTCCTCGTTCATCTTTGTCCTTCGTCAGATCGTTGTACCGAGTTGTCATGTTTGTGTATTTTGGTTCATTGTCGTGAGCTTCGTTGCATCCTATTTTCCCCGGACTGCCATGCCGGTGAGCTTTTGTTAGTTTGTTTATCTCCAGATCAAACCGGCTTGCCTTCTGCCTTCTGCATGCGGGTCCTCTCTCCCGAGTTCCTGTCAGCCTGACAGCACCCGCCCTCACAGAGTTGTTAAACGGGAGGGGGAACTTTCATGTCTGCTACTTCCAGTGGCTGTTTCCTATTGGCCGCGAGACCCTCGCTGGAGCCAGTGTGTCGTCGGTTCTGTGATCTGTTATGGATTCTACTGTGTCTGTTTTTCCTCAAAACCTTTCGTAGAAGTTCTCCTACTAAAACAGGGGGTGGTTTAGTCGCCCTAGAATGACATCCAGGCTTCGGGATAAGGAAGGCCATATGAGTGCCTTTACATCTGAACACACTTGACTGAAGGCTTTATGGATCTGACTCAACCCAAAACAAAAATGTGTTTGCAGTCACACGTGACGGTGGTCACATGGTGATTAGATTGGGGTGTTTTGGGGTTGGTTAGCAGAGCAGTTGCATAGGACTTTGTGCTGTGCCATAAGCAATATCGTTCTCAAAACTTTCAATACAGGTAAAGAGTACGACAGTTTTACATTACGTTCCATTTCATCAATTTGCAGACCCTTTTATTCCATGTGACTACTAAGTTAAGCTAAGTGAGCTGTCACGATGGGGTAATTAGGTGGGACTCAGAATGCAGACCCAAGACACAGTGGAGCTATAACATAAAGCTTTATTTAAAGCAAACACAACACAAGAGTGAACGGGGACAGGCAAGGGGTCTGGAAACCGGGAAGTCGGATCAGCGTAGTACCGGCAGGTAGTAGACAGGCGCGTGGTCCAGACGGGGGAGGAGCGGCGCTGTCAGATGGGGACAGTGTGACGTCGGCGTGCGGTCGGCCAGCGCGCGGTCGGCCAGCGCGCGGTCGGCCAGCGCGCGGTCGGCCAGCGCGCGGTCGGCCAGCGCGCGGTCGGCCAGCGCAGCGCTGTCAGACGGGGACAGCGTGACGTCCACAGCGTTGGCAGACGGGGGAGGAGCGGCGCTGTCAGACAGGGACAGTGTGGCGTCAGCAGCGTCGGCAGGCAGGGACAGCGCGACGTCGGGGGCCCCTCTGATGAGGGAAGCAACGGTGGTTGCCAGGTTCCTAAGCTGGTCCCTCATGACCTGCAGCTCTTGACCCAACCGTCCGTACTGGGAATCACCCACGGGCTTCCACTGGTCGTGTACGCCGGGGGCCATCCGGGCTAATATGACCTTCCACTCCTTCTCCTGCTCCCGCAGCGCTTGAACCCGTGATCCGTCACGGCTCCTCAGGGAATCGATCAGGTGCATCACCCGTTCGAGATCGCCGGGGCCCAGGTTGGCTAACCGGTGATCCCTCAGCTCCAGCTTCAGTTGCTCCACCAGAGCGAGGTCGCCAGGGTCCATCGGGGCTAGGTCCATGATGCGTCTCATGTCATTGAGAGACTGCAATATTTGCCTCCACTGGTCGAGGTCGCTGGGGTCCATATTGGTTAGGTCGTTCTGTCACGATGGGGTAATTAGGTGGGACCCAGAACGCAGACCAAGACACAGTGGATCTATAACGTAAAGCTTTATTTAAAGCAAACTAAACACAAGAGTGAACGGGGAAGGGCAAGGGGTCTGGATACCAGGAAGTCGGATCAGCGTAGTACCGGCAGGGAGTAGACAGGCGCGTGGTCCGGGGCAGGCGAGGGGTCTGGATACCGGGAGGTCGAAGTAGCGACAGGCATAGACCGGCGAGTGACGCGGGACAGGCAATGAATCTGGATTCCGGGATATCGGCATAATGATTCTGTCCAGAGTGTACCAAAGTACAAAGTAGCAAGCATAAAGTACAACGTAGCATGAACAAAGTACGACGTGCGACCTAACAAAGGGGTAACAGGACGCCAGGGTATATATACCCCCAGGTGAGGTGATTAGTCATTAGACACTGCAATTGCTGACAGTTGTGTGCGCGCACGTGGCTGTCAACCACCATAACCGTGACATGAGCCCAGTCAAACAATAGCTGAATGAACCTCCGGATGACGACCGGTGGAGGAGAATGTCAACAGAATGGAGTTCCACATGTGTGTGCTGCGCATCACCGAAACCCAGGCATTCCAGTCATTATTGGTGGGGTATGTCTAGCCTCCATAAAAACAATCTCAGCGTGGCAATGTGTGACCTCTCTTGGGGGGGGGGGGGGGGGTCAAAAATATGATGCTAAGCCTCCACATCACACGGTCTGCAGCATCCCCTCTTCTTCAGAACAGTAATATTACTGTAATATTACAGTAATAGTAATAATTCCTCAGCAACCAGTCATCCGGTTGTAATTGTGTTGCCCCAGCGCTGCAGCAGACATCACTGTCTGCTGCACAGACCCGAGCCCAAGTGAAGTCAGTGTCATGTTTGTCAACAATATAATATAAATACAGGGTGGTTTTCTTACTGGAAATGATGCGATTGATCAATGCGATTGTTAAATCTCTCAGTCAAGCGTGTCTGTCATTTAAGACATAAGACAGAAATAAGACAGCCACTTGACAGGGTTGAAGCTTGCGTGGCGTAGAGGCAGTTAAGCTAACCCAGGGTTCGGGAAGCTTTTCAGTTGGCAAAGCTGTCGAAATCGAAAATCCTTTTTTAGGTATCTTTTTAGGATTCATTCATTGCAAATTAGACATGACCCCATTTAGGATGATGAAAAATAATGCTTTGTAATTTCTGGCAATTGATCATCTACTCTGATTATTGATGGTATTATTATGGTTAATAGATACGTAAAAAAATGACCCTGACTTTGTGACTTTGTCCAATGAAAATATAGCTTTGGATCCCAGAAAGACAGTTCTCCAATATATTTTATATATCAGATATATTATTATTTAAGTAATACAATCTATTTTCAGCCTTATTGGTCAGCCATATACAATCAGTGAAAGACTTCTCTAGACCTCTAGCGCTATGGCGTTCTGACACTCCGGAGCTAAGCACATACTGTAGGTACGGGTACTGGACAGGTGAGATGACATGGCAAGGAGGGAAAGAACGCAGGTGAAACTCACAGAGAACAGTTTGAAGAGGGGATACTGAAAGACGATCCACTTCCTGTCCTTGTAGGCGATCATGGGAACGTTGACCTTGCTCAGATAGAGAGAGAACAGCAGAATCAAACCCACCGTCCTGTTTATATGAACAAAGAAAAAAGCGGGAAAACCATCAGAGGAAGAGAAAAACTAACGAAATGGTAGACAGTTCAACATTATCAACATTATCACTAGCAGAATTTCTAACAGAAGCTAATTTTAAGCTAACTTTTGCAGTTCGCACAAAATAAAAAAAGGAAATGCGAATAAGTTGTGTTTCCATCAACTAGTTGGAGCGAACAAACTACGTCAGCGATGGCGGATATCGGGCGGTGACAGACTGTATAAATAACAGCGGTGATAATCGAGAGGTAAACACAACCACGTGAGACAAAATGAATAGCAACGTTATATGCATGTTATATCAGTGGCGTTGCGCAATATTTCGGGGCTCCCCGCAGGTCGGACCATGGGGCCCCGCCCCCTCCCCTAAATCAATAAGAGTGACATGGGATAGACATCGCGGCCACTTTTTTAAATGTTTATTTTTTCAGGCATCTTTTGTAAACAGTAGAGGTCAGTAGGAACTCATGTGTACACTGTTGTACGGTGTTGTCGCGATCGTGAAGTCCAACGGGGGGGGGGGGGGGGGGGTTGTCGCAATCGTGAAGTCCAACAGGGGGGGGGGGGGGAAATCTAAGAGGATAGCCTACAGTGGGGGTGGGGGCCTCCTAAGCTCCGGGGCTCCCCCGCAAAACGCTCAAAGGCTTGTCAAATCCTTTGGCGTGGATGAGACCCAGGAATAATTTGTTCTTCTCATCGGTCCACACGCACATGTTGTTGCTAGCCTTGTTTTCGGGTCATAGGAACACTTGAGAAGAAGTCGACAGTGTAAGTCACGTGAGTTCAAAGTTCACTATGTCAGAATTTATTCGACAAAGTTGTTTCCATCTCAGCTTTTGCAAATTAACTCAATTGGAATCAGTCAAAAAACACCTCAAGCAAGCGTATCAACCTTTATGCGAATCAGAGGAAGTTGATTTGAATTTGGCCGTTCCATCAACATGTTCTAATGCACTACAAGTGGCGTGTGTTTAGTTCACAGAAACAAAACATTACATTGCCATTAAAAAAAAACAGATGAACTATGAGCAAAGTAACGCTCATTGACTCGCAGCCGAAAGGTTCTGAGTTCAAACCCTATTACCACAGCCTATATAGGCAAGATGCCGTAACCCCCTACTTGCTTTTAACGACACGTACCTGTTGTCACGAGAGAGGGAGAGGGTTGGACCCCGAACGCAGACAAGTGCAGTGATACGAGACGGCTTTATTTCCCAAAACACACAAAACACAAGGGTACACGGGGAGGACGATCCGCGGAGATCCGGGACAGGGGAAGGAGTCTGTACCGGGGTATCGGGTGCGGAGTACCGGCAGGTAGTTGGCAGGCGATGGGTACCAGACGGGAGAACTACGTGCATAGTAGAGTAACGACCTCACGCTGGGGTAAAGGAAAGACAACGTATATATACCCCAGGTGAGGTGATGAACAAATTACACGGGGAGATTGTGTCCAGGTGTGTGTGTGTGTGTGTGTGTGTGTGTGTGGGGCCAGCGCACGTGGCTTGGCCACGCCCCCTGCCAACCAACGTGATTGTTTGTTGACAGGGGCGTGTGTGCGCTGCTAGCGCACGTGGCTAGACCACGACCCCCTGCCAACCACCGTAGCCGTGACACCTGTCTCATCAAAGAAATGTCATCACTATTAATAGATTTGGTTAAAATGATTTTATACAGTAAACAGTTTCTTCACATACACCCAGATGGTTCACCCAGATGGTTCTAGGAGCAAAGCGCCGTATTGAGAGTGAAGGGGGCCAGGTATAAGAAAAAGCTAAGAAGTAGGTGGGGGAGTAGCAGTAGCTAATAGTGAGATAATCTGGGATAATCTGGCCCTTTCAAAACCCTTTTAATGAGTTGAGTCACAAAAGACATGAGCTGGGTATCGCGGGAAGCTGAGGAGGGCTAACATCGTCCTGCATTGGACAGAGAGGAAAAGCACAGCAGGGCTGTACATTGGAGACATCACAAAACTGCAAGCAAGAAATTCTCCACTTGGCATCCCACGTGTAGAAACCAGTAAAACCTTAACCCTTGGTGGTCGTGGAGAAGGCCAGGGGATGTCTCACAGGCTTAACAGGGATCACAAGGGTTCTCGTAAGTGAGTTGATAGTGAGTCGGCAAATGGCGTGAGGACCACCTCCCTGTGCTGAATGAGGGGGGGGAAGAGTACTGGCTAGCTGGGGAGTTCCACAAGCAGCCAAAAGGCACTGGGTTCGAGCCCCATGTCCACACAACCTCCCTGCATGAGACAGCCTTGAGCAAGACTTAATGACAAACGTACACCTGCATGAATTATCTAAATTCACAGTGCCACCTAGTGTAACATGGCCTAGAACATATGTTTATATATATACTGTACAAAAAAATAAATATATTACTGTATATAATATAAATATGTATACACATATATTACAACATTGAGTGCTGGAAATACTATTGCATGTGCACGAGATACAATAAGTTATAGAAGTTAGTTTTTTGTGGTCACGTTTCAGGCGGTTCGCCCCGCTGAAGTAGGTCCCAACAGCACTACTTCCCACTTGAAACCACTTATGTTTGGCTGAATGCCTTCATATGATGTTTTATGTCCGCATTTCCACCGCACATGACTGAAAATGTGCTCTTGCAGTGTCAATTATCTTTGATTTTCACATGAGAGGGTGAGGGCCTGTGAAGGACCAAGTGCTTTTTAACAAAAGGGTGTTTTATTCTACCCAAACAATACAAGTCCCAGTGACTGGGAAATACACATTAAAAAGGAAAACCGAGGTCCAAATAATTAAACGATGGGTGCAGGAGCACATAAAACATACCATCAGACGTCCAGGAACTGAAATTCAAGCGTGACCTGAGGGAGACTAAAACCCAGCCTTCACAGTGCTAGTGATTTGAAACGGTGTAGAATGGACAGACCTAATATAATAATGGTCATATCCTAATGAAAATACATATGGTGCGTGCATTAGCACATACACGTGGGACCGCATTAAACTGCGGCACACGGTCCCGGTTTGGAGGTTTGAAAATGTGGTCATCCTAGATTTTAATGTTATGCATTCAGATGCGCTGTGTTGTCCGCATACACGGACAACACAGTGATGGGAAGGAGTTTCACTTTCAGGGAGGTAAAGGACTTTTGTGAGTATCTCGTAAAATTTGGTTTCAATTCCCATGGCATTCGGCTGAAATGATGAACAGCATACTGGTGGTGATTTAACAGGAAACTTCTCTCTGTAGCTCTAATGCAACCACCTAAAAAGTCTGTGGTAAATTTAAACTTACGTCAAGTGTACCCCCATTTAAATTTCATCCATCTTCTACCCCTTATCCGGGTCGGTTCGTGGAGGTAGCAGCTCCAGCAGAGAACCCTAAATGTTCCTCTCCTGGCCACATCTATCAGCTCTTCCTGGGGGATCCCAAGGCGTTCCCAGGCCAGCGTGGAGATGTAGTCACCTGTACCTTGGTCTGCCCCGTGGTCTCCTCCTCCCACCTGTACCTTGGTCTGCCCCGTGGTCTCCTCCCACCTGGACCTTGGTCTGCCCCGTGGTCTCCTCCCACCTGGACCTTGGTCTGCCCCGTGGTCGTCTCCTCCCACCTGTACCTTGGTCTGCCCCGTGGTCGTCTCCTCCCACCTGTACCTTGGTCTGCCCCGTGGCCTCCTCCCACCTGTACCTTGGTCTGCCCCGTGGTCTCCTCCTCCCACCTGGACCTTGGTCTGCCCCCTGGTCTCCTCCTCCCACCTGTACCTTGGTCTGCCCCGTGGTCCCCTCCTCCCACCTGGACCTTGGTCTGCCCCATGGTCTCCTCCTCCCACCTGGACCTTGGTCTGCCCCGTGGTCTCCTCCTCCCACCTGGACCTTGGTCTGCCCCGTGGTCTCCTCCTCCCACCTGGACCTTGGTCTGCCCCGTGGTCTCCTCCCAGCTGGAGGCTAAAAGCTCCCTAGGGAGGCGACCAGGAAGCATCCTTACTAGAGGCCCGAACCGCCTCCTTTATCATCCATCAGTCACTTGATTGTTCTTTTTATTGATATTTGTGTTGTGTATAGTATTATAATATTCATACTGCGGGAGGGAACGGGGAGTGAGCATTCCATTGTACAAAATCTTGATTTTTGAATCTTGAATAAACAGGCTCCTTTCTCTCTCTCACGAGTGACTGAGCTTCTCACCCTATCCCTCAGGGAGATACCAGCCACCCTCCTGAGGAAACCCATTTTGGCCACTTGTATTCATGACCTCGTCTTTTCAGTTATTACCCATAGTTCATGACCTTAGGTGAGGGTAGGAACGAAGACTCAGCTCTCTTTTGGTCACAATGGTGCAGTAAAGGGCACCCAATACCGCTCCCGCTGCACCTATTCTCCAGTCAAGCTCACACTGTCCCCTCACTAGAGAACAAGACCCTGAGATACTTCTTCACTTGGGCAGCAGTAGCTCAAGAGGTAGAGCTGAATGCCTTCATATGATGGTTTATGTCCGCATTTCCACCGCACATGACTGAAAATGTGCTCTTGCAGTGTCAATTATCTTTGATTTTCACATGAGAGGGTGAGGGCCTGTGAAGGACCAAGTGCTTTTTAATAAAAGGGTGTTTTATTCTACCCAAACAATACAAGTCCCAGTGACTGGGAAATACACATTAAAAAGGAAAACCGAGGTCCAAATAATTAAACGATGGGTGCAGGAGCACATAAAACATACCATCAGACGTCCAGGAACTGAAATTCAAGCGTGACCTGAGGGAGACTAAAACCCAGCCTTCACAGTGCTAGTGATTTGAAACGGTGTAGAATGGACAGACCTAATATAATAATGGTCATATCCTAATGAAAATACATATGGTGCGTGCATTAGCACATACACGTGGGACCGCATTAAACTGCGGCACACGGTCCCGGTTTGGAGGTTTGAAAATGTGGTCATCCTAGATTTTAATGTTATGCATTCAGATGCGCTGTGTTGTCCGCATACACGGACAACACAGTGATGGGAAGGAGTTTCACTTTCAGGGAGGTAAAGGACTTTTGTGAGTATCTCGTAAAATTTGGTTTCAATTCCCATGGCATTCGGCTGAAATGATGAACAGCATACTGGTGGTGATTTAACAGGAAACTTCTCTCTGTAGCTCTAATGCAACCACCTAAAAAGTCTGTGGTAAATTTAAACTTACGTCAAGTGTACCCCCATTTAAATTTCATCCATCTTCTACCCCTTATCCGGGTCGGTTCGTGGAGGTAGCAGCTCCAGCAGAGAACCCTAAATGTTCCTCTCCTGGCCACATCTATCAGCTCTTCCTGGGGGATCCCAAGGCGTTCCCAGGCCAGCGTGGAGATGTAGTCACCTGTACCTTGGTCTGCCCCGTGGTCTCCTCCCACCTGTACCTCGGTCTGCCCCGTGGTCTCCTCCTCCCACCTGTACCTTGGTCTGCCCCGTGGTCTCCTCCCACCTGGACCTTGGTCTGCCCCGTGGTCTCCTCCCACCTGGACCTTGGTCTGCCCCGTGGCCTCCTCCCACCTGTACCTTGGTCTGCCCCATGGTCTCCTCCTCCCACCTGGACCTTGGTCTGCCCCGTGGTCTCCTCCTCCCACCTGGACCTTGGTCTGCCCCGTGGTCTCCTCCTCCCACCTGTACCTTGGTCTGCCCCGTGGTCTCCTCCCAGCTGGAGGCTAAAAGCTCCCTAGGGAGGCGACCAGGAAGCATCCTTACTAGAGGCCCGAACCGCCTCCTTTATCATCCATCAGTCACTTGATTGTTCTTTTTATTGATATTTGTGTTGTGTATAGTATTATAATATTCATACTGCGGGAGGGAACGGGGAGTGAGCATTCCATTGTACAAAATCTTGATTTTTGAATCTTGAATAAACAGGCTCCTTTCTCTCTCTCACGAGTGACTGAGCTTCTCACCCTATCCCTCAGGGAGATACCAGCCACCCTCCTGAGGAAACCCATTTTGGCCACTTGTATTCATGACCTCGTCTTTTCAGTTATTACCCATAGTTCATGACCTTAGGTGAGGGTAGGAACGAAGACTCAGCTCTCTTTTGGTCACAATGGTGCAGTAAAGGGCACCCAATACCGCTCCCGCTGCACCTATTCTCCAGTCAAGCTCACACTGTCCCCTCACTAGAGAACAAGACCCTGAGATACTTCTTCACTTGGGCAGCAGTAGCTCAAGAGGTAGAGCGGGCGCCCTCGGTGGTTGAATGTGTGTATGAATGTGAGGCATAACTTGTAAAGGGCTTTAGATAAAAGCGCTATATAAATGCAGGTAGGCAATCCACCGACAATCCTCAGATTTAGAGGGGCTGATCCTCATCCAAGCTGCTTCACACCCCGCTGCAAACTGATCTAGTTAGTGCTCAATGTCACAGATTGATGACCCCATCAAGACCACATCATCTGCAAACAGCCATTACGCAATCCTGAGCCCACCGTACTGCAACCCCTCCCGTCGATGACTTAGCCTTGAAATCCTGTCCATGAAAATCACAAACAGGATAGGTGACAAAGTGCAGCCCTGGCGGAGTGACTTACTACCGAAGATCCAGACAAATCTCTCGCTTTGGGAGTACAGATGGCCCTCAGTAGTGACCCCCGCACCCCATACTCCTGCAGCACCCGCCACAGTATCTCCCAGGGACCCGATCATATGCCTTCTCCAAATCCACAAAGCACATGTAGACCGGGTGGGCCCCAAGCCCCCTCCAGGATCCTTGCGAGAGTAAAAAGCTGGTCTGTTGTTCCACGACCAGGACGGACACCGAATTATTCCTCTCCAATCCGTGGTTTGACTATGGGCTGGATCCTCCTTTTCAGCACCTTGGAGTAGACTTTCCCAGGGAGGCTAAGTAATGTGATAAAACTAACCTGTCTCACGGCAGTCTAAGCCCAGCTCACATTCCCTATTAGTGGGTGAACAATCAACCCCTGGTGAATTCTTCTTCACAATGACCCTATTCAATTTGTTGGACCAAAATTGTATCTTGTGCCCACAAATATTAATCCAAACAACCATCTTCATGTGAATGTCTAAAGTACTGGACGGATGTGGATGGGCGGTGGGACTCACAAGGCCGCGATGCCCCAGTGGGAGCCACACTTCTTCCCGGCCTCGGTGAACAGCGACAGGCCGATGAGGTTGATGGTGGGAGCGATGGCCAGCGGGCCGATGAAGCGGAGAACCAGACCCACCAGTCCGGTCAGGCCCAGGAGGACCTGGAGCAGGGAAGACACCAGGATGGCCCCCTGGATCTGGGGATGCCAAGGCATAGCAATATTATATGACCACTTTTGCACACCCACCTCAACAGTATTATATATATGTACTGTATATTTGTATGTATTTATATTTATATTCTAGTTTAGATTTTGACATTGATCTTTTATTTTATTGTAGTTTGATATCAAGCATTGTTGAGGAGCCTGATACTTAAGATTTCATTGCCTGAACCAGACTTTTCTGAATTAGTAGATTTCTGTTATGCCATTAAATGAGTTGAACCATGGCTAAACTTCAATTGGAAGTAGTTATATTTCATTTGTGTTCAGAGCTCCTGTCGCCTAATGGCAGCAAGGGCTCTATGCCAATGTCCGTATTACACACACTATAATCATTATAGTGTGTGTAATACGGACATTGGCATAGAGCCTTATACATTATAGTATCATGTATATGGCTTTGTTGTTGAAATCTCCTAATAGGAACTTGACTACTACAAATAAATACATTACACCGGCACCAGGCAAAAATTACATCCATCCATCTTCTCCCGCTTATCCGTAATCGGGTCGCGGAGGTAGCAGCTCCAGCAGGGGACTCCAAACTTCCCTCTCCCTGTCAACATCGACAAGCTCTGACTGGGGGATCCCGAGGTGTTCCCAGGCCAGTGTGGAGATGTAATCACCCCACCTGTGGTCTCTTCCCAGTTGGATGTGCCTGGAAAACCTCCCTCGGGAGGCGACCAGGAAGCATCCTTACTAGATGCCCGAACCACCTCAACTGGCTCCTTTCTACGCGAAGGAGCATCAGCCCTACTCCGAGTCTCTCACGAGTGACTGAGCTTCTCATCCTATCCCTCAGGGAGATATCATCCACCCTCCTGAGGAAACTCATTTTGGCCGCTTGTATTCGCGATCTCGTCCTTTCGGTCATTACCCATTGCTCATGGCCATAGGTGAGGGTAGGAACGAAGACTGATCGGTAGATCGAGAGCTTTGCCTTCTGGCTCAGTTCTCTTTTGGTTACAACGGTGCGCCAAAGTGCACCCAATACCGCTCCCGCTGCACCTATTCTCCTGTCAATCTCATGCTCCATCCTCCCCTCATTCGAGAACAAGACCCCGAGATACTTGAATAGACAATCCACCGGTTTCCTGCTAAGAACCATGGCCTCAGATTTGGAGGTGCTGATCCTCATCCCAGCCACTTCACATTCCGCTGCAAACCGATCCAGTGAGTGCTGAAGGTCACATACTGATGACGCAAACAGGACCACATCATCTGCAAACAGCAGCGATTCAATCCTGAGCCCACCATACTGAAACCCCTCCCCTCCATGACTACGCCTTGAAATCCTGTCCATGAAAATCACAAACAGGATGGGTGACAAAGCGCAGCCCTGGCGGAGGCCAACACCCACTGAGAACAGGCCTGACTTTCTACCGAGAATCCGGACACAGCTCTTGCTTTGGGAGTAGAGAGATTGGATGGCCCTCAAAAGTGACCCCCGCACCCCATACTCCCGCAGCACCCCCCACAGTATTTCCCGAGGGACCCGATCATATGCCTTCTCCAAATCCACAAAACACATGTAGACCGGATGGGCATACTCCCAAGCCCCCTCCAGGATCCTTGCAAGAGTGAAAAGCTGGTCCGTTGTTCCACGACCAGGGCGGAATCCGCATTGTTCCTCTTCAATCTGAGGTTCGACTATCGGCCGAACCCTCCTTTCCAGCACCTTGGAGTAGACTTTCCCAGGGAGGCTGAGTAATGTGATACCCCTGTAATTGGCACACACCCTCTGGTCACCCTTTTTGAACAGGGGTACCACCACCCCCGTTTGCCACTCCTCAGGCTCTGTCCCAGACTTCCACGCAATGTTGAAAAGACGTGTCTAAAATTAAAAACTTTATTTGAAGATACACATTTTTCTGAAGCTCTCCGTTATGTTTTCTATTTATATACAGTATATTATTCTATATAACCCTAACCTAAAATGAGAAAATAACTTTTTTATTTTTAAATTTGAAATTTATTATAGAGTACTTGACAGTCAGTTAAGTAAAATGCCTGCAGATGTTGGTACAACTACCAGGCTACTTTAATGTATATCACAGCAGAGGCCCCGCTGAGCTCGTAACTCAAGTTAGACGTTATGATGTTCCTGGACAGCTTTGAAATTGAGTTGAATACCTTCTCTACATCTATCATGTTAGACAGGCGTTAAACCTCAGTCGGTTAATTAGCTTCCAAACATGATATACTATATCTTATTGGTCTGTTTCGTAAAACTAATAGAGGAGTCAGCTAAGCAACCCGCCAACGTTATAAATATGCTAACTTAATAGTGGATTCTTAGCTCTACAGTTAGCTTTTCAAAAGCAATGGAGCCACCGAAAGCTACTTGTAAAATAGGCAAGAGCAGTAAATTGAATATTCTTCAAATCAGTCTTGTTGCTGCTTCAACGTGCCCAGACTCCAGATAGAAAAAAATAACATTACAGATGATTCTGTCACGTTACTGATTAATTAATAAGTAATAATAATACTGTGGTTGGGTAATGCTGACGATACTCTCCTGTAATCTCTTACCTCGCGCATCCGGGACATCCAGACCTCTTCCGGGTCTCCCGTTGTGCCGTTAGCCGAGTCCATGGAGGAGGAGTTCCCGGGGGCCGGGCACTGCCACTTGGGCAGGGCCAGGATGGCCAGTGTGGGGGTGATCAGGCTGAAGGTACCCCCCTGGAGTATTGGTAACCTGGACGATTGATTGGGTAGAAATGTTGAAGATCAATCCATTTCAAATGGAATGTTTGTCATTGTCCCAATGCAGAAGCAGGCTCCTAGTACCTCCATCTCCTATAGACATGTGTTGACATGCTAAATATATATTGGCTCCTGTTAGCTCCAGACCACCAAGGGTCATAAGGGCCCTCTCAGTTGTATTCTTTGTATTTTAAGCATAATGTATGGCGACCAGATGCCAGATGACCAGTGTCAGCCTAAACTGAAATGAGGTGCCATGAATAAAATCTTTATGTATTAAGTGTTTTTTCGGGCAGCAATTACTAATTCTGAGTTAACAAGTTTTTAGGAAAAGTTTCAAGTATTTAGGACAAAATGGATTCCTAGTCAGTTTACTGTTGTAATGCTTCAGTCCTGTTGGTACCACCTGTTGATGTCCACATGGCTACAGTACAGAGAAAGCTGTAGGTATTGTATAGGTATTGATTTGTATGATTATTTCGATCATCCATAGGCCAGATTGTACATGATGCCTCTCACACATGTCATTTCACTTGATATTAAACGTTAATAATCCACCATCCACGTTATCATGAATATTCAATATTCAAGTCTGCTCAATATTGCATGAAGAATTATCTTCACAAACTATAGCGTCCAGTGACCTCTGCCTTGCAGTCAAACCAAGGTTC
>CM051010.1:8040795-8068295 GCA_027704905.1 Muraenolepis orangiensis | reverse complement strand
GAACGCCAGGATGTAGTGCTGAAGGGAGGGGGGGGGGGGGGGAGAAGGGTTGGACTGGAGGAACTGGATGGCACACATAGAGACACACACACACACACACACACACACACACACACACACACACACACACTACATACACACTTCCTTCAGCAGTGAATTTCTGCCATTGGTGACCAACATTGAAATTTCATTTAATTTTGTATTACATTTTACAAAAACATTATTACAATAAGTGGTTGCGCTTCATTATTATTATTATTATTAGTAGTAGTAGTAGTAGTAGTAGTAGTAGTAGTAGTAGTTGTAGTAGTAGTAGTAGTATTATAATAAAATAGATAATAATAATAATAATTATTATTATTATTATTATTGTTATTATTATCGTTATTATTTTTTCTTCTTCTTCTTCTTTTTCCTATTATCATTATTATCACTATTATTACTATACGTCATTTTTAAAACACTTGAACTTTGGAGCGATGGCTCCAGCGAACAATGCCCCAAGCTGACGATGACGATGTCTGTATTTGCGTAGCGAGAGACGCCCTGTGGGGACATCACAGGGAACACAGAACCATATTCCCCTGGCCGGTAGTCCTCTGTGCTCACAACCCAACACTGCTTATGGTTATGGTAGTTCCTCTCATGTTCCTCCCTGCAACAGACAGAGAAAACATCTCTCTCTCTCTCTCTCTCTCTCTCTCTCTCTCTCTCTCTCTCTCTCCTCCCTCCCCCTCTCCCTCTCCACCCCTCTCTCTCCCTCCCTCCCCCCCTGGTTATGGCCCATATTGATTAACGCCCTGTGGGCCAGCTCCAGATGGCGTGAGGGATCTGGAGGTGGAGGTGGAGGTGGAGGGTCTCCCTCAGTCTACACTTCGATAACGCTCCATCCGGACCATCCATCTGGACCCCCCTGCCTCACCAGGACCATCCATCTAGACCAGACTTACTCAACAGGCGGCCCGCGGCCCGCAGACGCAAAAAATAATAATAATAATTCTGACCTGCTTTGGATCTACTTGTGTGTGAAAGCTCCTTCTCCGCCATGGGAATAATAAAATCAAAGCAGCGTTCCCGTCTAATTGACAGACATTTGGCAGACTATCTCAGAGCAGCTACAACTGAGCAACAACCAGATCTGAAAGTACTTGTGAAAAGAATGCAGACTCAGAGCTCTCACTAGGAATAAGGAACAACTGTTTGTTATATTGTTATTGTTATTAATATTTGTGAAATGCAGACTCAGAGCTCTCAATAGGAATAAGTAAAATGTTGTTTGTTATATTGTTATTGTTATTAATATTTGTGAAATGCAGACTCAGAGCTCTCAATAGGAATAAGTAAAATGTTGTTTGTTATATTGTTATTGTTATTAATATTTGTGAAATGCAGACTCAGAGCTCTCAATTGGAATAAGTAAAAAGTTGTTTGTTATATTGTTATTGTTATTAATATTTGTGAAATGCAGACTCAGAGCTCTCAATAGGAATAAGTAGCAATTGCAAACTTTATCAATGTCATCAATGCAAAGCTATTCACTCCAGTGTTAATAAAACATCAGCTTGACCAACACTTGTCATCCTTGAAACGCAGTCGCTACACTACATTTGTTACTCAAATTGAGAATATTTGTTAAATATTCCATGATGCTTTGGAATGTATTAAAAATGACAAGCAAGACAGCATATTAAACAGCAGTAGTAAATACAGCGAATAAAATGGTACAAATATATGTTAATAATATTTTGTGGCCCTTTGCACCTGTTGTGGTTTAAATGTGGCCCTCTTGGCCTCTGAAGTTGAGTACCCCTGATCTAGACCATCCATCTGGACCATCACAGCCTCCTGATGAATGCGAGACGGGAGCCGGTCCTGGACCAGGTGATTCTGATCCACGCTGGAATGTCCAGATGGGCGGAGTCACCGTCAGGTATCAACAGCACGTGTGTGTGTGTGTGTGTGTGTGTGTGTGTCTGCATGCCTGTGTGTGTGTGTGTGTGTGTGTGTTTGTGTGTGTGCGCGTGTGTGTGTGTGTGTGTGTGTGTGCGTGTGTGTCTGCATGCCTGTGTGTGTGTGTGTGCGTGTGTGTCTGCATGCCTGTGTGTGTGTGTGCGTGTGTGTCTGCATGCCTGTGTGTGTGTGTGTGCGTGTGTGTCTGTGTGCGTGTGTGTGTGCGTGTGTGTCTGCATGCCTGTGTGTGTGTGTGTGTGCTGCCGTGTGTGTGCTCTGCATGCCTGTGTGTGTGTGTGTCAAGTCAAGTCAAGTTTATTGTCACATCAAAGTTATACAAGTATAAGCAATGGGTGAAAATCTTATGTGCAATACCCGACGACCAGTTATAAAAATAAAAATAATAGAATAAAAACATTAGTAAAAAGTACAAACTGTATAAAGTTAAATATATAAAAATATAAAAGTGCATATATAAAATGCAATATATTAGCACAGAAAAAGAGCAATATGTATACAGTATATAAATCAATGTAATAAAATATACATTGTTATATGCTATACGCCCTTGTTCAGCAGCCTGATGGCCTGACTGTGGAAGCTATCTCTGAGTCTATTTGATACCACTTGATACTGCGGTATCGCCTGCCTGACGGTAACAGTGAGTACAGTTGGTGGCTGGTGGGCAATGTCTTTATGATGCGTTTGGCCTTGGCCACGCACCGCTGGTTGTATATATCCAGGAGGGAGGGGAGCTCACCTCCAACGATATACTGGGCCGTCCGCACCACCCTTTGAAGCGCTCTGCGCTCGAGTGCGGTGCAGTTCCCGTACCAGGCGGTGATACAGTGTGTGTGTGTGTGTGTGTGTGTGTGTGTGTGTGTGTGTGTGTGTGTGTGTGTGTGTGTGTGTGTGTGTGTGTGTGTGTGTGTGTGTGTGTGTGTGTGTGTGTGTGTGGTGTGTGTGTGTGTGTGTGTGTGTATGAAGGTATCAGGAGAGCAAAACAAATACATGGAAATTCAAAACAGATGCTGATGGAGAGGTTCTGTTCAGATGTTTGTGCACATCCAGTTGGAGCCGTTTGTCAGGTGTGGGGGGAGGGGAGGAGGGGGAGAGGAGGAGGGGGAGGAGGGGGAGAAGGGGGAGGAGCACGTCAAACCCTCCCGGAGTGACGTGGGGTGAGAGGTGCGTGAGAGAGCCCCCTCCTCCTCCTCCTCCACCTCCTCCCCCTCCTCCTCCTCCTCCTCCTCCTCCTCACCTCCTCCTCCTCCTCCTCCTCCCCCTCCCCTCCTCCTCCTCCTTCACCTCCTTCTCCTCCTCCTCCCCCTCCCCTCCTCCTCCTCCTCCTCCACCTCCTCATCTACCTCCTCCTCCTCCAGCTCATGGATCCCTGTGGGAGAAAACATTCATCACGGGAGGGAGGGTGGGGGGTTAAGCGGGGGGAGGGTGGGGGAGGTGGGAAGGGAGGGTGGGGGGGAGACGTGGGAGCTACCTGGAATCCCAGCAGTATGCAGAGGTACCAGGGCGGCCTGTCGTTCAGGGAGTACACCAGGTCCAGACCTTTGTCCTCCTCCTCCTCCTCCTGGCCTCCACCTCCACCCTCCTCCACCCCGCGGGGAGCGCCGTCCCGCCCGGGCCCGGCGGTGTCAACCTGCAGGAGGTCCTCGGCACGGCGGCCCTTTGGGGATGAAGGAGGAGGGAGGAAACACACAGACCAGCGTCGTAAACAATTAGTGTCGCCATGGCCCATGGGCTTTATTCAACTGTTATGCCTGAGGCTAATACCTACCATGACACACTGCTGGAAGAGACTGCATAATATTGTACATATATATTCATGTATATATATTCTTCATGTATATATATATATATTGTGACGTTCCACATATGGTCCCATAGTGGGCGCTGTTATCCTGTGTCCTGTGTGGGGTTTCTTCTTCTCTTTCCAGATAGACCACCAGGTGTACCCAATGTTGTTAATTGTCCTGGAGACAATAAGATCAGCCCAGGGTCATGGATCTTGCTCTCTTTCTCGTCGACCAGCAGCCATTTTAGTTGTGGTTATCATTTTCTCTAATCATTATTTCAATCCAACCTTTTCTGTAATATAACATTCTTCTTCTTTCTTCATTAAATATACTATTAATGATAACCATGTGTGGTCTCCCTCTTTGTTGCATTGTCAAGAGCCAGGCAAGCGTAACAAATTGGGGGCTCGTCCGGGATTGATTTTGGTAAGAACGATATTCTCTCCCTTTTCGTGGTTAAGATTCGGGATTGAATTATTGGATGTGTCCAACTCTATATTGGGGGACTCGCGTGGTTATTGTTGATAGTTATTAGGTTTTGGTTGGATTGGATTTAAAGTATTGTTTAGTATATTTGGTATGTTGGTTTGGGTGCTGGTGACGAGGGGGAGCTGGCCGTCCGACTGTACTGACAAGGACGTAAAACTTGGTGTTGGCTGTGATCTTCCGCTGGAGTTTGGTGAGTGCTGTGTTCTGTGCAAAGCAGAGAAGGTTAGGTAGGGCGGGTGGTTTAGATACCATCAGAGCTATACGTGAACCCCCGTGCTAGAACCAGAAGCGCTTAACGCTTGTTTATTGTTTTCGGTTGTTATTTTTGGTGTGTTGAACGCGGGGGCGCCACCAGGCATTTGCCGGGTGGAAGAGTTGCATGTGAACGCACTGAAGACTAGCTGAGTGGTTAGTTAGTTATTGCTAGGAGTTAGATACGGGGCAGCTCTTACGCGGTATGTTAGTTACTTTTCTGTTTTGTATGTGTGCACAGTAACTCGCTTTAAATGGGCTGAAGATTATGGCTGATATGGGAGTAGTTTATAGAAGGAGTTTGTAATAGGAGGGGAGATTCCCGTTTGTAAGGGTTGATTTATATTGGTTATTTGATTGAATTGAGATATGGATGTTTTTGAGGAGTTTGTGGCAGCTCCGTCGGTCGAGGGGTTGTCACAGTTAACAAAGGAACAACTGTGGAAGGTTGTTGAACATTATGAGGTTAAGCTTGAGGTGGTGAAGGTCCGAGCAAAGAAACAGGACGTAGTAGAGGCTTTACAGAATGTATTAGTTAATATGGGCATACTAAAGGGAATATTGCCTGTCCCTAAAATATCCGTTGGGGTTGCATCTGGGTCCACTGAGTTAACATTTGAGCAACAGAGAGAATTGTTATCATTACAGATGGAATTGGCACAAGAGCGTGCGAGGGACAGGGAATTGGAATGGGAGCGCCTTAAATTGATGGCTGAGGGAAAGTTATCTGACGTTAGAGGTGGCGACCAGGGTCATTCTAAGAGGGATAATTTGTCTGACATGATTAGACTGTTGCCAAAGTTTAGTGAAAAGGATCCTGATGTATTCTTTTCACTGTTTGAGAGTGTAGCCGACGATAGGGGGTGGCCTGCTTCAGACCGCACCGCATTACTACAAAGTGTGCTTATTGGCCGAGCTCAGGAAGCTTATATTGCTCTTAATGGTGGAGAGAGGAAAGAATATGATACCGTTAAGGCCGCTGTCCTTAAGGCATATGAACTTGTTCCTGAAGCTTACAGACAGCGGTTTAGACAATGGAAGAAACATGATAAACAAACTCATGTGGAGGTTGTAAGAGAACTAACCAGCCATTTCAATCGTTGGTGCGCGGCGGTAGAGGTGAATACTCTGGAGGATCTGTCAAATTTGATTATTTTGGAACAGTTTAAAACCGTTGTCCCTGATCGCATTGCCACTTACGTTAATGAACACAAGGTGAAAACAGCAGATCAAGCTGCGGTGTTGGCAGATGAATTTGTACTGACTCATAAGAGTCAGTTTGGTGAACATCGTTTTCGTAGCGATGGGATCCGTAGACATAATCCGAACGTGACTAACCTATTGGCAAATCGTGCTAGATTCCCTAACGAAGGTCCTGGTTATTCTGTCCCCTTTTCAAGGTCGGAGCATGGCAGTCAGAGTAGAGTAGATCCTAACTCGACATGCAATTATTGCCTTGGGAAGGGTCACTGGAAACAGGAGTGTCCTGCCCTAAAAGGAAAGAAAACCTACAGTGGGAAGGGGGGCTCTGTTAGACCGTTGGCTCTGGCAGCGCATGCTGGTGGAGCAGGAGCAAGGGTGTCTGGGGTTGCCGAGGGGTCTCCCTTTAAACCAGGGGTGATAGCATCCTCAGCATCCAGCCCACCTGCGGCTACTGAGTTGGCTGTGGCACTACAGGGCTCTGTCTCCATACAGATTTGCGAGGAGGATCCTGATTTTGGCCCGTTTATTACTACAGGTTTCGTTTCTCTGGTGGGTAGCCCACAGAAAGTGCCTGTCCAGATACTTCGTGATACGGGGGCTTCAGAATCTTTTATATTGGAATCTGTTTTGCCATTCTCTCAGGAGTCAAGTGTGGGGACCAGCGTTTTGATTAGAGGGATGGGGATGCAGACTTTGTCTGTCCCCTTGCATGAAATTGAGCTTAATCTGATCTGGTCCAGGGGGTAGTAACCATTGGTGTTCGACCCTCTCTGCCTGTGGTGGGTGTGGCAGTCATCTTAGGAAATAACCTGGCTGGAGGAAGAGTGTGGAGTGATGTGCCCCCACCTCTGGTTGTTAGTTCTGGGTCAACACTGCCAACAGGACCAGACATTAGTGGGAAGGAGTTTCCTGAGGTTTTTACTGCCTGCGCCATGACTCGTGCTATGAGTTGCATGGACCCTAAAATTGATGATGGAAAAGAGTCTGATAAGTTCACTCCTGACAATTCTGTTTTTCAGTTTCCTGATCTGCCGCCTTCTTTGTCTCGGAGTGAGGTGATCTTAGCCCAACAGGAGGATCCTGAGCTGAAGCTGCTGCTCAGTGGGATTCAGCCTAAGGATGAGCTGGAGAGCTCTGCAAGTGGTTATTTTCTCTTGGAGGATGTGTTGGTTCGTAAATGGCTTCCTCATAACGATTGTTCTGTGAGTGACCCAGTTTTTCAAGTTGTGGTACCTACTAGGTTTAGGAATGTGGTGTTGGAGACAGCACATGATGACGTGGCTGGGCATATGGGAGTTAGAAAGACTTGTGATAGAGTACTACGGTATTTCTTTTGGCCTCGGTTGAAGAGGGATGTTTCTAAGTTTATAAAGACCTGTCATACCTGTCAACTGATGGGAAAACCTAATCAGACTATTAAACCTGTGCCTCTTTATCCTATTCCAGCTGTGAGTGAACCATTTGAGCACCTCATCATCGATTGTGTTGGGCCACTTCCTCCTTCTAAGTCTGGGTGTACTTACCTATTAACGGTAATGTGTCAAACCACTCGCTATCCGTCTGCGTACCCTCTTCGTACGATTACGACAAGATCAGTTGTAAAGGCACTGACTCAGTTCATATCCATTTTCGGTATTCCTCGGGTCATACAGAGTGACCAAGGGACAAACTTTACATCAAAAATGTTTGCTGAAGTTTTGAGTCAGTTACGCGTTAAGCACAACACCGCCAGCGCGTATCATGCTCAGAGTCAGGGTGCCCTAGAGAGGTTTCATCAAACACTGAAGTCATTGTTGCGCTCTTATTGCATGGAGCTTAAGAGGGATTGGGAGGAGGGACTGCCTTGGCTCATGTTGGCAGCACGGGAGGTTGTACAGGAGAGTACAGGGTTTAGTCCAAGTGATTTGGTGTTTGGGCACAAGGTGAGGGGCCCACTGGCAGTGCTACAAGATGGTCTTAGGACCGCTGATCCACCTACCAACTTGATAGATTATGTGCATGGTTTTCACCTGAGGTTACATCTGGCGGGAAAAATGGCGAGTGAGCATTTGACTGTGGCACAAAGTAAAATGAAGAGACTGTTTGATCGCCGGACTGAACCACGAGTGTTCTGTCCTGGGGACCAAGTGTTGGCGTTATTGCCTATACCTGGTTCGCCATTCCAGGCAAAATTTACTGGTCCCTACTCTGTTGTACGACAGGTGTCCGAACAGAATTATTTGATCGATACTCCAAACCGTAGAAAGTCTACACAACTTTGTCACATAAACTTACTAAAATGTTATTATTCTCGTTCACCTAGGGCCGGAGAAGATGCGGTCTTTGAGGTGAAGCCGGTGGTGTTGACCACAGTGAATGGGGTATCTCCATCTCCATCCACTCCTGTGGTGGCAGCAGGGTGGGAGGAGGATGTGAGTGGGCCTGGAGACGGTGTTTTGCGTCCTCGGCTCAAGAATTCTGAGATGTTGGCTGATGTATCAGTTCTGTTTGGTCATTTGACTGAGAGAAACTGTAGAGAGTTAGAGGGGTTGCTTGTTGCATTTCCCTCATTGTTTTTGGATACCCCTTCTTGTACCCACTTAGTGCAGCACGACATAGACGTTGGGGAGGCGAAGCCGATTCGTCAGCGGTTCTATCGAGTCCCTCTGGAGAAACGCCGCCGCATGGATACTGAGGTTCAGTATTTATTAGAGAACGGGCTGGCTGTTCCTTCAAACTCCAGTTGGGCATCACCGTGTTTGTTGGTAGGAAAACCAGACATGACAGATAGGTTCTGCACAGACTATCGAAAAGTTAATAATGTGACTAAACCTGACTCATTTCCCTTTAAACCAGGAATTGCTGGAGGGTGGGCAGGTTGTGGGGGAGGTTGAGTTGGTCAGACCGTGTGGTGGAGATCCCCAGTTCCTCTGGCCGGATGGTAGTATTCCCACAATCATTATAATTTGTATTTTTGATTATTAGTTGTGCTGAAAAATTGGGGACAGATTTTACAGAGACCTTTTTGGTAGGCCTCTGTTTTAAGGGGGGGGATGTGACGTTCCACATATGGTCCCATAGTGGGCGCTGTTGTCCTGTGTGGGGTTTCTTCTTCTCTTTCCAGATAGACCACCAGGTGTACCCAATGTGGTCTCCACAACACAGTACAAATTCATCTGCCAACACCGCAGCTTGATCTGCTGTTTTCACCTTGTGTTCATTAACGTAAGTGGCAATGCGATCAGGGACAACTGTTTTAAACTGTTCCAAAATAATCAAATTTGACAGATCCTCCAGAGTATTCACCTCTACCGCCGCGCACCAACGATTGAAATGGCTGGTTAGTTCTCTTACAACCTCCACATGAGTTTGTTTATCATGTTTCTTCCATTGTCTAAACCGCTGTCTGTAAGCTTCAGGAACAAGTTCATATGCCTTAAGGACAGCGGCCTTAACGGTATCATATTCTTTCCTCTCTCCACCATTAAGAGCAATATAAGCTTCCTGAGCTCGGCCAATAAGCACACTTTGTAGTAATGCGGTGCGGTCTGAAGCAGGCCACCCCCTATCGTCGGCTACACTCTCAAACAGTGAAAAGAATACATCAGGATCCTTTTCACTAAACTTTGGCAACAGTCTAATCATGTCAGACAAATTATCCCTCTTAGAATGACCCTGGTCGCCACCTCTAACGTCAGATAACTTTCCCTCAGCCATCAATTTAAGGCGCTCCCATTCCAATTCCCTGTCCCTCGCACGCTCTTGTGCCAATTCCATCTGTAATGATAACAATTCTCTCTGTTGCTCAAATGTTAACTCAGTGGACCCAGATGCAACCCCAACGGATATTTTAGGGACAGGCAATATTCCCTTTAGTATGCCCATATTAACTAATACATTCTGTAAAGCCTCTACTACGTCCTGTTTCTTTGCTCGGACCTTCACCACCTCAAGCTTAACCTCATAATGTTCAACAACCTTCCACAGTTGTTCCTTTGTTAACTGTGACAACCCCTCGACCGACGGAGCTGCCACAAACTCCTCAAAAACATCCATATCTCAATTCAATCAAATAACCAATATAAATCAACCCTTACAAACGGGAATCTCCCCTCCTATTACAAACTCCTTCTATAAACTACTCCCATATCAGCCATAATCTTCAGCCCATTTAAAGCGAGTTACTGTGCACACATACAAAACAGAAAAGTAACTAACATACCGCGTAAGAGCTGCCCCGTATCTAACTCCTAGCAATAACTAACTAACCACTCAGCTAGTCTTCAGTGCGTTCACATGCAACTCTTCCACCCGGCAAATGCCTGGTGGCGCCCCCGCGTTCAACACACCAAAAATAACAACCGAAAACAATAAACAAGCGTTAAGCGCTTCTGGTTCTAGCACGGGGGTTCACGTATAGCTCTGATGGTATCTAAACCACCCGCCCTACCTAACCTTCTCTGCTTTGCACAGAACACAGCACTCACCAAACTCCAGCGGAAGATCACAGCCAACACCAAGTTTTACGTCCTTGTCAGTACAGTCGGACGGCCAGCTCCCCCTCGTCACCAGCACCCAAACCAACATACCAAATATACTAAACAATACTTTAAATCCAATCCAACCAAAACCTAATAACGATCAACAATAACCACGCGAGTCCCCCAATATAGAGTTGGACACATCCAATAATTCAATCCCGAATCTTAACCACGAAAAGGGAGAGAATATCGTTCTTACCAAAATCAATCCTGGACGAGCCCCCAATTTGTTACGCTTGCCTGGCTCTTGACAATGCAACAAAGAGGGAGACCACACATGGTTATCATTAATAGTATATTTAATGAAGAAAGAAGAAGAATGTTATATTACAGAAAAGGTTGGATTGAAATAATGATTAGAGAAAATGATAACCACAACTAAAATGGCTGCTGGTCGACGAGAAAGAGAGAAAGATCCATGACCCTGGGCTGATCTTATTGTCTCCAGGACAATTAACAACATTGGGTACACCTGGTGGTCTATCTGGAAAGAGAAGAAGAAACCCCACACAGGACACAGGATAACAGCGCCCACTATGGGACCATATGTGGAACGTCACATATATATAAATATATAAATATATATATATATAAATATATATATATATAAATATATATATATATATATAAATATATATATATATAAATATATATATATATATATAAATATATATATATAAATATAAATATATATATAAATATAAATATATATATATATAAATATAAATATATATATAAATATAAATATATATATATATCTATATATATATATATATATATATATGTATATATATGTATATATATATATACATATATACACATATATATCTATATATATATCTGAATACAAATCATCCATTTTTAACACGCAATTGATTTCCCTCGTATTATTAAACTCTCAAAAAGAGGCTTCTAGTTGGACTATCTCCGCGGCTCTGGTCAGCGCGCGACGACGGTGGGCGTGGCGCTTCGTGACGCAGCTGGTGACGCATTCAGGAAGTACTCCGTAGGCTAGACCGTCCCATTTAACAAGTTTTTGAAGCAGCCTTCGAAGCAGCCTTAAGACTGCAGCCTTCGAATGCAGCCGAAGGATGCAGCCTTAAGGCTGCAGACCCTGAAATGGAACACGGCCTATATTCAATTTTGGAAAAGAACGAGGTCTTGTTTCCTGTTCTCTTCCGTGTTTAAATGAACCCTCTGCTGCCCTCTAGCGGTTCAGCTGTGACTACTTTAAACACGGGAAGGAAATGGAGATTGAAAGTAGATTATTAACTTGGGACAGTTATAAGTAACCTGGAACAGTTATAAGTAACCTGGAACAGTTAAATAAACTTGTAACAGTTAAATGTAACTTGACAGTTAAAAGTAACCTGGAAAAGTTCAAAGTAACCTGGAACAGTTAAAAGTAACCTTGAATAGTTAGAAGTACTAGGGACAGTTAAAAGTAAATTGAGACAGTTGAAAGTAACCTGGAATAGTTATAAGTAACATGGGACATTAAAAGTAACTTGAGACAGTTGAAAGTAACCTGTAACAGTTAAAAGCAACCTGGGACAGTTAAAGGTAACTTGGAATAGTTAGAAGTAACCTATGACAGTTAAAAGTAACTTGAGACAGTTGAAAGTAACCTGTACGAGTTAAAAATAACCTGGAATAGTTGTATGTAACTTGGGACAGTTAAAGGTAACCTGGAATAGTTCAAAGTAACATGGAACAGGTAAAGTAACCTGGAATAGTTCAAAGTAATCTGGAACAGAGGTCACTTAGATTCACAATTGTACAAATATAAATATTTGTGTCTCCAGACCTTATGACATTTAATAATATGTCATGAGATGTTAAGTGAGTGTGTGTTAAGGTATGCATGGTGACCATGGTGATGGTCATAGTTACATACTACAGAACAATAAGTCAAACCCTGGGTCATTGGGTTCACGGTGTTAGGAGACAGAGTGTTTTTTATGATTCACTGTACTCAAATGGAAGTAAACGATACGCACTCACTGGGTAACCTCTGGCCAGTTTAGAATTAACCAGAAAACAAAGGGATCTCTGTCCTCACCGAGGGGGCTGAGGTGAAACTGATCCTACCTTTAAAAGCAGATTCCCTTTGCGTTTTCCATGAGATGACCCTCGCCTTGTCATGAGAATTTAAATGTACAGAATTCTATAGGGCCTGTTTAGACACTAAACCGCTTGACATCGAAACACTTCCATACACATGTTTAAGAGAAAAATGAAGCACATTTCCATAGATACAATTTTAGCGTATTAATAATTTGTTGTGCATATTTGTTATTAACACCTCAAAGTAATCAAAACCAAAAGAAAGGATAATCTTGTTGCGTGAGCAGAGATTCCAGGAAGCCAACACCGGTCTATCTAGTCTAATGCTCAGCCCAGGACCGAGCAGTGCAGTATGTGCACTGAGCATGGTTCCTCATGGCTGAGGGGGGGTCAACCACAAACCCCAGCTCCTTAATGCCGTTATGAGTTACACACATCCAAAAACCCCCAAACCGGCCTGAACCTCCACGCCAGCCGCAGAAGCCACGCCCACCAATTGTGAAACTAGACAACACCTACTCAAGACAGCCTGGTAGGAGGAGGAGGAGGAGGGGAAAAGGAGAGGAGGAGGAGGAGGAGGAGGAGAGGAGGAGGAGGGGAGAGGAGGGGAGGAGGAGGGGAGAGGAGGGGAGGAGGAGGGGAGAGGAGGGGAGGAGGAGGGGAGAGGAGGGGAGGAGGAGGAGGAGGAGGGGAGCAGGAGGGGAGGAGGAGGAGTAGGAGGGGAGGAGGAGGGGAGGAGGAGGGGAGGAGGAGGAGGAGGGGAGGAGGAGGAGGAGGAGGAGGAGGAGGAGGAGGAGGAGGAGGAGGAGGAGAGGAGGAGGAGGGGAGCAGGAGGGGAGGAGGAGGGGAGGAGGAGGAGGAGGAGGAGGAGGAGGAGAGGAGGAGGAGGGGAGCAGGAGGGGAGCAGGAGGGGAGGAGGAGGAGGAGGAGGAGGAGGAGGAGGGGAGGAGGAGGGGAGCAGGAGGGGAGGAGGAGGAGGAGGAGGAGGGGAGGAGGAGGAGGAGGAGGAGAGGAGGAGGAGGGGAGCAGGAGGGGAGCAGGAGGGGAGGAGGAGGAGGAGGAGGGGAGGAGGAGAGGAGAGGAGGAGGAGGAGGAGGGGAGGAGGAGGAGGAGGAGGAGGAGGAGGAGAGGAGGAGGAGGGGAGGAGGAGGGGAGGAGGAGGAGGAGGAGAGGAGGAGGAGGAGGAGGAGGAGGAGGAGGGGAGGAGGAGGGGAGGAGGAGGAGGAGGAGGGGAGCAGGAGGGGAGCAGGAGGGGAGGAGGAGGAGGAGGAGGGGAGGAGGAGGAGGAGGAGGAGGAGGAGGAGAGGAGGAGGAGGGGAGCAGGAGGGGAGCAGGAGGGGAGGAGGAGGAGGAGGAGGGGAGGAGGAGAGGAGAGGAGGAGGAGGAGGAGGGGAGGAGGAGGAGGAGGAGGAGGAGGAGGAGAGGAGGAGGAGGGGAGCAGGAGGGGAGCAGGAGGGGAGGAGGAGGAGGAGGAGGGGAGGAGGAGAGGAGAGGAGGAGGAGGAGGAGGGGAGGAGGAGGAGGAGGAGGAGGAGGAGGAGAGGAGGAGGAGGGGAGGAGGAGGAGGAGGAGGAGGAGGAGGAGAGGAGGAGGAGGGGAGCAGGAGGGGAGCAGGAGGGGAGGAGGAGGAGGAGGAGGGGAGGAGGAGAGGAGGAGGAGGAGGAGGAGGAGGGGAGGAGGAGGAGGAGGAGGAGGAGGAGGAGGGGAGGAGGAGAGGAGGAGGAGGAGGAGGAGGAGGGGAGGAGGAGGAGGAGGAGGGGAGGAGGAGGGGAGAGGAGGGGAGGAGGAGGAGGAGGAGGGGAGGAGGAGAGGAGGAGGAGGAGGAGGAGGAGGAGGGGAGGAGGAGGAGGAGGAGGGGAGGAGGAGGAGGAGGAGGGGAGGAGGAGAGGAGGAGGAGGAGGAGGAGGAGGGGAGGAGGAGGAGGAGGAGGGGAGGAGGAGGGGGAGAGGAGGGGAGGAGGAGGAGGAGGAGGGGAGGAGGAGAGGAGAGGAGGAGGAGGAGGAGGGGAGGAGGAGAGGAGGAGGAGGAGGAGGGGAGCAGGAGGGGAGCAGGAGGGGAGGAGGAGGAGGAGGAGGGGAGGAGGAGAGGAGGAGGAGGAGGAGGAGGAGGGGAGGAGGAGGAGGAGGAGGAGGGGAGGAGGAGAGGAGGAGGAGGAGGAGGAGGAGGGGAGGAGGAGAGGAGGAGGAGGAGGAGGAGGAGGGGAGGAGGAGAGGAGGAGGAGGAGGAGGGGAGCAGGAGGGGAGCAGGAGGGGAGGAGGAGGAGGAGGAGGGGAGGAGGAGAGGAGGAGGAGGAGGAGGAGGAGGGGAGGAGGAGGAGGAGGAGGAGGAGGAGGAGGGGAGGAGGAGAGGAGGAGGAGGAGGAGGAGGAGGGGAGGAGGAGGAGGAGGAGGGGAGGAGGAGGGGAGAGGAGGGGAGGAGGAGGAGGAGGAGGGGAGGAGGAGAGGAGGAGGAGGAGGAGGAGGAGGAGGGGAGGAGGAGGAGGAGGAGGGGAGGAGGAGGGGAGCAGGAGGGGAGGAGGAGGAGGAGGAGGGGAGGAGGAGAGGAGGAGGAGGAGGAGGAGGAGGGGAGGAGGAGGAGGAGGAGGGGAGGAGGAGGGGAGAGGAGGGGAGGAGGAGGAGGAGGAGGGGAGCAGGAGGGGAGCAGGAGGGGAGGAGGAGGAGGAGGAGGGGAGGAGGAGAGGAGGAGGAGGAGGAGGAGGAGGAGGAGGAGGAGGAGGAGGAGGAGAGGAGGAGGAGGGAGCAGGAGGGGAGGAGGAGGAGGAGGAGGGGAGGAGGAGGGGAGAGGAGGGGAGGAGGAGGAGGAGGAGGAGGAGGGGAGCAGGAGGGGAGCAGGAGGGGAGAGGAGGGGAGGAGGAGGAGTAGGAGGGGAGCAGGAGGGGAGCAGGAGGGGAGAGGAGGGAGGAGGAGGAGTAGGAGGGGAGCAGGAGGGGAGCAGGAGGGGAGCAGGAGGGGAGAGGAGGGGAGGAGGAGGAGTAGGAGGGGAGCAGGAGGGGAGCAGGTCCACTACTCTGTTCCTACAGCTGTTCCCTGTTGTTTATTTGCTGACCCGAGAGGTTGTTTTTTTCCCCTTCTAAATCATAGATCACAAATTTAGTGGTTATCCCGACAGCGCTGTTGTTAAGAGATGTAAAGGGGAAGGGGTTAACAGCTGTGCAGACCCTATATTTCCTCATGCTGTCTGACCTCTGACCTTACAACACATCACATAAAACAGTTTTCTTCCGATTCCCCCCCAACCCCATCTATCTTTCTGTACGCGCCTTCACACTTTGTGAAGGTTGTTGAGCTCTGACGATAAATCAATGTAAGTTTTGAAAGTTTTGCTTCAAACTGATGGTCCACGCTAGAGCTGCTAAGTGATGCACATACCACCACCACCACCACCACCACCATCACCACCACCACCACCACCACCACCACCACCACCACCATCACCACCACCACCACCACCACCACCATCACCACCACCACCACCACCATCACCATCACCACCACTGCCTCAAAACCTCCAAAACCTCCACTCATCGGATGAGACTCTGACTCTATGGACCTTGAGGAACAGGGAATCTGGCTTACAGCAGAAGGCCAGAGATGAGATGAAATGAGAGAGAAGCCCCTTGAAACACCTGAAGACATCAGGGAGATCAGTACTCACGGCGAACGCCAGGTTGTCCGTGCCCTGGTCTTTCAAGCCTATCTCCTCCGTGGAAAGATGCATGTTGGAGTCCAGAAGTCACGGGTTGAATGGAATTATAATACGAACGATAATGTAAGGCTGGGCGAGTGTCTGAGAGAGGAACTTCAGGTGAACAGAGAGGGAGAAGGAGAGAGAGGGGAGGGAGGAGAGAGAGAGAGAGAGAGAGAGAGAGAGAGAGAGAGAGAGAGAGAGAGAGAGAGAGAGAGAGAGAGAGAGAGAGAGAGAGAGAGAGAGAGAGAGAGAGGATCAGGTGGATTCTTGTAAGCGTAGTCACCAAAAATGAAGGAGTAAAAAAAGGAGAAAAATCTGGATTAAAAAGTAGAGCCCTTTCCTCCGCTGGAATGCAGGCGTCACCGGGGACCAACCAGGGAGCCTGAGGCTGGGGACTCTGTACTCTGCAGCGCTGGCCCTGTGGTGGTATCACCGCCTCCCGGGGGGGGGTGGGGGTGGGGGTGGGGGGGGGTGGGGGGGGGCTCAGCCGGCAGGTCATGTGCAGCCTGGTGTGCTGATAGGTGTGCTGTCCTGGTGTTACAATATCAGACGTCATGTCGGACACATGCTGGACACCGATGTCAATGTATTGTACTGTAGTGTAGTACTGCATTGTAGGAGGTTGTATTGTGATGTAAGTGTATTATATTGTATTGTAATTTTACAATTGTATTGTTTGAACTGAATGATATTGTACTGTACTGTACTGTACTGTACTGTACTGTACTGTACTGTACTGTACTGTACTGTATTGTACTGTACTGTACTGTACTGTACTGTACTGTACTGTACTGTACTGTATTGTATTGTATTGTATTGTACTGTACTGTATTGTATTGTATTGTACTGTACTGTACTGTACTGTACTGTACTGTATTGTATTGTACTGTACTGTACTGTACTGTACTGTACTGTACTGTACTGTACTGTATTGTATTGTATTGTACTGTACTGTACTGTACTGTACTGTATTGTATTGTATTGTATTGTATTGTATTGTATTGTATTGTATTGTATTGTACTGTACTGTACTGTATTGTATTGTATTGTATTGTTTTGTACTGTATTGTATTGTATTGTACTGTATTGTATTATACTGTATTGTACTGTATTGTATTGTATTGTACTGTATTGTATTGTACTGTATTGTATTATACTGTACTGTATTGTACTATACTGTATTGTACTGTATTGTATTGTATTATACTGTATTGTACTGTATTATACTGTATTGTACTGTATTATACTGTATTGTACTGTATTATACTGTATTATACTGTATTGTTCCTCTTCACAATAGCCCATAGATCTTCTGTGGGCTTCAGGTCAGGTCAAGCAGCTTGGATTGTGAGCAGCTCCCCTCTTGCTCCAGACTCAGGCTGACTGCCTGTGGACCAAACTGCATTAATGTGGATTAAGTGAGTGTGTGTTAAGGTATGCATGGATGGCGCCCGACCAAGTTTTGAGTGCAGAAATGTACTTTATTTTTTTTAAATGTAACATTCTATGTCTATTAGCTGTTAGCCGTAATCATCAAGATTCAAACCAAAAAAAAGTCTATGTTTATTGTAAGTATATACGAAAGTTTCACTTTTTTAAATCAATTACAGTATACACTTGTTTAATACTCGTCTTGTTGTTCTCACTGCAAATGGTTTCAGCCGAGGGGCGACAGGACAGCTCAGTCTGTTGGGACTTGGCTTGGGAACCGGAAGGTCACCGGTTCAAGCCCCGAAACACCTGGAGGCACTGCTGAGGTGCCCTTGAGCAAGGCACCAGACCTCCTAGACTGCTCCCCTGTATTTACAATAGCTACCCACTGCTCCTAATACTAGGATGGGTTCAATGCAGATAAACTCATTTCACTGTGTGTGTACATGTATGTGACCCATACAGAGGATTGCGATAGGCCCCCATCTCTCTCTCCTTGGCCTTGACCTATTCTCGGGGCGGTGCTGTGTTCCACATACCGATCGGTAAACGCATTTCACTGACCGCAAAATCGGTTCCCTGTTCGGGTCCGCAACTCTGTCACGAGAGTGACGCTCGGTCTGGAGGGGGCGTGTCCACGCTGTTACCTACCCATTCTCTACGCCGAGGGGCGATTGGATACAGAGCGTCATGAGGAGGACACTCGGATTGAAGACTGCTGGCGAAGCTCTGTCAAAGAGTCAGTCCGGAAGAGGTTTATATCACTGGAGAATATATAAGAGCATTAATTGTATTTGAATAGGGCACGATGACCCTGATCACACCCTGTGCTGTGTGTTCGGGTCAAATTGATCCGAAATAAATGTAAAACATCTAGAAAGTATAGGTTTAGTAACCTAAGTAAGTATTTGTTTCACTATGAAACTTTTCACTGTAAGAAACTTTTAAAATGAAAATGGTCCATTCCATATTTGAATTGAATTTGAATTGACCAGCTATTGTAGAGGCTAAAATGGGTCAGATGTCCAACTTAAACCATTTATCTTGGGCTTTGTGTGTTTTGGTGGTAAGTGCACCATGGAGCTGTACTACATATTAGAGTAAAGGACAGAATGTATGCAGTTGTTCACTTCCTGTTGTCGGTGAAGGTGAACCTAGCAGTATAATTCATTATTCATATTGCATTGATAAGACTACATAATAGGATAGAATAGACGACTACACACACATACACACAAACACACACACAAAAATTGACACTCACTTTGACCCTGTTTTATTTTTTTCACTGTTTTTGACCCTGAACATAAATACAAATAAAGGCATTAAAAATGCACTATGCAAAATGTATAAATACATTTTATGAATGGTAGCCTATAGTAGCGGTTGCCATGCGACCATTCAACCTTGTGTCGGATCTGTCCGCCTCATGAAGATAACAATAGATACCCCTTGGCTGGTCATCTCTGGGACACCCCGCTAACTCTCCCCTGCTAAGACCACATGTTTCTAGCCCACCCATGGGCTGAGTGGTTGGGTTCGAGGCTTGGATAGTGGGTGTGGTGTGATGGCGAGACTCCGCCCCCTTGGGTCAGTCAGGGCTCTCTTCATTGACCTTTGGGACACACACATGAGCTACATTCTGTTCACGGTCCATTCACATGTTTTGCACGCATGCTAGCACCTGGTAGGATGGTGAACTTGGAACGGCTGGTCAACCTCACGCTTACAGTTATCTTTGGGTTGTGAGTCCCTGTCTGTCTGTCTGCCTGTCTGTCTGTCTGCCTGCCTGTCTGCCTGTCTGTCTGGACCACACACACACAACACATCCGGTTAGATAGATGGATGGATGAATGGATCTAATATCCACCCATCTATCTAACCCCATGTGCTGTGTACATGTGGTCCAAGATATATCAAACAGACGCCAGTGTATAATATATAAACCGGTGTCTGTTTGATACATTTCCTTACACTAGTGGTCTTCACAGTAGACAGATTTCTGTGCCAAGTAACGCCAAGCGTTTGAGACGGATCACAGGGACTCCAAATTGATTCCTCTGGATTTGAAAAGCTCACATGATGTCAGAGGACTCAGGAAATGTGAGAACACACTATTGGTACTGAGTTCTCTCTAAATTCAAGTCGCTTTGGATAAAAGTATCTCTTAAAATGACTTAATAGTACACAGAGATCCACAAGATTTTTGTAGAAAAACTAACCTCAAAAACATGACAAAAAAATGTAATGTTCTCCCACAACATTCTTCCAGAACATTCCTCACCCATTGATATATCTATGAAGAAATCACATCACATGACATCATTGTTTTGCCAAATGTTTTCAGAAAGATATTTACATTTAGTTATTTTCTAAAGCCGCTTACAAAGCATATAATCCACTACTGAAGAGAGTACATATTATCCATAGGAATCAGAAATACAATTTTAGTAGTTTTAATTTAAGTCTGCAAATGATGAACCTATACCTGAATAATTCTTAATTATACTTGATAATAATTGTTCCAAAGTGGATTATCATGATCACTCGTAATGGAACCCTAATATATTTAGCAGAGTGTGCAAATTATATTAGCGTTCCTGTAATGTAATGTAATAGGTAATCCTCTAAAAGGTATTAACTATTATCAAACTAATAATACTAAGGATGAGGAAGTCCAGAGAATTCCGTCAGATCAGAAGGCCAGAGCGTTCCGACTCACTGCATCGCTGGCCATCATGCTAACTTTGTTGCTAATGTGTAACCCATAGTATACGGTATGAATGCCATCCGAATGTAAACCTTCTAGAAAGAGTAACATGTTCATTTAGAATGCAGTTACCGTAAATATATTAATCTACTGTTGATATTGACTGTTAATCTAACTGTTGATATAACTGCATACCCCTGCTCACTACCTGCTGTATATACATGTATATATATATGTATACTGGTGGTTGTTAAAGTAGGGGAGGAAGGAAGGTGCCTCAATCTTCACAGTGTATTAGTGGGTCATTTAGCACAGGGGTTCCCAACCTTGTTTGTGCCACAGACCGGCAGACAAACTCCTCCTTGTGTCTCATGTGAGGCTGATGAGGAGGATGAAGGTCCCTCGTTTCATGTTCTCAGGGGTAGCACGTATGTCTGCAGTTTGCACTTTGACAAGGAGAGCATATACGTCTCGAAAAGTGGGCGGAATAGGCTAATAATGTCGGGTAAGTATATGATTAAAAGCACTGGTCCTGACCCCCACACACTCCATCTCTCATCCGAATAGAGCCACACAATGACGGGTATGTGTGTGATTAAAAGCACTGGTCCCAATAGGGCTGGGCGATACGGACCAAAAATCATATCCCGGTATTTTTTGGCTGCATCGCGATACACGATATATCGGTATTTTATACGAATTCGGCTAATTTTTCAGTTTTAACTCAATGCCACATGTATGATGTCACAAGCACTTTTATTTAAGCACTCATATTCACAAGAATAACAGGCATTCCCTTTTAGAAAATATACAGCTGCACACTACATATTAACACGTAAATGAAAAGGTACATTGAAATAATCAAAATCCATCAAATCAATCGCCTATATTAAATACATACATACTATATTAAATAAATACACTGCTCCTACACAAAATCGCCTTTGTTATATGGCGACACAATGTCGGGGAATTGTATGATTCGGATTGAGACTTCTTCACTGTAGTGTTCATTCACTAGTTGAACCACATCGTCTGGACCGACTTTTGGAAGGTTATGCAGCGATGTTGTCCAGCAATAACTGACCTCCATGGTGAATGCCAAGCTGAATGCATTAACCGGAACAGCAATTCGGCAATGTTTAACAGGTACTTCCGGCTTTCAACTGTGCCGTGATATAGGCCTATTGTCTAATCGCAACCCAAAGAAACACCACCTTGTCACGGTCAGCCATGCTTTCTGTTTACGTTTGGCGTCATGTATCTGGAACGCTTGGAGGAGGAACTCAAGTTTACAATCTAAAATGTAATTAAAAGTCAAATTAAAAGTTTTCTACAATGCAGAATTAATGAATGACACAAGATAGATCCTTGCATGATGAACCCGCCCGTTAAACCAGGACTCCCCGGCCGCCAGGAAAAATTGAAGCGTTAGAAAAAGCTTTTTTCTAAGCATTTGTTTTGTTAGGGAGGATGGTCCTCACTTTCCTCAATGGATGAGCCTCTACTGGTGTATCTGTTGATATTACTGCATACACCTGCTCACTACCTGTTGATACTTGTTATCTTACCTGTATATATATATATATATATATATATAGATACCTATAATTCTGTGCATATCTCATACCTACTCTATAAGTTATTGTATACCTGTTTTTATACCTAGTAGACTGTTGTTACATCTTATTTAACCTCTGAGATTATATATTACCATGAACTTTACTGAAACATTTGCACTCTGGTTAAGTGGCCAACTTATTTTCTCTGTACTGTACTTGTGCTGTGAGATGACAATACATTAGAATCTAATCTAATCTAATCGAACAAGGACGTTCAGTGTCTCTTTAACAAAAAATAAATCAACGAATCAACATTGAACATTTTGACAATGAAAAGACGTTCAAAGCAGCTAAATATTGTATGAGGCGATGAAGAGTCCACTTATTACAGACACACAACACTCTACCCAACCTTCCCATCTGGTACTATTACATTGGTATTATCTTACCCTAATAGTTGATCATGAAGTTACCTCTCTTCTGTCATCCCTTATTCTTATTATTGTAAGAAAGCAGGTTGATTACATCTGTTCACATTATATATGTCATTGTGTTGGCTTCTGCGCTGCTTGTCAAACAGAAGTTGTTTCAAATAAACAACCTCTGTTTAGTTAATTATGTGATTCATTTGTGTTTAACGACTATTAATTATTAGTAATTGTCTATATACACACATATATAAATCTATATGTGTATATATATATATATATATATATATATATAGTACAGTATGATGTGAACGAGGAGAGTTGTGTGTAAATGTGTATTTAGTTTGTAAGTAGTTCTGATACAGTAATGGCCCCATACCTCATCCTCATAATAGTGAGCACGGTGTGTTCCAGAAGGACGACATATCGATCTAATTTGGATTGGGGATCAACGCGATGTCACGTGATGTTGATTGACAGCAGCATCTCTGCACGTCATCCATGAAAGTAGGAAAAAGACACAAATCAAAAATACGGACACATTGTCACTTTACATGCATACCTATTTCTATATATTTATAGACATTTATATATATTTATCCTTTGATACAACTGCTCACTACCTGTTTATACTTATATGTATACTTACCTGTATATATATATATATATATATATATATACCTCTAATTCTGCACATATCTCATACCTACTCTATAAATTATTTTATACTTGTTTTAGTTTTTTAGTAGACAGTTTTGACATATTATTCACTATTATTCATTATTAACTGTAACATGATATATTACCATTGACTTTACTGTAACATTTACACTCTGGTTAGAAGCCAAATTCCTTTCTCTGTACTGAACTTGTGCTGTGAGATGACATTAAATTAGAATCTAATCTAATCTAATCTAATACCGATGAGAAACTGTTTCTGGTTATTGTCCACTAGGGGTCAGTAGAGTATAACACAAATAATAATAATAATAATAATAATAATAATAATAATGCATTCGATTTCATAAAGCGCTTCACAGATATGGTACAATTGCACGTACAGTAAAATAATTTAATATTCATATAGATTCAAATAATACAGAATTAAATGGATAAAACAACAAAATAAAATAAATAAATAAAAATAATTCAAATGACAAAACAACTGTTGCAACAGTTTTGCATCGTTTCTAAATTATCCAGATTACAAACATATAACTGTTACTTAAATAACAATTAATAGGCATCATATCTATACAGATAAGACTGAATTATGTTCAATTAGCTTAGACATTAAGCCATTTATTAGGCTACGTCTTCAAAATATAATATAATCATTATAATATTGACTTTATATGGCGTTATAAAATCCATTAGTAACTTAGTATTGAGTGCATGACGTAGCATGGTGTCTAGTTAAGTTTCTAGTTGATTTACCAGGTGTCATAAACACAGTGAGGTGGGGATTACCCACCCAGCTAGCATCTATATACTATAGCCTCCTATTCAAAGGATAATTATAACAACCTCACAAACATGTCATTTATTAAATGTCCTTTCATAATGTTGCTTGCAAAAGTGGTTGTAAACGTTATCACTATAGTGATATCAACAGTGATATCAACACTTATATCACTATTATTCCAGCGGCATTTGAATGTCATATTTCATATCACAGTCTCCTCACAGGAGACTCTAGATCTAAAGCTAAACCTGCAGGATTGAATCTTTATCTTTTCTCTTTATGGTCACATGTTCACACAGTGAGACGAGTTCCTCTCATTAACCCATCCTGGTATGAGGAGTAGTGGGTTTCAGCTGTTGTATATACAGGGGAGCAGGGGAGGGGGCTGGTGCCTTGCTCAAGGGCACTGAGGCAGTGCAGCCCAGGATGCCAACTGGCACCTTTTTTTCCAAGTACCAGTTCTCACTCCGTACATGGTCCGTCAAGTCGGGGACTTGAACCGGCGACCCTCCAGTTCCCCCGAGCCAAGTCCCAGTCATGGGAAAGATGGAAAAAGTTCTGAGAAGCGTATGGAAATAGCGGGCCGAAGACAAAGGATCCAATTGAATCGGTCCATGCTGTTCCCCACCACAGAGTTACAGGGATAACTGTTATAATCACTATCCAACACTCAATGAACACACAGCACAATCAGACACTCATTCATCATTAAGATCTGAGGCCTGGCTCCCTCCTCCCCCCGTGATGGAGGCCTGGCCCCCTCCTCCTCCCGTGATGGAGGCCTGGCCCCCTCCTCCCGTGATGGAGGCCTGGCCCCCTCCTCCTCCCGTGATGGAGGCCTGGCCCCCTCCTCCCGTGATGGAGGCCTGGCCCCCTCCTCCTCCCGTGATGGAGGCCTGGCCCCCTCCTCCCGTGATGGAGGCCTGGCCCCCTCCTCCTCCCGTGATGGAGGCCTGGCCCCCTCCTCCTCCCGTGATGGAGGCCTGGCCCCCTCCTCCTCCCGTGATGGAGGCCTGGCCTCCTCCTCCCGTGATGGAGGCCTGGCCCGTGATGGAGGCCTGGCCCCCTCCTCCCCGTGATGGGCCCACCAGGCCAGCAGGAAGCAGCACCAGCTGAGAGGAATTAGTCATAGCAACAGAGATGGAACACACATACACTGAGTGTACACTGTGTGTGTGTGTGTGTGTGTGTGTGCGTGCGTGCGTGCGTGCGTGCGTGCGTGCGTGCGTGCGTGCGTGCGTGCGTGCGTGCGTGCGTGCGTGCGTGTGTGTGTGCGTGTGTGTGTGTGTGTGTGCGTGTGTGTGTGCGTGTGTGTGTGTGTGTGTGCCTCAGGTCAGAGTTGTACTGTCCCAGTTCTGTAATGATGCTCACCAAACAACAACCACATGTGGAGCCTTTGTCTTCTTAATGAATTATGAACCTTATCTTATATATATATATATATATATATATATATATATATATATATATACTGCGGCTGGTGGTCCTTGGCTGTTGTAGTCTTTTGTGCAGCAGCAGCCATATTCCTTTGTAGTTTCCTGCAGTCCCCTTGCAGGGACCTCAGTGGCATCGCACGCCCTCACGTGACGCCAGCGCTGAAGGCTTCTGTGGTGTTAAAATGATGTGCTGCCAGCCATCGCTGCAGTATAGCTGCATCTCTCTCTCTCTCTCTCTCTCTCTCTCTCTCTCTCTCCTCTCTCTCTCTCTCTCTCTCTCTCTCTCTCTCTCTCTCCTCTCTCTCTCTCTCTCTCTCTCTCTCTCTCTCTCTCTCTCTCTCTCACCCACCTTCTCTCCCTTTCTCTCTCTCTCTCCCTCGATCTCAGGCAGAGGTATTTGTTAATACACCACAATGTTATCTGTCTTGTCTTATCGCTCTCTGCATCTCTCTCTCTCTCTCTCTCTCTCTCTCTCCTCTCTCTCTCTCTCTCTCTCTCTCCTCTCTCTCTCTCTCTCTCTCTCTCTCTCTCTCTCTCTCTCTCTCTCTCTCTCTCTTTCTGCATCTCTCTCTCTCTCTCTCTGCATCTCTCTCTCTCTCTCTCTCTCTCTCTCTCTCTCTCTCTCTCTCTCTCTCTCTCTCTCTCTCTCTCTCTCTCTCTCTCTCTTTCTGCATCTCTCTCTCTCTCTCTCTGCAGCTCGCTCTGCAGCTCTCTCTCTCTCTCTCTCTCTCTCTCTCTCTCCTCTCTCTCTCTCTCTCTCTCTCTCTCTCTCTCTCTCTCTCTCTCTCTCTCTCTCTCTCTCCTCTCTCTCTCTCTCTCTCTCTCTCTCTCTCTCTCTCTCTCTCTCTCTCTCTCTCTCTCTCTCTCTCTCTCTCTCTCTCTCTCTCTCTCTCTCTCTCTCTCTCTCTCTCTCTCTCTCTCTCTTCTGCATCTCTCTCTCTCTCTCTCTCTCTCTCTCTCTCTCTCTCTCTCTCTCTCTCTCTCTCTCCTCTCTCTCTCTCTCTCTCTCTCTCTCTCTCTCTCTCTCTCTCTCTCTCTCTCTCTCTCTCTCTCTCTCTCTCTCTCTCTCTCTCTCTCTCTCTCTCTCTCTCTCTCTCTCTCTCTCTCTCTCCTCTCTCTCTCTCTCTCTCTCTCTCTCTCTCTCTCTCTCTCTCTCTCTGCAGCTCGCTCTGCAGCTCTCTCTCTCTCTCTCTCTCTCTCTCTCTCTCTCTCTCTCTCTCTCTCTCTCTCTCTCTCTCTCTTACATCGCGCTGCTGTTCTGAATGAACATGGAGCAATGACCTCATCACTGAGTCAGCTGGAGTTGCTGATGCTAATGATGATGATGATGAAGATGAAGGGGTGCTAAGAGGGGTTACTGTGACATAAACCACACACACACACACACACACACACACAGTCTCTATTTGAGAATTACGACACTAAATCTGCACGGCAACAGACCTCTGAAAAAAAGATGAACAGAGAGGGAGAAAGAGAACAGCCTACAGAATGAAAATAAAGAGAGAGGGCGAGAGAGAGACAGAGAGAGAGAGAGAGAGAGAGACCAGCAGGCATAGCTTAAGAATGGCCGCTCATTCATAATTCCATGTCTCCATTCAGCAGGCAGTTTTCATTCAACGGCAGGACCCCCGATTCACCGCCATTAGGGAGGGGGGGAGGGAGGGAGGGAGAGGGGAGGAGGGGAGGGAGGGAGAGGGGGGGTCGGGAGGGGAGAGAGGTATGGAACGGAAAGGATGGAGACTCATTCAGCTTAATGAGCAGGCTAGTGGTGCTGGATTTATGCATTTTACTGTTCATCTTTTAGCAACATAGTGCTAGTAGTGTGTGTGTACAGTGCATGTATGTATGTCTGTGCGTGCGTGCATGTCTGTGCGTGCGTGTGTGTGTGCATGTTTGCGTATTAATCTCCAGCTTATGGAAGACATCACCCTCACGACGACATCATTCAGGAAGTAGCTTTAAGTCACAGAAGGCATTCGCTGTATAACTTAGTCGTAACGGAAATGCAGAACTGTGTTATGATGTAACATGATGAACGGACTGCCTGTTATATAGCTCTTTTATCCAAAGCGCTTTACAAGTTGTGCCTCACATTCACCCATTCATCCACCGAGGGCCGAGTCAGCCATCAAGGAGACGGCCAGCAGGTCAGGAGCAGTTAGGGTTAGGGGGTCTTGCTCAAGGAGGAGCCGGGGGATCGAACCAGCGACCTCTCCGGTTGTGAGGCGACCGCTCTACCTCCTGAGCTACTGGCCGATAACATTTCTACATATGGGTTATTAGTTGTGCGATCAGAATACCTTCTCTACCTTCTCTGAACCCTGGTCCTGGTCTGTTTACCTGAGTTGCTAGGTAACAAAGGGGACTTATTTTTGGATTTATCCCCAACTGGAAGCTTTGGGCCGATGACTCATCTCTGAGCAGGCGGGATGTTTGGTGTCCCTGCTGGACCAAACATACTGACATTATCACTCATTTAGTTACGTACCA
>CM051010.1:8033295-8035795 GCA_027704905.1 Muraenolepis orangiensis | reverse complement strand
CTTTTTAATGTTCAAGGGCAAAACAGGGCCTCCCACATGGCCCTGTGGTGCCTGCCCTCTGCCCTCTGATTGGCTCATATCAGTGGCAGGTGAGGTCACCTGCGGTGGCCAGCAGGTGAAGGAGCCCAGGCAGAGCAAACAGAGCAGTGGTCATGCAGTATTCATGAGTAAAGCCCTGTGGGAAGAGACCGCTGATCCATTATTACTCACTCTGCCTCCTCAGCCTCTGGTCTTAGGTAAATAGCCATGATGTAATGTGTACTTTGTGAGAGGACAGGATGTTTTCGAGTCACGCATCGTCCACATTTTTGCCACGGCTATGAAACACAAGCACCGCCTCCTCATTGAGGGATGGCTTTTATTATTGGTCAGCTGCATTTTTCAGTGTGTGATTGTGTGTGTGTGTGTGTGTGTGTGTGTGTGTGTGTGTGTGTGTGTGTGTGTGTGTGTGTGTGTGTGTGTGTGTGTGTGTGTGTGTGTGTGTGTGTGTGTGTGTGTGTGTGTGTGTGTGTGTGTGTGTGTGTGTGTGTGTGTGTGTGTGTGTGTGTGTGTGTGTGTGTGTGTGTGTGTGTGTGGGGCCAGGAGGAGATGAGTGTCCCTGATTGACAATTGCTTCCAAAGACCAGCAGGTGTCAGAGGTTCAGTAACCTCCTCTTCACCCGTCAGGCTCTCAGCATCGACCCTGGAACCGCTCTCCAGAAAGACCTGTTCCACTAGAAAGAATGAAAACACCTCCTTCACTCCGACACACCACTCAACAGAGCTTATGAGTGGAGTCAGTATTCTATCAAAGTATTCACATTCAAAAGGGTTCTTAGCTAAAAAATATCTTTGTTCGTATTTAACAACTTAAATATAGGGCAATTTTTCCAGTGAGGCGTCCATGAAAACACATCTACACATTGAAAGCACACTGAGTTTTGGAAGGTTTTGGAAAAAAAGATATCTTAACGCACTTGGCACAACACACACACACACACACACACACACACACACACACACACACACACACACACACAGTTAAATGCTGTAATGGTGAGATCATGGCTCCTTTTACAGCGTTATTATTTCAGTTCCTGAGTCACACACACACCCCCTGCTGTTGAGCTTTGACTCGGGCGGGGCCAGACCACCTCCCCATGGGGTCCTGAGAGAGCTCCATGGCTTCAGCTGTCCTAGCAGACAACACATCCTGGAGGAAGCACCTCCTCCTGGGTGGAGAAGTTCCTGTCTGCACACTACCCTGCCCCACAGTTACAACGTCCCTTTCTCCAGTTACTACATATCAATACGTCTCTCCAGCACAATCAGAACACAATCACTTACACTTCACTAGGGGCTGCCGGCTCACTGCTTCAACTGGCTTCAACTGGCTTCAACTGGCTTCAACTGGCTTCATTGAGAGCGGCAGGGACTGTTGGGACTCGGCTTGGGAACCGGAGGGGGAAGTGAGAACTGGTACTACTTGGGGAAAAAGGTGCTAGTTCCCCTCCTAGGCACTGATGAGCTGCCCTTGAGCAAGGCACCACCCTCCACTGCTCCCCGGGCAGCTGGATATACAATAGTGTGAAAGACCTTATGTTTCGTGTAAATGTGTTTCGTAAGCTTGTGGAGACGTATAATAATGATAATAAAAATAATAATAATAATTATTATTATTATAAACCCATGTATTTGACCTCCAACAGGGTGGTGGACGGAGCAGAGAGACGCGTTCCGCTCTGCCTGACAGGATGTGAGACTTCCCTGCCAGCATTCCTGAGCCGTCAACAGGAATCTCTTCCAGGTCAGAGGTCACGCAAACTGCGAACAGTCTCTGTTGTCCTCTGTCGGTTCGTGTTCCGACTGTGATCGTCATGCAGAGTTGATCTGCTCAAGGGTCTGGGATTCACACTCACAACTAATCCACACAGTTCTCCACACAATTTTCTTCTCAAATAGTCCCATACCAGAGATGTAGGAGGCTATTTCATATTTCTAACATAGTTTATACAGCAGTTTATACTGCTGTATAAACATTTTTATACATTTATATCTATTCATGGTGTTGATATAACTGCAGACCCCTGCTCACTACCAGCTGATACTTGTATACTTACCTGTATATATATATATATATATATATATACACCTATATCTCATACCTACTCTATAAGTCATTTTATACCTGTTTTTATACCCAGTAGGCTGTTTTCACATCTTATTTAACCTCTGTTCATTATATATCACCAGGCACTTTACTGCAACATTTTCACTCTGGTTAGATGCCAACTTATTTTTGCTGTACTGTACTTGTGCTGTGATGACAATACATTAGAATCTAATCTAATCTAATCTAATTTGCATTTATTGTCTGGCCATTATACTGACATGATCATACCTGAGGTGCACTTTATTTAGTTTATTTAGGAGTTATAGTTTAACTTTAATCAATGTTTTGTTTTGTGTCAGCTGCAGGAGGCCTGGTTTGTTTTACCAGCCCACTGAGGTTCCTATACGG
>CM051010.1:8020795-8030795 GCA_027704905.1 Muraenolepis orangiensis | reverse complement strand
TGTTTGTTCACTTTGCTGTTGTCCAAAAAAACAAACAGAATCTCAAATATAGCAGAATCAAACAGCTCTCTCCTCTCTCTCTCCATCTCGCCTCTTCCCATCCGGGCCTCCTTCCCTCACTCGATACTCTCTAGAGACCCATGTCTCTCCTCCCAACCTCCCCCCATAGAACTCTCTTGTCACCCTCTTACCCCTCTCCCTCTCTTTCGCCCCCCCCATTTCGCTTTCCCTTTCCCTTTCTCGTCGTACACCGTTCCTTTTCCCCCCCCCCCCTTCTTTTTTTTTTTTTCTTACTCCGCTCCCCCTCCCCCTCTTGCCGAATCTCTTTCTCCGACGCGCATCTTTCCCCTTCCCCTATGTCTGGTGTAGTATTCTAGGTTTTGCTCGCTCGATGCATGAACCCGTTTTTTTTTTCTGGTCTTGAAGTTCTTTTCGTTCTCGCCACCCCGCCCCGTACACCTGATTTTTTTTTTACTTTTAGTTTTATTGAGTTTTTCTTCCCACCTTTTTTTACTTTTTTATTTTCTTAGTTTTTTTTTTTTTTTTTTTTTTTACTAATGTTTCTAGTATTTATTGACCTTTCTTTCTGTCAGTCATTTCTTCTTTTTTTTTTTGCTATTTTTTTATTTTTTTTTTGTTTTTTTGTTTTTTTTTTTTTTTATTTTTTTTTTTTTTCGTGATTATGCGTCCTCCGCCCCTCTACTTCCCCCTCAACCCCCCATATTTCAGCACCCTCTCGAATCCGAGTACTAATTACGTGTCCTCGTCTGCATCGCTTCCTACTTTTTTTTTTCTCTTCTATTTTTTTGGGTTCTCCTTTGGTTTGTTTTTTTTTATTTTTTTTTTTTTTGTTTTTTTGTTATATTTATGATTTGATTTATGCGTTTTATTTGTTATAATTCGTCTGCTTTTTTTTTTTTTGTACTATACTTTTTGCTCTCTGTTTTTTCTTCTTCCCCGACTTTTTTTTTTTCTTCCTTTTTCCTTCCCTTTTCTTATTTTTTTTTTTTTTTTTTTTCTTAGTATCATAGATCATCTTATTTTGTTATTTTTTTTTTTTTTGGTTTTTTTTTACATGTTAGTTTATTTTCTTTCAGTTTTATTTTTTATCTTTTCTATTGTTACTTTCTGTTACTCTCTTTTTTTTTTTTTTTTCATTTGGTTATTTCTTCCGCCCAACATATTTTATCGAGAAAAGAGAGAGAGACGAGACGAAAGATAATCACGTCGTTTCCTACACTTGTTTTTTATTTTTTTTTTTGTTCCCAGAGTTTTCGCTTTTTTACTTCTTTTTCCTCTTTTCCTTTTTTTACTCTTTCTCTCATTTTTTCCATGGATTACTTTTATGTCTCAACTTATTCCTTTCGACTTTCTTCTTTTTTTTTATTTATCTTTTTCTTTGTTATTTTCCTCCTCCCCCCAGGTAGAGAGTCTTTTTTTCCCTCTTTTTTGATAGTTAGTTCCCTCTTTTTTACGCTTTTCTCAGTGTTATTTCGCCCTGAGGTTGTTATGTACTTTTGTTGATTTTTTTTGATGTATTTTATATTTCAGTTATGAGTGATTTGTCTGTATTCCCGACCTGCTCATCTACTCTTTCATTGTTCTGTCTTTTTTTTTTTTTTTTTTTTTCCCTCGACTCTCAGCACCCGCAGGACGAGATTTCTCCTCTCCGTCTACACTGCCGTCAGTTATCATCCCTCACCCCTCCGCCCCACGCCCACGCACCTCCTCCCTTCCCATCAGCGTCTTTTTTCCCTCCTGTATATTGTATTTATTTTTTTTTTTGCATTTCCTTTTTTTTCTCCTTTTTATGTTTTTTTTTTTATTTTTATTTTGTTGTCCATTTCTTCTTTTTATTTTCTTTTTTCTGTCCTCTTTGTTGTTTTTTATTGATTTTTGTCTGATTTTTTTTTTTTTTTTCTTTATCCTCATCTTTTTAGTTTTCCTCCTTCTTTTTTTTTTCCCGCTCGCCCCCTTTTTTCGCATCCCTTTCACCCCTTCTCTATCTCCCTTGTTCAGATCACCGTACTTGTTATTTTTCCGTGTTCGAGTGTTAGTATCTTTTTTTTCGCTTTTTCCCAGGAGACCCCCGCTCCTTCCGAGTTTTATTTTTTTTTTTTTTTTTTGTGTATTGTTTAGATTTGTTTTTTATGTTTTTGTATGCTTTTGTATTCTTTTTTTATGCCCCGCCGACATTGCATTATTTTTTCCCCCGCACACCTTTCTCCTTTTCTTTTTTGTGGTTTTTTTTGTATTTTGATTTTTTTTTTCGGATTGCTTTTATTTTTTTTTATATGTTTTCTCGATCTCTCCTCTCCCCTCCCCTTCCCCTCTTTTTTTTTCTCCGTCTTCCTCCCCCCCCGTCCTCCCGCTTATTGATGTCTCCCACCCTTTTTTTTTTCACCCTCCCCCCCTCCAAGACTCCCACATTATCCTCCCCCGTTCCTCCCCCCCCCTTCTTTCTTTCCACTTTCCCTCGACGACTCTTGCTTTTTTCTTTTTCGTTTGAGTTCTATTTTTTCCCTTTTGTTCCTCTCATCTTTTTTTTTATTACTTATTTTTTTTTTATTTATTATTTTTTTTGATTTCACCCTCTGTTTTTTTTTTTTTTTTTTTTTTTTTCATTTATTTTTTTTTTGTTGTTTTTCTTTTTTTTTATTTTTTTTTAGAATTTATCCCCCCCTCTTTTTTTTTTATGATTTTTTTTTTTTTTCGTTCTCTGCCGAGATATGATTTTTTTTTTTTTTTTTTTTTTTGTCCATTTTTTTTACCTTTTTTTTGTTGTGTATTTTTTTATAAATATCTCCACCCGCACGGCTCCAGCTCATGAGACCTTTGTATGAACGGATCCCTGCTCGTCGACTCCTATCTCCGCTCCCTCGATGTAGCTAGTGTTTTCTACTCACTTCCTTTCTTGCTTCGAGTCAGCTCGATCGTGCCATCTTCTAGATGTATGTATATGTATTGTAATATTGATCACGACCTAGTGAGACTATATTGATATTGAAGAAGAGATGTAGATTTTTTGAGATAATGAGTTTTGGATTTTTAGTTTTTGTTGTATTGAGATTGATTTTTTTTTATTTTTTAGAATTTTTATGTTTTTTTTTTTTTTTTTGATTTTTGTATTTTGGGAGTTTTGATTGTATGTTAGTATTTTTTTTTTTATGCTTTGCTTTTCACTTCCTTTTTTTCGCTTCCTCCTCGATTTTGATCCCACCTCTCCTGTTTTTGATGTTTTTTTGTACGTTAGTACTTATTTTTGTTGTGCTCCGGACGTCCCTGTTTTATTTATTGTTTAGTATTTATCCTCCTCCCTCTCCAATCTACAGACACTCTCGCTCCTTCCCGGTCTCAGAACTACCCTCGGCAATCGCCACACTCGCTCGTCGTCCCTAAAACGATCTCGTCTCCGGGACATCTCCCCGTCCTCTCCTCCAGCTCTCCGGTGGCTCACCAGACAAAGCATCATCTCGTCTCGAATCCTTCGCTCTCTCTCGTACGTCCTCATGCTATTTCCAATCGAGCATCACAAACCTCGATCCTGTACTCTCTACACCCTTCAGTCACCATCATCGTAACTCATTACACGCATCTCGACCAGAACTCCTCTCTCTCTCAGGAGGGAACCATCGACTTCCTAACAGCGGAGGGACTACTGTCAACCGCAACTCTCTTATAACTCATCCGTAACCTCGTAACATCACAGATCGCATCCCAGCCTACTCGACATGTTCGATTGCATCAAGTCATCCCGGCTCCCAGCGGCTCGCTCTCTCCACCCTAGTATCGCTATCAGCCAAGCCTCTCCACCAGAGAAGAACGATTAACAGTCGACCCATCAAAACGACGCACTCTCACAGACGAAACACGGGTGATCTCACTCCTGGACCCACCTTCACTTCCCAAGCCACTCAGTTCACTCTTCTCTCTCCCCACCTCGATTCAACTTCCTGGAGCACCTATCCTCGTCTGATCAAACGGGTCATTCCCCAACCACATCTCATGTCATTTACCGTCCGGTCGCGAGCACAGTCTCTCGAAGTAGATAGCACCCATGGCAAGCCACTCCTCCTCCGGGTCAACTCTAATCTCTGATCTCAGTCCTCTTCGCCGCCCTCTAACCCAGTCGTACGATATCCGCTCTCAACCCTGTTCTCTTCCGTCGTCTCGCAGTACTCCTCACTCTCCACGACCTCATCGTATCTCTCTCTCAACAGCCATCCTCCCCGGTCGCAATCACGAGAGATCAGCTCTCCGCACTCACCCCACAGTCAATCTCTCTCCCGTATCGACACTACCTCGAACGTCCCCCTTCTTCGGGACATCTCATCTCACACCGCTCAATCCGAGACTCTGTCTCTCGCACATCCTCACGATCCTATCTCATGTGCGACTCTCATCGTTCTCCCATCACCCTGCCCATCAAGAGCAAGCCTACATTCTCAAACTGGCCTGAGCAAACAACCAGTCAGTTCTCTATCGATCCCGAGAAAAGTGAACCAAGCTCATCCTCTCTCTCTCTTCCCTTTCCCACCCACCCCCTCGTAACGACTCCCGAAGGTCCGTACCATAAGACTCTCATCCGACCAGCCCACCCCCCTCGCCCCATCGATTCGAACGCCTCCCATTCCCTGGCTACGACTCGAGCAATCTTCAATCTCCTCCTGTCACTCCTGCAAGCATGAATGAGTCGTAGATCAGTCGGAGGAAGAAACGGACTCTGCAGCAGGTCGTAGTCGTCCAACTGGACGAGCCTTTCGGCGAGCCTGCCGTCTCATTCCTAAAAAAAAAAAAAAAAAAGGATAAACATCAATTCACATCCTCTCCCCTGCATCTCCTCCCGTCATCTACTGTACAAAGAGACAGGAGAATAGAAAGACACTCAGCAGACTCTCCGATCTCAACATCCATCTCCATGCCAGCTCCAACTACCCACGGCTACATCTCCTCTCTCCATCAGCTGACTCCGCGAACGGTGCGTCTACCCTCTATCTCGATCTCGCCGATCCCCCAACGCGTACTCCCGAGGTCCCTCTATACTACGAGGAGCAAAGAGAGACCGTTTATTCGGCAGCGTACCACACGACTTGCGGCACGATCGGAGAGAGAACGAAGAACGAGCTTGGAATCCGCCACAGATCATTATACTCAGTCAAGCCATCCAATCCGAGACTCACTCTCTCCCACCTCTCTCTCTCAAACTCAGAGACCGCTCTGGTGAAATGACGCACTTGATCACTCACGCATGCATTCACCGAAACTGAACACAGTACATCCCACACCATCTCCCCCAATCCACGTCACCCAACTCCCTCCTCTCCAAAATACTCCTGCGATACTTCACCAGTCGAGTCCCTGCTCATCGTTATCCTCGACATCCACCCTCAGCGAACCGAAGCTCGCTATTCCTCTCTCTATCGCTCAGGACTCGCTCTACCCCATCTGCCTGTTCGACGACCAAGTACCCGCGCCATCCTCGTACATCGAGAAATCCTGATCTCTCAATAAGCTCTCTTCTCCCCTCCCTAAATCCACCTCTTCGGATCCTCTCTTCTCTCTCATCCTTCTCCCTCTCCCCACTCCCTCCTTCGCTCTGCGATCAAAATCCCCTCTCCACTCCCCACGCACCTCCAGAATCATCTCTTATCACTCCTCATCTCGCTATTCTCACCACATAAGGTCCCTTCACTCAGATCATCACGGACTCTCTCTCTAACACACTCGCGCTCTGCGATGATCATGACGCACCGCCGCTATGCAGCTAGGAGACCAGAATCATGTATCGTTCCTTCACCTATGTCGAGCACTCCGGCCCAAGATATCGTCGAGTACCTCTACAGAGTCGGCATCGACAATTCCGTCCTCCGTCATCGATCCTGCACGCAGAGTCATAGTCCTCCGACGCGTCACAGCCTCTCAGATAGAGTAGAGGGAAACTCGAACACCTCCTCCCACCTTCACCGGGCTCAGTCAAGACTCAGAAAACTTCTTCGCCCAGGACTCACCTCGTCCTCCCTACACGCACTCGCAACTGAACCCCTCGCTACGATCTACTCACACCGGAAGGCCATCCTCCCCAAGAGCAGCAGAGAGACCTCTGCTCTCAACCTCGCACACGGCCACTCTCCTCCTAACAGACCTCCGGTTCGACGGGATGTCCCGACGCAACAGATCATCATCGCAGACATCCATCTCATCAATAAGACCTCTCTGCCGGTCTACTCTCACCACTCCTCGGAGACAAACGCTTCGTCTCTTCCTGTACTTGCTGTCCCCCAAACATAATCTCTCTCTCTCCTATCCACCTCCCTCTCTACACCACAGTCGATCGACGTACACGGGTCGACGAGCCCACTCATCTCCACGTCGGAGCTCTCCTCACCCACAAGACACGACACTTAATGATCATCCTCCCTCTCCTCTCTCCCCGCCATCAGTATCACTCTCTCCTATGTCTCTAACACCTCTCTTCTTGTTCACCGCACGTGTCTCACTCCTGATGCCCTCGCATGACTGACATCATCTTCTTACCTCTTCGCTCCGTTCCGCTCCCCCAGGCCTGCACCCTCTTCGAGGGTACGTCGACGAACTAGCGCACCACTCCATCTTTTCACTCTTCACCCTCATCCACCCAGTATACAAGAGAACCCGCTCCACGTATCAGCTAGCAACTCTTCCCCACCGACTCCACCCAAAGAGGATCGTTCTCGCCCGATACCGCACTATCACTCAACTCCAATTCCGTTTCCGTACTTCAGAACTTAGCAGTCGCCTTCGTCAACTTAAAATCTCATCGGCTGGTATCGAGATCCGCACAACCACCTTCTAGATTGAGAGTCCGTATCAGCTAGATATCAAGACGTCTCACTCTCTCTCTCACTACAGCATCAAATTCACACTCGCAATACCTGCCATCGCACAACATGTAGACGATAGTTATCTCTCGTCGATCACCAAAAAAAAAAAAAAGGAGCGCTCCTGCACCAACTCGCATGTCTCGATCGATCTCACCGAGACTCATGATATCCAGAACCTCTCTCGGATGAGGACAGGAGAGAAGATCCGAAGCATCCTCGCGAGGTGAGTACAGAGTCCTCTTCGAGCTCCTACTTTCAACGGAGTCACACAAAAGTACACCATTCCTGCTCAGCATACGGATATCAAACGACGCCTACGCATCGTCACTCCGGCAACATTTCGAGCACGAGCTCGACTCTGCTTCCGTCAAATACATCTCTTCCATCCTCACCTCCGTTCAGAATCAGGAGACTCCTCTCAGAAATGCATACGATCCGACTCTCCTCTTCACAGCTCGCTCCGTCGCATCGTCATCTCCCTCCAGGGGGAGGTTTATTGTCATTCTCACATCTAGCATCGACCTCAATTTCCTCCAGATTCTCTTGCATCATCCCCTTAGAGACGCACGGCATATCCTCAGGTTTCTCTACAGTTGACGCGGTCTCCCTTCCGATCGTACTCTCCGTCTCGATCTACGACGCGTCTACCCTAATCTCGAAGACAAACTGATCAAGCGTCACCCGACGCCTACCCAATAACGCACAATGAAGACACATCAGACCTTGTCCGTCAATCATGCCACACTCCTTTACTACTCGATACATCAAATAACAAGACCCTACTCACCTTAGCGCGGGAGCTTCTCGTCTCAGTCTCTCTCGACGGCTCCTCATCCGCGTCAAAATCGTCTCACATCCGCCTCCCTCTACCTCGGGTCATCGCCTCGCCTAGTCATCAGCTGCTCTCCATCTGTCCGTCCGTCCCCGTCACACTTCATCTCTCCACACCAATACTCTCTCGTCCCTCCTCTCTTCTTACGCATCTCCCATCCGCGGACAAACGAATGACTCTCTTCCCTCCCCTCCTGTCTTCCGGCTCTCCCTCCTCTTCATCTCTACCTCTATCCGTTCCCTCACCCCATTCATAACGAACCACTGCCAGCTCTTCCTCTCTTCATCTCTCTAGGCCCGTCGCTGCTCACAGCTCCGCTCTTGACTGACCAGAATGAGAACTCTCTCCGACCCAACTCAGCAATCTCAAAACCCGAGATCAGTCTCCATATCCTCTCTGTCTCTCGGCCTACATCACGATTCACACCCCTCTCTCACCAGCCGAAAAGCGTCGATCTGCCTCTCTCCACATCTCACACTCCGAATTCCCGGATAAGAGAGAAACAACTGAGCAGAAAGACAAGTCGTCCTTCCTACCATCCGACGACGACAACCTCCGTCTCCGCAGCGACCCTCAGACCCGAAGACGATAGACAACGCGAGACACGTCTCCCGCGCGTTATCTCTACATCTCGCTCTTCCTCGCATATACCCGCCGCCCGGTCCCTCCATACTCTACACAGTTACTGCTCAGCTCCGCCCACCTTCTCCAGTACCGACCGTAAGAGACTCCTAGCCCCCCATTTCTCCTCCTCACTCCATCCTAGAGAAAGTCGCGACCTCACGTCTCATCACATGACCACGACATGAAGACCTCAGTATTCGACATCTAACGGGTCGCCGCTCGCAACCCGGAGAGAACTCAAACGACGCACTCAGCTACGTGCCCGATCCCCCTCGCACCTACACCCCGCCATACACATCGGATTCTCTACACAGGTCTCACATCTCCACCGTCTCCAGACTCTACCTCAGCTCATACCCATCACCCCTCTCGCCTGACTCAAACTCCACTACGAACATCTCACACCTCATCGCAGTACTCGACTCTCAGATCCTCCGTCCTCCTCGACACAGCTCCCCCCCCTCCGTACCCGCGATCGCGCGAGTGCTCTCCCATCCTTACCACCCACTCCAAAGTCCGCTCCGTCTCCATGCTCCCCCTCCGTCTTCCGCTCACGTCCTCAAGACCGATCGACATTCCCAGCCGCTTCTCCTTCAGCAAAGCACCGACGATACAGGAGCACGTCTTACCCAGAGTCTCACCACGAGTCGAACTACGTCTCTTATGCTCACCTTGCCTCGTCCAGCACCCCGATCTCCTCGTTCTCGGCCTGCTCTTCTCACTCACTCGGGCGCCGTTCACTCTCGCTGGAACATCCCCAGTCTCTTCCATCCAATCGTCTCTTCACACAATAAATCTACCTAACGGTCCCCAAAACTCCTCTGACCCTTCTAAACCTCTCCAACAGCGTCGCTGTCGTCACACTCCTCTGCCTCCTCCTCTCCGCTCTCTCGCTCCTCTCTCTCATCACACCGCGTCCTTCCGGCCTCTCTTCCGTCCTCGCACTTCCACTCCTCGCTCTAACTTCTACTCCCCTCCCACCTCGCTCGATTCCCATCTCATCGTGAAACTCGTTTCGCTCCACGAACACGCGCAACACGAAAGAGAAAGAACCCATCCCAAGGTCCTCTCCCCCAAGAGACACACTCTAGCCCCCTCTACAAATCCCGGTCTCTCTTCGTCGCTCCGCATCTTCTCATCTCCTCAAAGACACTCCCTACCCCGATCGCACCAGAATCCGCCACGAAATCTCCAACATCTCTCACGTCCAGCAACCTCGTACTCACTCTCCATCTACATCTCGCCCTCGAGTCAACACGGAAATCGACACTCGAACCTCCCACCGGTAAAAAAATGCCTAACGCCATCTCGGCCAGGTCTCCGCTCTCAGCTCCACGCCTACAACAGTCGAATCCCACTCCGACGTATGAACACCGAAAACTCCCCCTCGCCGCCCCCATCTCTCGAACGGTCCCCCAATCCAGGCCCGCCCCCCCCGTACAATACGACGACAACCAACGTCAGCCCAATCTCTCTACCTCGCCTGACCCCAGCTTCGCCTCTCAATCCTCACAGGGCTCGTCGTGCGTCAGAGAAGCGGGCAAACAAAAGAATGGGGGGGCGCGGAGAGGAGGGCTTGGGGGGAAAGAGTGGAAGAGACAGCTGATCTCTCTGGGACAGAACACTCTGCCCCACGTCCGAGGTCCATAAACCAAGGCCACCATCGCCTGTAAGGTTCTTCCAT
>CM051010.1:8013505-8019795 GCA_027704905.1 Muraenolepis orangiensis | reverse complement strand
TGGGATCAGTGGCGTTTTCTCCCGGAGGCCAAGGGAAGCCAGGCTTCCCCTGTTTTTTCGGATTGTAGTTATAATTTTAATACATTTTTTAAATTAAAATAAAAAAAATTCGGTAATTCTCCTTTGCTCTTTGCACACGGCAAAGGAGAATTACCGAATTTTTTTTATTTTAATTTAAAAAATGTAGGAGAGACGGTCTGGCAGCAACACAACTGCCGGACCGTCTCTCCCCCATTCTCATTGAGTATTTTACAAAGAGTGAAACAACAGCGCCCCCTAGATATTATGGTGAAATTGAGGAGGCCAGCCGAATGAGCTTCCCTTGGTGAAAAAAAAAATGGAGGGATTGTCCCGGATTGACCAATCAGATGAGGCCCACGTCATGTCCCCCTGCCAACCTGTGATTGGTCAGGGCCATGCCAAGGGAGGCCAGAGACGGCTGGCATCCCCCCTCAAGGGAATGGGATCCCTTGATCCCATTGGATCGATTTGAAGGGAATCCCTTGACTCACAAATCAAATCACATCAACATCAGTACGTAGTACTGTAACTGTCATCCTCGCCGTTTGATAGTATTAAGCATTATGGAGGGTGGAGATTTGGCGTACTTAATAAAAAACAACTTTACTAAACTTCCGCTACAGCAGCAACTAAAAATTAAATCAGATGACAGGCCCATGCCCACACTCGAGCTGTGTGCACAGAGGAAAAAGGGAGCGAATCGGACGTTCAATGAGGACAATTATGTCCGCACGGAGTGGCTAACTGGAAGCGCTGAACTTCAGCGTCTATTTTGCTGGCCATGTCTTCTTTTTGACAAGGATTCGTGCTCCCTGAACAATCCTTGGGCAACTTCAGGATTCATCGACCTTGCCAACCTGTCACGGGCAATTGAGAGGCACGGTAAATCAAAAAATCACATAGATTGTGCTGTGAAATTGAAGCTTTTTTATTCATTACCGAATCTGCACTGCGCATTGAGCGGCTGGTTATGCATTTGGGGGGGGGGGGAATGCTTAAATTAATAAGACGAGAGAGTTTTGGCTGGAGAGTGCGTGCGGACCTGTCGGTTAGATAACAGGCGTGTGCAAGTCCTGCATCTGTATGATACAACTGTGTAAAATGATACCGGGCGCTGTAATCACTCATCTGGTTACGTTATTGACCCAAAAAAACTGGCTTCCCCTAAAATTTTCCCCACGCCACGCTACTGGTTGGGATAATTATTACATGCTTTAATTGAAGTACTTAAATAAATATGTCATTCGTATCAATTCATGTGTCACCGAATAGGCCTTTATCACATTTCCTGCTTCCGGAGCCGTGAGCAGTGTACTCTTTCTTCCGGTAGTTACCCCAGATACGGGACAAACCGTGGCTGCCTCCTCTCCTCTGTTATTGTAATGTACCGGCTGCTCAACGTCTAAACAAAGACAGCCCTACCTCCGTTTACACCATTACCCAAAGACAAACTCCTCCGCAAGTCTTGTGTGAGGCTGATAAGGAGGATGAAGGTCCCTCGTTTCATGTTCTCAGGGGTAGCACGTATGTCTGCAGTTTGCACTTTGACAAGGAGAGCATATACGTCTCGAAAGGTGGGCGGAATAGGCTAATAATGTCGGGTATGTGTGTGATTAAAAGCACTGGTCCTGACCCCCACACACTTCCCCTGTTTTTTCGGATTGTAGTTATAATTTTAATACATTTTTTAAATTAAAATAAAAAAAATTCGGTAATTCTCCTTTGCTCTTTGCACACAGCAAAGGAGAATTACCGAATTTTTTTTATTTTAATTTAAAAAATGTAGGAGAGACGGTCTGGCAGCAACACAACTGCCGGACCGTCTCTCCCCCATTCTCATTGAGTATTTTACAAAGAGTGAAACAACAGCGCCCCCTAGATATTATGGTGAAATTGAGGAGGCCAGCCGAATGAGCTTCCCTTGGTGAAAAAAAAAATGGAGGGATTGTCCCGGATTGACCAATCAGATGAGGCCCACGTCATGTCCCCCTGCCAACCTGTGATTGGTCAGGGCCATGCCAAGGGAGGCCAGAGACGGCTGGCATCCCCCCTCAAGGGAATGGGATCCCTTGATCCCATTGGATCGATTTGAAGGGAATCCCTTGACTCACAAATCAAATCACATCAACATCAGTACGTAGTACTGTAACTGTCATCCTCGCCGTTTGATAGTATTAAGCATTATGGAGGGTGGAGATTTGGCGTACTTAATAAAAAACAACTTTACTAAACTTCCGCTACAGCAGCAACTAAAAATTAAATCAGATGACAGGCCCATGCCCACACTCGAGCTGTGTGCACAGAGGAAAAAGGGAGCGAATCGGACGTTCAATGAGGACAATTATGTCCGCACGGAGTGGCTAACTGGAAGCGCTGAACTTCAGCGTCTATTTTGCTGGCCATGTCTTCTTTTTGACAAGGATTCGTGCTCCCTGAACAATCCTTGGGCAACTTCAGGATTCATCGACCTTGCCAACCTGTCACGGGCAATTGAGAGGCACGGTAAATCAAAAAATCACATAGATTGTGCTGTGAAATTGAAGCTTTTTTATTCATTACCGAATCTGCACTGCGCATTGAGCGGCTGGTTATGCATTTGGGGGGGGGGGGAATGCTTAAATTAATAAGACGAGAGAGTTTTGGCTGGAGAGTGCGTGCGGACCTGTCGGTTAGATAACAGGCGTGTGCAAGTCCTGCATCTGTATGATACAACTGTGTAAAATGATACCGGGCGCTGTAATCACTCATCTGGTTACGTTATTGACCCAAAAAAACTGGCTTCCCCTAAAATTTTCCCCACGCCACGCTACTGGTTGGGATAATTATTACATGCTTTAATTGAAGTACTTAAATAAATATGTCATTCGTATCAATTCATGTGTCACCGAATAGGCCTTTATCACATTTCCTGCTTCCGGAGCCGTGAGCAGTGTACTCTTTCTTCCGGTAGTTACCCCAGATACGGGACAAACCGTGGCTGCCTCCTCTCCTCTGTTATTGTAATGTACCGGCTGCTCAACGTCTAAACAAAGACAGCCCTACCTCCGTTTACACCATTACCCAAAGACAAACTCCTCCGCAAGTCTTGTGTGAGGCTGATAAGGAGGATGAAGGTCCCTCGTTTCATGTTCTCAGGGGTAGCACGTATGTCTGCAGTTTGCACTTTGACAAGGAGAGCATATACGTCTCGAAAGGTGGGCGGAATAGGCTAATAATGTCGGGTATGTGTGTGATTAAAAGCACTGGTCCTGACCCCCACACACACTCCATCTCTCATCCGAATAGAGCCACATATTGTCGGGTATGTGTGTGATTTAAAGCACTGGTCCCAAAAGTAGGGCTGGGCGATACGGACCAAAACCCGGTATTTTTTGGCTGCGTCGCGATATACGATATATATAGATATATACATATCTCCATCTATATATATATATATATATCTATACATATCTCTATCTATAGGTATTTTATACAAATTCGGTTTTAACTCAATGCCACAAGTATGTCACAAGCACTTTTATTTTAAGACAACTCATTCACAAGAATAACAGGCATTCCCTTTTAGAAAATATACAGCTGCACACTACATATTAACACGTAAATGAAAAGGTACATTGAAATCCATCAAATAAATCGCCTATATTATATACATAGGCATACCTCTGCTTCTACACAAAATCACCTTCGTTATTCAAGATTCAAGATGACTTTATTTATCCGGAGGAAAATTAAGGTGCAACAGTTGAGACAGGGGGAATAAATGCACACAAAGTATACTAATACCTAAAAACAAAATAACAAAATAAACTAGTATAAACAAAATATAACTAAATGAAATGTAAATGTATGTGTTATATGGCGATATATCCAGATAGAGCCACAAGACAATGTCGGGGAATTGTATGATTCGGATTTAGACTTCTTCACTGAAGAGTGTTCATTCACTAGTTGAACCACATCGTCTGGACCGACTTTTGGAAGGTTATGCAGCGATGTTGTCCAGCAATAACTGTCCACCATGGTGAATGCCAAGCTGAATGCATTAACCGGAACTTGGGATACACTGCTTCAGCGATTTTTAACGGGTACTTCCGGCGTTCTAATCTAACGTGATATAGGCCTAACAGGCCACACAAGATCTTGCATATTCCAGGTTGTGGTTGAAGGTGTCGTAGGTTGGCCCCTAAGGACAGCACTGCAGGGTCAGGAAGGGGTCCTACAAACACAAGTAACAGGAACCATTCATCAGTCAATTAAATCAGTAAAGCACCATCTGAAGGTTTAAATATTATGCCCATGTTCTAAAAAAAACTACACAATAAGTGATGAAATTAATAAAAATGATAAACATACCTGCATAGGCTCGATACAGCGTGGATTTGACACTGCTGCGTCCAGGAGCCTTAGGCTTCCGGACCACAAGTTCATCCATGGGTTCCGGACTTATCCCCTGGAATGACACAAAAAGAAAATAGATGCTGTTGCAAGTGTCAGAGAATATCGGGATAATTCAACACGCAAGTCATATTGTACATCCCTCTTCAGGGAACTGCTGCTTTGAGAAATAGAGGGAAACTCCATGCAAATGTATACACTTTAAGTGATGTGTTGGTCTTGCGAGTCTTAAATGCTAGAATCTTAAACATCTTTGAGTAGTCGATACAGTATGTATAGCTATATCTGAGGGATCCAGACAAAACATACCTGTGTCCTTGGTCGGTGCCATGACTGAATCTCACTGGTGCAGGCCAGTGGTGTTTGCACACTTTTCACCCCATGATGCTGTAGTGAGCCGTCTGGAATAGGAGTGCGACCACGTGATTACACAACACCTTTCCAGCAGCACACAAACAGGAGCATCCATTTAACTGCACGGGTGTATTTAACTGCACAATCTAGAAATGGAGAAAAAAAATGAGTGAATGTACAAATAATGAGAGAATCTGCAACAGCAGACATGGAGCAGGATATATACACACACACATATATATATATAGATATACATATATATATATATATATATATATATATACATATATAGATATACATATATATATATATATATAGATATACATATATATATACATATACATATATATATACATATACATATACATATATATATATATATATATACATATACATATATACAGAGTGCTTACATTCTGTTGTCACCGCTAGCTTGCTAGCTCGCAAGGTTGGTGTCAGATAAGTTCAACTACAGACGGAGAACGGTATCCATTATTCGGTGTATAATGGTGTGTATATATATAAATACACACCAGTATACACCGAATGGATACCGTTCTGTCTGTAGTTGAACTTATCTGACACACTGGTCATTTTCATTAAACCTTACAAGCTAGCAAGCTAGCGGTGACAAAACAGAATCTAAGCACTTACCTCTATACTTGAAGATCAACTTCTCGTAAAATAACTTGTATCCTTTTTCCAGTTTAGACTCCTGCAATGTAGAGTGTTCATTCACTAGTCGAACCACATCGTCTTGACCGACTTTTGGAAGGTTGTGCAGCGATGTTGTCCAGCGATAACTGTCCGCCATGGTGAATGCCAAGCTGAATGCATAAACCGGAACTAAAGATACACTGCTCCGGCGGGTTCTTCCGGCGTTCTAATTTACTGTGATAAAGGCCTATTGCATCATAACATGTAGTCCTGGCCTACAGGGATGAACAGTTTATGTTTAATATATATAATATTGTGTTGGTCTTACTATAGAATGATTGATTGCTTGTTTTTGTTGAATAATACAGAAGATAAAGATATTTTAAAAAATCGCACATTAATCGCAATCGCACTATTAGCAAACCGAGTGAAGGGTTCTGATTGGTTCTGGAAGTAGCCGGAAGTTGTTATGTCCGGAGAACATGGTATGGGTATTCCACGTGTTCTCCGGACATAACAACTTCCGGTTTCAGACAATGACGAATTAAACAACGGCTCGTTTTCCCGTTTTCTTTTCGTGTATATTTATTGTATTTCTTTCTTATTATACAAGCGAAAATAAGCTAAACAACTTGTTCTGCGTTTTGTCGTTTTTGATGTAAAGTTTTTGTTTTGTGAAGGAAAACTTTTAAAATACCCCCAAACAAGAACAAAGACCGGAATCACAAACCGGTAAACCAGAAAGCACATATACAATAATCGATAAACACGAACTAAAAAGGCAGAAAAATGCAGACGCGTCATAAAACCCATCGCCCATTACCTCCTACCGGAAAAGGCGGGTCCCTGTCGACAGTGATCGG
>CM051010.1:8003505-8008505 GCA_027704905.1 Muraenolepis orangiensis | reverse complement strand
TGCATGTTATCTGTTTTCTCATTGAATGAACGCAAGACTTTCACTTACCTTTCAATCACCTCTCTCTCCTCAGTATCTCCGAGTTGTCAGGCGGTTGTTGTCAGAAGGCGTGTGTCCTAACCCCACAATATGAATACTTGTGTGTCCGGTTGTGGTATGTGGCTAGGGCGGCTTGGTTTCCTTCTCAGAAGACCATCCTTCTTCATAAAACCTGGGATATTTCTAAGGCTGCACACACCCTACCAAAGTCCACCCATTTATGAGAAGCAGTAAATCATAAAATCCATCAAACATTAATCAACACTCTCCTATAAACCTCCATCAATGATTAGCACTTTCTCTTTCATCCACCTCCTCTTTCATCCACCTCCTCCGTATCACATTGTTACATCCAAATCCCTCAACATCACCCCGTTATAATCTGGAGGGTCTGGGAAAAGGGGTGACAGTCGGGCTGGGAATAGTGGAACATAGGTCTCCTCCTGATCCTCTAACAGAGGTAGTTGGTGTGCAGGGGATCACTCCTTTGTTAGGGCAGTGGTGACAAGTCTATTGATTAATGTTCTAATACAGGGAATACAGCAACACCCACACACTGTAATCATAGCTACCCCTATGGCTAGTGACCCACAGATTGGCACAATGAACCCTTTCCATTTCCCAAACCACTTCTCGAACATATCTCCAAATATAGGATCAATCCCGCTAGCTCCTGACTCAGTGATGTCAGCCCCGCCTAAGCTCTAGTGACCGACCCGTCGGGGGCTGTGTTGTTAGGGATGAACGTGCAACACGAGGGCCCTATCATGGCACACACTCCCCCTTTCTCAGCCAGCAGCATGTCCAATGCTCATCTATTCTGCCATGTCGTCAGACTGGTCTTGTCCAACTGCTCGCGCAACCCCTTGATGGCCTTTTGTGTGTAATGGACAAACCTCTGCTGATTGTAATAGATGTCATTGATCCAGTCTACATTGGTGTTGATAGTGCACCAGGGGCATAGCGCTGAAGTGAACCCATCGGCTATCTGGTACTTTGGTATTCGGTACCCCCCTTGGGATTCCCAGGCTTTAATCTAGGTAAACTCTCTCATCGAACGATCCTCCTGGTGCTTCCAATAGTGTATTTTCCCCTTCTTCTAGTCCCTCGGACCTCCCCTAACCACTGTAGGTACGCCTGGGGCCCAACAGGGAATATCTTCATTGGTATCAACAACTGCACCACAGCACATCTACCCGTCCAATAAAATGGGAGATAAGGGAAGATCTCTCTAGTCCCACACCACCACCAGAGATCCGCCCTACTCACCCTCTGCCGAGGGTACTCGCATGCATCTAGGGAAACCTGTAATGTGGTAACACAGTTGTCCGCTGGAATGGCCACTACTATACAGGTGTAGTCACTGGTTGTTAAGGAAAATGGGGGCGGTGTCCGTTTCATCACCACTGGGTGTAGGTAGTGGATCCTTTGGCACACCGGGTCGGCAGGTGATATTACTTATTCTGGCAGGTACCGGAGTCTGCGCCGGCCTTGCTTCTGCACATACCACACAATCACCGGGTGTTATTTGTTTGGCCGAATATTGCATCCAGTGGAGCCACAAATTCTCTTCTCTGTACCCGGTTTCTATTCTGATCTTTTCCTGATAGGTTACATCATTCATATACGTAATGTGGGGCTCCTCACTGGTCTTTTCTACCGGGGGCCCTTGTGCTTTCTCTTCTGGGCTGTTTGTTATATTTATGTATATCCATCCCATAGGGTCTCTCCCTTGCGCATAAACCAACACTGTGAACAGCCCAGTATCCCGCTCTCTTGCCTCCTTGAGCACAAACCTCAGGGGATTGCACTCTCCATCTTTTCATCCTGCTGGGGGCTCTGCCTTGACTACTGAGAACCTTCTGGCAAACGACACCATACTCGGCCCTACTATCTCCTCCTGCATCGTTCCCCATGGTTCTCCGGTATTGGCTATACATGAAGTCCAGTGACCTCCCGCAGCCCCACAATCGAGATTGGTCAAATGTGCTGTATCGTAGCTCATGCTGTTTATGCTGTTCCTAAGTGGGCAATTCATCAGACATTTAAGTGGGGGCAAGGTGGCACATACGTACTTCTCTAGTGCCACCATCTCCTTCTGATTCCAACCAGTGCAGTCTCACATGCATCTATTTGAAATGTCAGTGTTTCTCCCAGGTATTCCCTCACTTTAGGAACTGGGGCCTCGCGACCCCACTCCGTTTTAATCCTTTTTTCCAAATCCTCAAAACTGGTCGGTCCGTAATAATACACAGCTCTATTATCATCTCCACCGAATCGAGGCCCTGTGTCTTGCATGATGTGTCTCGTTACCCGACTTCTCGCTGTATCCCCCTTTGCTTTAAGCAATGTCCCTAGCACCCAACCCCTCCCTATGGCTATTGTAAGGAGGAATGCCACCCACAAAATCATTCCGGTCACCTCCTTTCCTGCGGGCCCCATGGTGTGTCCTATGCGAGCTTAGGTTGGGTCAGATCAGCTCGTACCTCACTAAGTTTTCGTCTCGGTTCTGGTGCAGGGGCACAGTTGGTCAGGTGGTGCCAGAGGCCTCCTTTTTTGCCTCTGACTTTTACCGCGCATGCAGTGGCCAATGTTACCTGGTACTTTGATAGATACACAATCACCTGGAACCACAGGCTGGAATTGGGGACAAAACCCGGGCACCGAGTAAGATGCACCTTGCCCTCAGGACCCTCAGAGCAGCACCATCACTGAACAGCCGTACGTCGTGTGTACCCTTACAGCAGCACCATCACTGAACAGCCCTACGTCGTGTGTACCCTTACAGCAGCACCATCACTGAACAGCCGTACGTCGTGTGTCATATTTGGTTCTGAGGTCAAGTCTGCGCGGATTTTGTATTCTTGCTTACACCACTCCTCAAAGTGGTGTACCTCCCCGGTGTTCCCCAGTCCTTCAGTTTACCCCTGTGGATGTAAATGTAATGTGTGGCTGTGTCATGGTGTCCATCAGTTTAGTGCCATGGTTGTTCGTCAGCGTGAATGCTCTTGCCTCTAGATACACAACTATCCCATGTGTGGTGCGTTTTTTTTAAATGGTCTTGGCCAGACCTGCTATGTACCTTATGCAGGCGGTATATCCCTCGTCTACGCTATCTAACTTAGAGCTGTGGTAGGCCACAGAAACACTTCGGGTTTCGTCTGAGCTGCCTTGGAGGGGCCCTTATTTTTGTTGCCCCTGGGTCGGCCCCTAGGCGCTTGGGGACAGGCTCACCGGTGGGCTCTTTCTGAGGCTTCCTCAGTCGTCCCAGCTTCCTCTTCGGAGGCTCGGCCTCGGCCTCCAGCTCCTGGGACCCCGACGGCTCGCCAGACTCTTCCCCGCATGCACTCATCCTTCCTCGGTAAGATATTGGCTCTGGACACATCACTGCACCATTTAGATACATGCATTCGGGTCCCCCAAAGGAGATGTTCCCAGGAGTGTTACTTGCAGAGGGGCTGGTCCCTTGGCATTCATCCAGCACGTGAAACCCTGCTTCCTCCAGCTCACTCCTGGCAATTGGTCTTGGGTCTTGCTCCCTTGTTCCAACGGCGTTCTCTTTCCAGGTCGTCTAGTTCTTCTTCACTTGCTTTTCCACTGTAACTTGCTTCACCTTCTTCTCTCCTGTACTGTAGTACATAGGCCTCCCTGTCATCTTCGGTTGGTGTTTCCCTTCCCAAGAGTCCCGGGCCTCCACATCCTAATGTCGGTCCCTGGACCGATGACGTGGGGCGCGGCTACAGTCTATTGTTACTTTCTTAACTTTTCCTTTGGCGGCGCAGTTATGGCCATCAAGCCACTCCGTCTTCCGTTGATATTGACAATGAGCCCGCTGTACGTCGAGATCGTACTCATTTCCTCAATATTTTCATTACTTTCGCTGCCTGCCACTATCAGGTGTTGTCTTCGCTTTCCACCTTACTCTTCTCTTCTGGCAGTTTTCCTACCTTCTCTTTCAAAAGGGAATCTTCCTCCCTGCTCCACCTTGAGCCTTGACCATGATGTTGATGTGTACTGGCGGGGTGTGGGGGCACCCATGTGGGTTGGCAGTGGTTCAGGGCACTGCGGTGCCCCCTTGGGTGTCGTATCCTGGCTGGAGGCATACGGCGGGGGAAGAGCGGCTGGGCCCTCCCTGCTGCCGTGCCTAGCTCGCATAGGCTGGGATAGGCCTTCAGGGGCGTTTGCTCTGGGTTGTACACTGTTGTACCACTAGGGGGAGTCGTGGGTGATGATGTCTGAGTAGGCAGCTGGGCGTGGGGCAGAGTCTTCTTTTCCTCCGGTGGGGCCTCCACGAGGGCTTCCTCAATCGGCCCTCCCAGACTGATCTCCCAGTAGTAGGCTAGTTCTTGGGTTTCTCTTCCTGTATTTTTCTGCTTCTAGTCTGGCTGTCCTGGTCGGCTCCTTTTCTGGCAGCTCCCAGACTTTGGTGGCCTCTCGTGTCAGGTTCCTTGCCAGCACTCTTAACTGTTCTCTGGTGGGTGGGTGTTGTTTGGAGACTACTTCCTGATCCTGCCAGAGCTTATAGTACTTGGCCATCCTCTTCTTCATAATACCCTTGTCCTCCTGCCGGGTACTCTGTAACATGACGGCCTCTGCTCTCCCATATGCCTCCTATAAGGCCTCGGGGCCCCATGTGGACATGGGTCATCCCTAATGCACTACCTAAGGTTGTGTGTTTTTTATAATTTGTGGATGGTCAATTTCACACTCCCACCCCTTTAGCAGTGTTTTCCACCTTTCCTAAACTTTCCCTTTTCACCAGGTCAGCCCTCCACCTTCGCCAAGGTCTCGGAGCCTGATGATGTTGAAAATACACTTTCCCCTTTTTCTTCGTACTACTCCTGTAAATATCCCACCCCCACCAAGTGAATTTGTGAATCCAAGCAAACGCTAGTTAACCGTAGGATGCGAATATTACTGGTTAATGATCTACCACACCGTAGCATGTGGGTGGTACGTAC
>CM051010.1:7999000-8001500 GCA_027704905.1 Muraenolepis orangiensis | reverse complement strand
CCTTCCTGTTTGGTGGCTTTTTACTGACTTCCTCTCCCGAGTGGCAATAATAAAAACAGGCTTTTTACGGCAACCCATGGGTCCCCGGTTTGGTTGGTTCTTTACGATCCGGCGGAGGTCAGCTCCGGGTCGGAGCCGCTTTTAACGAACCCTGAGCAGTCGGGAACTATATTGTGACTTTTGTTTTTCTGGATTTGGTTCCGAACTAATATTAGCTGTGAAACGTGTTTGTTGGTAGCTGTGTTTATGTGTTTGTTGGATGAGATCCTCTGGGATCTAGTCGTATTTATCGAGAGAGAGTCGTTAACGACCGTGGTGACCGCTTAGAACGAGGAGCGATCCGAGGGTTTCTCTGCATTGTCGGGCCTCAGCAGACACCAGCGCAGTAGAACCAACCCCCTGGTGGTCGAGGGGGGTAGTGCTGTTAGAGACTCAACGCTAGTGGGTTTCAACATTCAAGATTTTTATTTGCCATTTGCAACAAGTACAATAGAACGCTTACTCCCCATTCCCTCCAGCAGTGTACATGTTCTAAAACACAATCCTATAAAAGTACTGTACACAATAAAAATAACAATCGAAAGATCAATAAAGTGACTGATGATGATATGTTCATGTGTAGAATTGTGCAAAAAAGCATTAAAAGCATTTAAATTGCCAGTAGTGCAGCAGCATCATGAATACAGTGCAGCACAGAGCAGTAACTGTGATGAGTCCAGAAAGTCCAGCAAAGTATGATAGTGTAATTAATGTTAATTAATAATGTAGTTAGTCAAGTCAAGTCAAGACTTTTTTTATTGTTTTGTTTTTATTGTTTATTGTCACTTCACAGTTTACACACGTTATAAAGCAGTGAGTGAAAGTGATGTATAATACCCGACGACAGACAGCAGTTATAAAAGTAAGATAAAATAAAAACAGAATACAATAAAAGAAGTAAAAAAAACAACTGTATAAAGTTAAATCTATAGAATATATAGTAATGACATGTTGTGATCGAGGCAGCGCTCCTATCAGCTCAGTAGGTCCCCGCCTGGGGGTCAACTCTGTGGTCTGAACCCTAACGCTGAGCCCTAGTTCCTCCCTGAGGACGTCTCTCCACCCGCCCGCCCTGGGCATCTGAATTCTGAACCAAATGCTTTTAAATGCGTTCTGCGCATTATAACACATATATAATACATATATAACACATATATAATATAATACATATCATCCATCAATCACTTTATCATCTTTTATGTTCTTTTTTTATTTATTATTGTGTATAGAATTCTTATAGTATTGTGTTGTAGAAATCCGAACTGCGGGAGGGAATGGGGAGTTTGCATTCTATTGTACTTGTTGCACATTGCAAATAAAATTCTTAAATCTTGAATGTTGAATGTTGAATCTATATGAAGCAGGTGATGAACCGGTTTGATCCGGTGGTCTGGACCAGGTCTCACACAGGAAGTGGAGCTGCACCACGGGGCGCATCATGAATGGTGTCAGAAGCTAACCTGCTCTCCACAGGGAGATGTGAGGTGGCACACTTGGGTGACAGATAAGCCCTGGCCAAATTGGTGTGTGTGTGTGTGTGTGTGTGTGTGTGTGTGTGTGTGTGTGTGTGTGTGTGTGTGTGTGTGTGTGTGTGTGTGTATGTGTGTGTGTGTGTGTGCGCGCGCCCACACACACACACACACACACACACACACACACACGCGTGCGGCGTGCCCTGGACGTGAACTCGGAGAGATCTGTGATAGGACAGCTGGCAGACCACTCACACACCCATCAGCACCAGGCCCCTACACATTCCATCTCACCCTCTTACCCTCTTGCCCTCTCTCTCCTCTCTCTCTCTCTCTCTCTCTCTCTCTCTCTCTCTCCTCCCTCTCTCTCTCTCTCCTCTCCTCTCTCTCTCGTCTCTCTCTCTCTTCTCTCTCTCTTCTCTCCCCTCCCTGTTTGTCTCCAGCCTGGCCCCAGCGTGACCTGGCAGGTAGCGACTGCTGTTGTTTTCCTCAAAGCGTTTGAGTTCCTGTGCCGCTCCATCACCTGCCCAGGTGCTTTATGACCCTCCCCCCCCCCCCCCCCCCCCCCCCCCCCCCCCCCCCCCCCCCTCCCCCCCACCCCCCCCCCCCCCACATCATTAGTGGCGGTAAGGCGATACATCCTGCGAGGCCCTCAGTCAAGGAAAGTCACTCAGGAACCAAAACAAAGCAGCATGAGGCATTCGGATGTTCAGGGGGAACGGAAAAACACACAAAACGCCGTGTTCCGGAAGGCGTGTGAAAGCGCGTTTACGACCAGAGCGGTCCGGTCCGAGCCGGTCTGGTCTCCCTCAGGTCGCGGCGTACGGGTCAGAACTCACGGGTCTTTAGAGGAGGGAGCTCAGGATCCATCTTGGATTGGGTGTCGTGGTTTTTTGTTGATTTTAAGAGCCTGGCGCTAAACAACAACAGTTTACGTTTACGCTACGTTGCTAAATCCTGAACTCCTGAGCTCATCCCGCATATCAGGG
>CM051010.1:7989000-7994000 GCA_027704905.1 Muraenolepis orangiensis | reverse complement strand
GAAGAACCAAGATCAGGCTGAATAAGATCAGATTAATGTTTTGGGCCAAAGTTCAAAACCTCAGTTTTCTGGGTGTGAGTTGGTGGAGGTGTTGAGTCAGCTCTGTGTTCAAACACATAGTCCTGCAAAAAAGACAATTTGCAATTCATTGGGTTTTACTATAAATATACTGTAGTGTCATCTGCATATAAGTGAAAAGAAATGTTGTAATTATGGATCATTTGGCCAAGTGGTAACATATCCACTGTAAATGGAGAAGCAGGGGAGTGTGTGTGGTCTGGCCCACCTGCCTCACCTGGCTCACCTGGCTCACCTGGCTCACCTGGCTCACCTGGCTCACCTGGCCCACCTGGCTCACCTGGCCCACCTGGCTCACCTGGCTCACCTGGCTCACCTGGCCCACCTGCCTCACCTGGCTCACCTGGCTCACCTGGCTCACCTGGCTCACCTGCCTCACCTGGCTCACCTGGCTCACCTGGCTCACCTGGCTCACCTGGCCCACCTGGCCCCAGTCACACTGATTAGGATGTGGGCTAGACTTAGGGGCTGGGTGAGGCTGCACACCTGTGTTGCATTAAATAATAAAGGCGCACAGGTTAAACCAGCCATCACCACACACACTCACACACACACACTCACACACACACACACACACACACACACACACACACACACACACACACACACACACACACGACCGCCTGCTCTGCTTGCTTAAGCCATTCTGAAACTCTGCAATAAACCGGTTCAATGATCTGCGTCTTGTGGTTCCGAGGAGCCCAGAAACGACACTTTGGTGAGTCCACCGCTACAAGAGAACCGGTAGATTGTAAATCCACAGCAGCGGATGAACAACATGTTACATAACACACATTAGCATACAGTACATCGTGCCGTACCCTCAGCCTTCCGCAGTGGGCGTGTTAGGAGTGTGCTAGCTTGATCAAGGGGCTTCATCTCTCAGGGGTGTACTCTGCTGGTTACAATGGACTGCCAACGCGATCTGTTCCCCTCTGATCTCCGTGGGTCGTGAGAGAGCGCCCTCCTTCAGACAGACCGGCTGTTTTTGGCGCTCTTATGCCACCGTATTTGGTTTAGTGAGAGCTCCCATCCCCCTGCTTATCCATGTATGTGTTTGTTGATCGCAGGCGGAGATGGAATGGATCTGGGTTGGTTGGTTGTTTTTGTTTTTCTTTCAGTTCCACTGAAAAGTAGAAGCTATTTCTGGATGTGTTTAGCAGGGAAAGTTCGCCTGGGGGAACTGGCGCTGGCCTTGGTCGGTTTGAAAAAATATCTCTGATAAATAAAGTATGGAATGGTTGCGGTAGCCGTCACTGACCCGGGCAGAGAGTAGAATACTGGGGTTTTTTGTGTACCGTGTTGAAGGAAGTCCTTTAGTGCCACTGTGTTTGGATACACAAATTAGAAAATAGTTCAATCAAACAACAAAAGTCACTGGAGGACTTTCTGGAACACGCTTTTGACTACTCACCTGTAGACCACTCAGCTGTTTAATACTCACCTGTAGACCACATACCTGTTGACCACTCACCTGTAGACCACTCACCTGTAGACCACTAACCTGTTGACCACTCACATGTAGACCACTCACCTGTAGACCACTCACCTGTAGACCACTCACCTGTAGACCACTTACCTGTTGACCACTCACCTGTAGACCACTCACCTGTAGACCACTCACCTGTTTAATACTCACCTGTAGACCACTCACCTGTAGACCACTCACCTGTTGACCACTCACCTGTAGACCACTCACCTGTAGACCACTTACCTGTTGACCACTCACCTGTTTACCACTCACCTGTAGACCACTCACCTGTTTACCACTCACCTGTTTAATACTCACCTGTAGACCACTCACCTGTAGACCACTCACCTGTAGACCACTCACCTGTTTAACACTCACCTGTAGACCACTCACCTGTTTACCACTCACTTGTAGACCACTCCACTGTGACACTTGGCCAGTGGAGACCCACTCACCTGTAGACCACTCACCTGTAGACCACTCACCAGTTTAATACTCACCTGTAGACCACTCGCCTGTTTACCACTCACCTGTAGACCACTCACCTGTAGACCACTTACCTGTTTAATACTCACCTGTAGACCACTCACCTGCTTAATACTCACCTGTAGACCACTCACCTGTAGACCACTCACCTGTAGACCACTCACCTGTTTAATACTCACCTGTAGACCACTCACCTGTAGACCACTCACCTGCTTAATACTCACCTGTAGACCACTCACCTGTAGACCACTCACCTGCTTAATACTCACCTGTAGACCACTCACCTGTAGACCACTCACCTGTTTAATACTCACCTGTAGACCACTCACCTGTAGACCACTCACCTGCTTAATACTCACCTGTAGACCACTCACCTGTAGACCACTCACCTGCTTAATACTCACCTGTAGACCACTCACCTGTGCCACTTGGCCAGTGGAGCCTCTCAGAGGCTCTAGGCGGCCTGTGTGATGCTGTTCAGTTCTTTTTTTCCCCGGCAGCTTTTACATGATAATGACTATTATCCTCCTCTTCAGTTGGCCATGTGGGCTGCCTGGAGACAGCCTAGGATGATTCACACACACACACACACACACACACACACACACACACACACACACACACACACACACACACACACACACACACACACACACACGCACACGCACATGTACACACACACACACACACGTACATTTACATACATGCACAAACACACAGATGCACGATCATACACGCACATATATTGAAACACACATATGGTGTACACACACACACACACTTTAACCCTCCCTCTCTCTCGCTCTCTCTCTCACACACAAGCATACATACACAGACACACACACACACACACACACACACAAACACACACACACGTACACACACACACACACACACACACACACACACACACACCCAAACACACACACACACACACACACACACACACACACACACACACACACACACACACACACACACACCCAAACACACACAGATGCACAAACATACACGCACGTACATTGACACACACATGGTGTACACACACACACACACACACACACTTTAACTCTCTTGTATGAGTGCAACTGTGTGTGTGGACTAAAGTGTCTCAGGTGCCTGTGTGAGCGTGTATGTTTCTATGGATGTGTGGCTGGCTGGATAGGTGGACGAGCGCATTGACAAATACATGAATCTATTCAATATTGCTGCCAGTATTCTATAAATCAATTGGTCAATCATCCTTCTTTCTCTCTCCCACACACTGTCTCCATCTCTGTTTCTCTCACATCCCTGTATCTCTGTATCTCTTCCTTCCCTTGGTATATCAACAACAAGCTCACTGAGTTCACAGTGAGTCTGGAAGTGGATTCAAAGTAACATCCCTTTAGTTAAGAGAGCCACAGTGAAGACTAACTGACTAACTAACTGAGTAACCTTGGACAGACAAGGCTACTACTGCCTAGAATACTGTCAGATAGTCTGTGTTCTATTCTATTCCACTCCATTCTATTCTATTGTAAGTCATTCAATTCCATTCTATTATTTTATATTCTATTATATTCCACTCCATTCTATTGATATTGTATTGTATTGTATTGTATTATATTCCATTCCATTCCATTATATTCTAGTATTTGCTATAATATTCCATACCACGCAATTCTATTCATATTTTATTATATTGTATTGCATTGTATTCCATATATATATTCTATTATATTCTATGATTTTTTATTCTATTATATTCCAATCCATTCAATTCATATTGTATTCTATTATATGATATCCCATTCTATTCCATTAGTTTCTATTCTATTCCATTCCATTGTGTTGTATTGGCGTCCTCCTGTTGTGCACATGGTGCATGTGGTGTATTCCTCCATGGAGCAGAACCTTATGGAACCTTATGTACTTATGGTCAATGTGATCACATGTGGGAAGACTCCCTGCATGACTCATAATGCAGCAGCACACTAAGCACACGCTGACTCACGTACTGAGATCAGATCAGAGCGCCGGGGAGGACGTCGTCCACTGGGCCGCTTTACTGTAGAACACCCGCCTATAGGGCTGGATGTCACGGCCTCTCAAGACCTCACTGACAAGATGACCTTATTCTGATATCTGATTTGGATTGTCAGTGTAGGCAGGGAGCAAGACCTGGCCACGGAGGCTAGTCTAGGCTAACCGCTAACATTACATTACATTACATTACATTACAGTAATTTAGCAGACTCTTTTGTCCAAAGCGACTTACTTACTTAATAGTGTGTTTCAACAAAGGAAGGTAAGAGAACAACTCGTCAGCAGAAGTCTAAAGTGCATTTCATTCCTAACAAGTCTCCAAGACCTGAACCAGTGCTCAGGTAGAAGTACAAGAAGTTCAGGTGAAAGTACCATAAGTTGGCCAACAATATAAAAAGATCTAACTAACTAATAAGCATACACAATAAACAATCTACTAAGTAAGACGTAAGATGCTAGTATGCTAGTTCATTCCTCCGCTTTGGGGCCAGGACAGAGAAGAGCCGTGACCACGTAGATCGGCCCTCAGGGGCCCCTAAGAGACGGGGCAAGCAGGCATAAGAGAGAGAGAGAGAGAGAGAGAGAGAGAGAGAGAGAGAGAGAGAGAGAGAGAGAGAGAGCTGTTCATAGCCAACATAGTGGTTAAAGAGGGACCCAACGCCGTCAAGGTCAAAGGTCGTGGACAGCCTGGTTATTGCGATGCCATCATTTGCTTTATAAACAAACCCAAGCAAACAAACCTTTTCCCCTAGCAGGTGCTAAGCTAACTTGGAGCTAATCATAGACGAACAGCAATTGCAACTGCTGTTCTTTCTACGTCACTTCGTCTGACACATTAACAACCCGACGTTGTGGAAACATTCCTAGACAACAATGTTTAGCGTCTTAGTTTTGTATTTAAAAAAAGGGATGAATTCTCTGTAGCATCGCGCTACGA
>CM051010.1:7974000-7986500 GCA_027704905.1 Muraenolepis orangiensis | reverse complement strand
ACGCCCATATATAGAGAGAGAGGAAAGACACGCCCATATACAGAGAGAGAGGAAAGACACGCCCATATATAGAGAGAAGAAAGACACGCCCATATATAGAGGGAGAGGAAAGACACGCCCATATATAGAGAAAATAAAAACATATAGGAGAAACACGCCCATATAGAGACAGGAAAGACACGCTCATATATAGAGAGGGGAGACACGCCCATATATAGAGAGGGGAGACACGCCCATATATAGAGAGGGGAGATACGCTCATATATAGAGAGGGGAGACACACCCATATATAGAGAGGGGAGACACGCCCATATATAGAGAGGGGAGATACGCTCATATATAGAGAGGGGAGATACGCTCATATATAGAGAGGGGAGACACGCCCATATATAGAGAGGGGAGATACGCTCATATATAGAGAGGGGAGACACGCTCATATATAGAGAGGGGAGATACGCTCATATATAGAGAGGGGAGACACGCCCATATATAGAGAGGGGAGATACGCTCATATATAGAGAGGGGAGACACGCCCATATATAGAGAGGGGAGACACGCCCATATATAGAGAGGGGAGACACGCCCATATATAGAGCAGAGAGACACGCCCATATATAGAGAAGGGAGACACGCCCATATATAGAGAGGGGAGACACGCCCATATATAGAGAGGGGAGACACGCCCATATATAGAGCGGAGAGACACGCCCATATATAGAGAGGGGAGACACGCCCATATATAGAGAGAGGAGACACGCCCATATAGAGAGAGGGGAGACACGCCCATATATAGAGAGGGGAGACACGCCCATATATAGAGAGGGGAGACACGCCCATATATAGAGAGGGGAGACACGCCCATATAGAGAGATGGAGAGACACCACACAGGCTGCCTTGGTGGGTTAGACACCGGCTTCCTCCAATACACATTCACAGACTGACAGACACACATATAAAACACATGCACACACACACACACACACACACACACACACTCACACACACACACACGCACACACACACGCACACACACACACACACAGAAGTGCACACCTCTGCCAGATCCATGCATGGTTGAGTGGCGGGTGATGAGAGGCGGGTCTCGAGGGTCTAAAAGTAGCTCCTGTTGCTCCTTCATAACTCAGGACATCAGAACCCGTCAAACACCAGCTGATGCAGACAGGAAGAGAGGTCCCTCGCTCCCCGGACATGCCAGGCATAACACACACACCCACACACACACACTCGCACTCACACACACACACACACACACACACACACACTCGCACACACACTCGCACTCACACACACACACACACACACACACGCACTCACACACACACACACACACACCCACACACACACACACACACACACACACTCGCACTCACACACACACACACCCACACACCCACACACACACACACACACACACACACACACACACGCACGCTCGCACTCACACACACACACACATGCACTCGCACACACACACCCACACACCCACACACACACACCCACCCACACACACTCGCACTCGCACACACACACACACACACACACACACACACACTCGCACTCACACACACACACACAAAGACACACACACACACACACATTTACCAGCGCACGCACAAACAAATGCCAAGGCTGCCACCACCATCCCAGCTGTCAATCACCTGCCAGTGATGACATCATGCGGGCGAGGACTCTAATTATAACCAAAGGGTCTGATTGGCCGTCCAATGAGAGAAAGTGGCAGTTATGCACAATATGCAGTGAAGAAGGTTTTAAAAATAAAATAAAAAACCCACAAAGCTTTGCTGTTTAACAGCATTCACAGCATCGTCCGCTGGGCCAAGATCCTTCTCTGGCTTCTTAATAACCTGCACCTATGTTCAGCCCCCATGGACACACCTATCTGCTGGGATCCAAAACACATTCCACGCTAAATATGAACTACTGTTAGTGTGTAATGCACTGCATGGGGTCTGCCCGCTTGGTGGGCTGCCCATCCATGGTTTGCTGCGATCCTTTAGTCTGAAACTGGTTTCAAAATGTCACATGGTGGTGTTGATGTTCATCGTGGTGTCACCTTCCATAGCCACAGCTTCTGGTCATCCACAACCATAACCTGTTTCTCTTCACTGTGTGAGAGTACATCAGACCTTCCCTTGTTATGAGTCCACAGGAGCTGGAGTACAAGCAGCGCTACTTCAGACTAACCTTTTCTTTAAACCAATCAGTGTCCATTGAGGACCTACTGGCAGCTCAGGTTCAGGTCTAGATTCAATATGTTTAATTGCCATTTGCAACAGGTACAATGGAATGTACTGTAAGCAACACTATATACTACCTATGATAGGCTATACTATATACCAACCACCAAGTGAGTCCAGAAAGTCTAGCAAAAGTATGATAGTGTAATGTTAATGACACTATCATGTTATGATAGTAGCATCACTCCTAGCAGGTCAGTAGGTCACTGCCTGTGGATAAAAACTCTCCTTAAACCTGGTAGTCCTTGCTGTACGGATGCTGAGGAACCGGCGACCAGACGGTAGGGAGGAGAAGAGATGGAGCCCAGGGTGGTTGTGGTCCTTTGTGATAAAGTTGGCCTTCTTCTACTACATGGCTATGCGTGTTAAAGTCTCTGGACCATAATCATTGAGGCCTGTTACCTTGGTCTTTTTGGGTAACGGCACAGTGGTTGTCTCTTTGGAGCGCGCTGGGAGACTGTGGCAGTGATGGGTTTTACTGACAGTACAGAACAATGGAGGCTCCTAAAGAGAGATGGCCTAGCTGCTGCTACAGCTTCTGTTTGATCTGAACCAAAGAGTTTTCTGGATGGAAAAGATGTTTTCATGTGGTCCGATATTTCAAGTCATGTGGTCCAAGATGGTTGTGTGTTACAAACCATTTGGTGCTTCAGGTTAGACACGTTCTAAAAGAATAATAAGTTTACGAGTAAGGAGAGAGAAAAGTATAAAAGTTCATCTAAACAGGGGAGAGGTTGACGATGTCGGAACACGGCATCAATCATTTGTGACTAAGGTGTGTGTGTGTGTGTGTGTGTGTGTGTGTGTGTGTGTGTGTGTGTGTGTGTGTGTGTGTGTGTGTATGTTTATTACGTGGCCAATGATTCAGTTGGTTGCTTTAGCTAAATATAAACCTACTGCTGTGTTTCATCCAGTATCAAACTGTTACTGGGAACAGGATGTAAGCTTACAATTAAATGGAAGAATGAATGTGCTTCTTGGTTTTAAACTGACGTGAGTGAGTGTGTGTATGTTTATCCATGCTTGTGTGTGTGTGTTTGCATAGATGTGTGTGTGTGTGGGTGTAGGTGCGTGTGTGTGTGTGTGTGTGCATGTGTTTGTATGCATGAATGTGTACATGCTTGCGTGTGTGTGTGTGTGTGTATGTATGTGTGTGTGTGTGTGTGTGTGTGTGTGTGTACAGGCATGTATGTGTGTGTGTATGTGTGTGCACATGCCTGTGTGACAGGGTCAGCAGTAGAAGCTCTTCAGGTCTTCCTCCTGCGTGAGAACACAGCGCTTCAGCCTCACCCTCTGTAATCACCTCCAGCACATCCAGGTTATTAACACACACACGCACACACACACACACACACGCGCACACGCACACGCACACTCACACACACACACCCTGCTAGGTGTCAGGTGACGGCCGGCTTCCAGGCGGAGATTGCGATGTTTTATTTTTAAATGTTTTAACAAGGCCGGGTTGGAACCCGCCTGAGGGACGTGTGTTGTGTGTCACGGAAGATTAAAAAAACACAACAAAAACACCTCCTTCAGGCTGCAGCACCTGGGAGAACCAGGGAGAACCAGGGAGGACCAGGGAGAACCAGGGAGGACCAGGGAGAACCAGGGAGGACCAGGGAGAACCAGGGAGAACCAGGGAGGACCAGGGAGAACCAGGGAGGACCAGGGAGAACCAGGGAGGACCAGGGAGAACCAGGGAGGACCAGGGAGAACCAGGGAGGACCAGGGATAACCAGGGAGGACCAGGGAGAACCAGGGAGAACCAGGGAGAACCAGGGAGGACCAGGGAGAACCAGGGTGGACCAGGGAGGACCAGGGAGGACCAGGGAGAACCAGGGAGGACCAGGGAGAACCAGGGAGGACCAGGGAGAACCAGGGATAACCAGGGAGGACCAGGGAGAACCAGGGAGAACCAGGGAGAACCAGGGAGAACCAGGGAGGACCAGGGAGAACCAGGGTGGACCAGGGAGGACCAGGGAGGACCAGGGAGAACCAGGGAGGACCAGGGAGAACCAGGGAGAACCAGGAAGAACCAGGGAGAACCAGGGAGGACCAGGGAGAACCAGGAAGAACCAGGGAGAACCAGGGAGAACCAGGGAGGACCAGGGAGAACCAGGTCCGGACACATAGCGTCCGTCTCATGGAACAATCCAAGGCCCACCTGTTGACTCAGACCCGGTTGATTCACCCCTGTTCCCCCCCCCCCCCCCCTCTCTCACTCTCTCTTTCTCTCCCCCTCTCTCTCCTTCCCCCCCCCCCCCTCTCCCTCTCTCTCTCTCTCTCTCTCCCTCCCCCTCTCTCTCCCTCCCCCTCCCTCTCCTCTCCCTCTCTCTCTCTCTCTCTCCTCCCTCTCTCTCTCTCTCTCTCTCTCTCCTCTCTCTCTCTCTCTCTCTCTCTCTCTCTCTCTCTCTCTCTCTCTCTCTCTCTCTCTCCCTCCCCCTCTCCCTCTCTCTCTCCCTCCCCCTCTCTCTCTCCCTCCCCCTCTCCCTCTCTCTCTCCCTCCCCCTCTCCCTCTCTCTCTCTCTCTCTCTCTCTCCCTCTCTCTCCCTCCCCCTCTCTCTCCCTCCCCCTCTCCCTCTCTCTCTCCCTCCCCCCCTCTCTCTCTCTCTCTCTCTCTCTCTCTCTCTCTCTCTCTCTCTCTCTCTCTCTCTCTCTCTCTCTCCCTCTCTCTCCCTCTCCCCCTCTCTCTCCGTAAATGATTGAGCATGCTGGAGTGAACAGTGTGTACCGGGGAACACTTGTTGCACAACATCCGCGCGTGACTCGCCGGGTTCCGCCTTGGCGTCGGAACAGCGGGGAGGAAGGGGTGAGGAAGGGGGGAGGCGGACGGAGAGCGAGAGAGGGGTCGTTGCAAGTGCTTGTGGCAGGAACAACACACACACAGCGCATAATTCACACCAGGCCGACGATTACCTAGACTAGTTTGGTCGTGACTCTGCTTATGTGAGGTCCTGCAGACGAAGTGGGAGCTCTTCATGAGAGCCCTGACAGACACAGACAGTCAGTCAGACAGACAGACAGACAGACAGTCAGACAGACAGACAGACAGAAGGGACGCCAGGGAAACAAGCAAGTATGTAGACAAAATAGCAATTTATTAATAACTTATCTTTCTTTACATTCATCAGAGAGGTTCAGATAGAGGTCAGTGAATTGCCGAAACACACATTCCTCCACAACCGTTGTCTCTCGTTCCACAGAAGAAGAAGAAGAAGAAGGAGAAGAAGAGAAAAGAAAACAGAATAACAACCACCTTTCATTAATTTCCCTGAAGAGGAGAGGCAACCACAAGACCTCTGACCTTTTTGAAAAAAAAAACAACATCTCCTCAACCCATTGGCCAGAGAATGGTTCCCACCACATCAGCCTTCAGGAAGTAAGGCGCACAACCGCGGTGGCTTTGAAAACGTGTGAAAGGGTGCAAAACCCAAACAAGGCCCAAAAGCTCTGATCAAATATATTACACTTATTATATACTCCTCTGCTCAATCCTCCCCGAGAGCCGGCTTGATATCTTCAGGTTTTTTGGCTTAATTAACTTGAACGCGCTGATCGGCTCTCTTTACACAAAGATAGAAAAGGAAATTTAAGATTGTCCGGTACCCACTTTTTGCAAAGGGGTGTGTAGAATTGTTATATAGTATACTGTATATATATATATTTATATAATGTCATGTATAAATGGTTTCTTAAAAGACCACACGTGTGTAAAAGGACAGTCCAGAACGCTTGTGCCATCTACATCCGCACCCCACACACGTCTTCACAGAAGACACCGGAAGAACCCCAACCCAGAGGAGAGTCCAGAGGTCAAAGAGTGCTTAACCCAGAACATAATTAAAGCCCCTCACCCCCACCCCAAAAACAATGAAACATGTCACTTATTGAGAAGATGGAACAATCCCGTCACTTTGGCATGCCAGTCCACTGTACAGGTTTACTGACTCCTCACGCCATGAAATTGTCCCGTGGTTTCGCTGCCACAAAAAAGCTTTTGCTATATGCATTTATAAATAACCATAAAAGAGCCAAGGTGGCAGATTGATTGCGGATTGCAGGAAAAAGTCTCCGTTGTCCAAAGTGTCCTTTTTAGTGTCCTCTGTGGTCGGTGTCAACCGGACCGCAGCAGGCGGCAGAGCATCTTCCCACGCTCGACCACAGAACCTCCGGAAGTTAAAGTTCACCAACCGATCACCACGACAAGGTCGGGCCCTCCGCCCCTCGCCGCCGTCGAGGCCGGGCTTCAAAACAGATTCATCTGGCGGGTCAAGCCGCGGACGTCCTACGCCCCCGTGGCCTAAAGAGAGCGCGGGACAACTGGATAATTGCCATTGGTTGGATGGGGAGCAGGAGGGTGTGGCAGGCTGCAGGTACCAAGGGGGGGGGGGGCCTCACGTGGACTGCGTGAGGGGGTCCAGCTGGAAGACGTTGTGGTTGGTGGGCGTGGTGAAGTAGAGGGGCGGGGCCGGGGTAGGCGGCGCCACCCGGTTGTCACACGGGCTCCTCAGGCCCAGCGTGCGCTCAAAGTCCAGCAGCTGGCCCATGAAGTTGAAGTTGGGCGAGATGTTGGACTTCTTCATCTTGACGATGTCGTAGGCGTCGTTCATGGAGAGCGTGAGCTTCTGCATGAGGTAGGCCACCGTCACCGTCACCGAGCGGCTGATGCCCGCCAGGCAGTGGACCAGGACGCCGCACTTCTGACCCCGAGCCTCGTCTGGAGGAGAGAGAGAGAGAGACAAGAGGGAGGAGAGGGAGGTTAGAGACCTGTTCAAGAGTCGGGCAAACCCCCAGAGGGCCGTCACTTGTTGATATCACATCCTATCTTCACTCGTCATCTCACTGAGGCGACCACGTCCCGTGTGTGTGTGAGTTGAGCTGTATGTCTGTGTGTGTGTGTGTGTGCTGCTGTTCTATGTTCTATGTTGCTCCACTGTAGACACTGGAGACCCACACTACACGAGAGGACGAGTGAGGAGCAGGAGAGGAAAGTGTGTGTGTGTGTGTGTGTGTGTGTGTGTGTGTGTGTGTGTGTGTGTGTGTGTGTGGTGTGTGTGTGTGTGTGTGTGTGTGTGTGTGTGTGTGTGTGTGTGTGTGTGTGTGTGTGTGTGTGTGTGTGTGTGTGTGTGTGTGTGTGTGTGTGTGTGGGGGAGTTTTCTGAATATCTCCCCCAGGCGTCCCAACAAACTCTGAGACAGAGCCTGCATTCTCTCTCTCTCTCTCTACTTCTCTCTCTCTCTCTCTTTCTCTCTCTCTCTCTCTTTTTATTTCTCTCTCTCTCTCTCTACTTCTCTCTCTCTCTCTCTCTCTTTCTATTTCTCTCTCTCTCTCCCTCACTCGGCCGAGAGTAGCCCACTGGGGAAATGGACTATTACGCTCTCTATTAAGGCCTCCTTCCGTCTGCTGGGGGGGGGGCAGGAGTCAGGGCAAACAGGATGCCAACCAGGCCCTGTAAATGTTCCCCTTTGTACCAAGAGGAGGTTAGGGCTGAAGGGGGGGAGGGGGGGGGGGGCACACAGCTATGTCCTAGATTACTTTCAATGCCACTTCCTTCCTGTAGCGCTCAAATTACCATCCACCCCCCGACCCCTCCCCCCCGGGGCCCGTCTCATGTTTCAGAGGGGCCCCTTTGTGCTGCAATTACACACAAGCCCCGGGACGCCCAGGAGGGCCGGCTCCTATTGAAGTCAAACCATTTGTACTTGGCCCCGCGCACACACACACACACACACTCTCTCTCTCTCTCACACACACACACACGCACTCACACATACATACTCTCTCACACACACACACACACACATACAAACTCTCTCACACACACACACACACACACACACAAACTCTCATTCACAGATACATATACACATACACTCACACACTTACCCAAACACACACTCACACGCTCTCTCTCTCACACACTCACAGATACATATACTCCCTCTCACACACACACACTTACAAACACATATACTCCCTCTCACACACACTCACAGATACATAAACATACACTCACACACACACTTACTCTCTCTCTCACACACACACACACACCCTTACAAACACTCTCTCTCTCCCCCCCTCACAGAGAGAGAGCTGTACTCCTAGGTTCTTTGACCTCTGGTCCCCTTACTCCTACAGGGTGTGAGCAGCGAGGGCCTTGCTCTATTGACTGAGTGATAAGTCAATAGAGCAGCGGGGGGGAGAGGCTGATCTAAAGCTCCACACAGGAACTTCCTGTGTGGATGATAAGCTCTGGCACATTGAACAGCTTAGATGAGCTTGTTTGTTTGTTCTTTGAGGGGATTGGCTTGTATCTGTGAGTTGTCACTCAAACTCACCGGTTCCTATCTCATGAGAACAGATATGGTCCTATCTGCTGTGTTATTACAATGCAACAACAGTGTGTGTGTATGTGTGTGTGTGTGTGTGTGTGTGTGTGCGTGCGTGCGTGCGTGCGTGTGTGTGTGTGTGTGTGTGTGTGTGTGTGTGTGTGTGTGTGTGTGTGTGTGTGTGTGTGTGTGTGTGTGTGTGTGTGTGTGTGTGTGTGTGTGTGTGTGTGTGTGTGTGTGTGTGGTGTGTGTGTGTGTGTGTGTGTCCTAACAAGGTTACAAAATAAGAGTTTTGTAAAACAATCCCAAATGGGGAAAAAAAGGGCAAAAATAAAACATATTTTTGGTTTGTTTCCTAGAGGACGAAAGTATTTCTTACCGATGAAGCTGATGGCCTCAGGGAAGAACTGGGCCAGGTTCTGGCTCCAGTGGTCCGAGATGGGGATCTGCTTGTACTTAAACTCCCCGGCGTTCTCGAAGAGGTTGGGCAGGTTGGGCGTGACGTTGAGGATGTACTTGATGCCGTAGCGCTCCAGGATGTCCAGGTTGGTGGAGTCCTTAGCGCAGCCCAGGTACAGGTGGGGCAGGATCTCCACGGGGAACGACGGCTGCGGGTTGGACAGCGGGCTGCCGTCCGAGTCGGTGGCGCTGCTCGGGTCGATGTCCGACTCGATGTCCGACGAGTCGGAGCTGATGCGCAGGCCGCCGAGGCCCAGGACATGGGCCGGGGGGGACCCGCTGTTGGACGAGCCGTCCAGATTGGTCTCGCACATGGACGGGAACTCCGCCTGGAATTTACTGAAGCCCCCTGAAACATAAACCAAACACGCTTTGTTATTAACCATGCACACGTAGGCCGAGACGGCACCGGGTTACATAACGGGCCTGCAGCTCTATGAATGAACACCGCGGCGTATGCATACATGCATGCATTCATGCATGTATGCATGTATGCATGCATGCATGTATGTACCGGGGCGTCGTGGCTCACCCTCCAGGTAGAACGCCCGGTAACCCTCGTCCTTCATCCGCCGCAGAAGCAGACCGAGCACGGAGCCGCCGTCCACGTTCTCGTTCCAGTCGCGGCTGTACTCGTCGTACAGCACGATGGTGTCCGTCCTGCAGCGCCGGGCGAACCGCTCCCGGTCCTCGCCGCTGGCCAGCAGCGACTTGATGGGCAGGTTGCCCTTCTTCAGCCGCCGGAGCATGAGGCTCGGGATGGACACGTTGATGGACGCCTCGACGTGCGACGACTCGAAGAGCTCCGGCGCCCTGCAGTCCATGACGAGCAGCGCGTCCCGCCGCGCCTCCAGCTGCTCCCGCAGCCAGACCACCGACTGGCTGACGGCCATCCCGGACTCCTCGGTGTGGGGGGGCTTCAGCTTGTCGAGCATTTAGGCTGGACGACGACGAGGTGGGGGTCCCGGAGAGGGTTCCGTAGCGGGGGGGTCCCGGAGAGGCGGGGGGGGGGGGTCCCGGAGACACGGAGAAGACTGCGCTGCTGCTCAGCACCGCAGCGGAGGGCATGCGAGAAGACCCGACGAACCGGAGATGAGACGCGCTCCGGACGGGACGGGGGTTGGTCCTCGGGACGGGTCTGGTTAGGTCCTCAGGGCGCGTGGGGGGTCCTCGGTGGGTCTCCTGTGATGGTCAGACGGGAGGCTGGCTCTCATTCATGCAGCGGTAATTTCTCAATGAGCGGCGGGTTGTTTATCAATGACTCACAACTGTCTCTCCTCCAAGAGAGAGAGACCGGAAGGTTGGAAACAAAAATGCTTAAAGTTGTTTATATATTATTATATATATATATAATAATATATAATAATATATAATAAAGATCCCAAAGCAGCAGGCTACTTGTAAACACCGAGGGTGTTGTTATCCGCGGTCTCTCCTGTCCTCAGACTGCGGGGTTCTGAGCTGAATGACTGAGAGCGGAGAGAGAGGAGAGAGAGGAGCTGCTGGTGAATGGGAGGAGAGAGGGAGGGAGGGAGGAGGGAGGGGGGGGAGGGAGGGAGAGAGGGGGGAGGAGCTGCTGGTGAATGGGTGGAGAGAGGGAGGGAGGGAGGAGGGAGGGGGGGGGGGGGAGGGAGAGAGGGGGGAGGAGCTGCTGGTGAATGGGAGGAGAGAGGGAGGGAGGGAGGAGGGAGGGGGGGGAGAGAGGGGGGAGGAGCTGCTGGTGAATGGGTGGAGAGAGGGAGGAGGGAGGGAGGGAGGGAGGAGCTGCTGGTGAATGGGTGGAGAGAGAGAGGAGGGAGGGAGGGAGGAGGGGGCGGGGCGTCTCAATGGATCCGTGGTGACTGAGCCTGCGTTCAGGCCTCATCTCTGATTGGCTGGCGTGCCGGAGCGCCTGCCAGCCAATCAGAGATGAGGCCTGAGCGCTCGTCACCTTGGAAACGCGAGAGGGGGCGGGAGGGAGGGAGATGGGGGCGGGGCCGGATGGATTGGACCGTGGTCGATGAATTGTTAATAAGTTTGTCATTCACAAAAAAAGAAAATAACAACAACACGGCCAAAGAGAGAGAGTGAGCGAAAGAGAGAGAGAGAGAGAGAGAGAGAGAGAGAGAGAGAGAGAGAGAGAGAGAGAGAGAGGAGAGAGAGAGAGAGAGAGAGAGAGGAGAGAGAGAGAGAGAGAGAGAGAGAGAGACAGAGAGTGAGAGAGAGGGAGAGAGAGAGAGAAAGAGAGAGAGAGAGTGAGAGAGAGAGAGAGAGAGGGAGAGAGAGAGAGAGAGAGAGAGAGAGAGAGAGAGAGAGAGAGAGAGAGAGAGAGAGAGAGAGAGAGAGGGAGAGGGAGAGAGAGAGAGGGAGAGAGAGAGAGAGAGAGAGAGAGAGAGAGAGAGAGAGAGAGAGAGAGAGAGAGAGAGAGAGAGAGAGAGAGAGAGAGAGAGAGAGAGACAGAGAGTGAGAGAGAGAGAGAGAGAGGGAGAGAGAGAGAGAGAGTGAGAGAGAGAGAGAGAGAGAGAGAGAGAGGAGAGAGAGAGAGGGAGAGAGAGAGAGAGCCTCCCCGGTCATCCGGGTTCTTGTGAATGAATGAATCGCGCAGCTGCGATTTGACGCTCCGGTCACAAATCATTGTAGACATCAAATACAAATGTCCTGTATATTGACATTTGTATTATGGGAAATATAAAATATTCTTTATGTTGGTAATGTGTAACCAGGATTGTTCACTCCCGCATTCTAAACAATTACAAGTTATATTAACAATAATATAAACCATAAAAAAACAATTGAATAAACCAATTAATAAACAATAATAATGAAGCACATGTCTATAAGTAGGGATGATATAAACACATGACGTCTACATACATACACATAGATATGATTGATAAATACATGGAGACTGAGCAACGTGTGTGTGTGTGTGTGTGTGTGTGTGTGTGTGGGTGTGTGGGTGTGTGTGTGTGTGTGTGGTGTGTGTGTGTGGTGTGTGTGTGTGTGTGTGTGTGTGTGTGTGTGTGTGTGTGTGTGTGTGTGTGCGTGCGTGCGTGCGTGTGTGTCGTGGTGCCGGTGCTATTTCTGTCACCGTGGAGTGTTTACTGGGGTCTCTCTGTCTCTCTCTCTGTCTCTCTCTCTCTGTCTGTCTGTCTGTCTGTCTGTCTGTCTGTCTGTCTGTCTGTCTCTCTCTCTCTCTCTCTCTCTCTCTCTCTCTCTCTCTCTCTCTCTCTCTCTCTCTCTCTCTCTCTCTCTCTCTCTCTCTCTCTCTCTCGCACACAAAAACGCACAAACACTCACACACACACACACACCGTATATTTTCCTCCTACTTAATAAACACAAACAAACACGCGGGCACGAGCTTGCGCGCACCCGCGGAAGATGAGCGAGAAAACGGAAGTATCTTTATGTGTGTGTGTGTGTGGGGGGGGGGGGGGGGGG
>CM051010.1:7945178-7950178 GCA_027704905.1 Muraenolepis orangiensis | reverse complement strand
CTACAGCCATGCTACACCTAGAAGAGCTACAGCCATGCTACACCTAGGAGCGCTACAGCCATGCTACACCTAGATGAGCTACAGCCATGCTACACCTAGAAGAGCTACAGCCCTGCTACACCTAGAAGAGCTACAGCCATGCTACACCTAGGAGCGCTACAGCCATGCTACACCTAGAAGAGCTACAGCCATGCTACACCTAGGAGCGCTACAGCCCTGCTATACCTAGAAGAGCTACAGCCATGCTACACCTAGGAGCGCTATAGCCCTGCTACACCTAGGAGCGCTACAGCCATGCTACACCTAGAAGAGCTACAGCCATGCTACACTTAGGAGCGCTATAGCCATGCTACACCTAGGAGCGCTACAGCCATGCTACAGCTAGGAACACTACAGCCACGCTACACCTAGGAGCGCTACAGTCATGCTACATCTAGGAGCGCTACAGCCATGCTACACATAGGAGCGCTACAGCCATGCTACACATAGGAGCGCTACCGCCATGCTACACCTAGGAGTGCTACAGCCATGCTACATCCATCAGCGCTACAGCTGTGCTACAGTCATGCTTCAGCCATGAGCTACATGGATCTATCTACATGTATTCATTTATTCTTTCCTACTCCAGCTTCATAGCTTCATAGCTACATAGCTTTAGTAGTAGTAGTATATAGTGTTGTTTATAGTATATAGTATAGCATATAGTAGGTAGTATATAGTGTTGTTTATAGTATATAGTAGGTAGTATATAGTGTTGTTTATAGTATATAGTATAGCATATAGTAGGTAGTATATAGTGTTGTTTATAGTATATAGTAGGTAGTATATAGTGTTGTTTATAGTATATAGTATAGCATATAGTAGGTAGTATATAGTGTTGTTTATAGTATATAGTATAGTATATAGAAGGTAGTATATAGTGTTGTTTATAGTATATAGTAGGTAGTATATAGTGTTGTTTATAGTATATAGTATAGCATATAGTAGGTAGTATATAGTGTTGTTTATAGCATATAGTAGGTAGTATATAGTGTTATTTATAGTATATAGTATAGCATATAGTAGGTAGTATATAGTGTTGTTTATAGTATATAGTATAGTATATAGTAGGTAGTATATAGTGTTGTTTATAGTATATAGTATAGTATATAGTAGGTAGTATATAGTGTTGTTTATAGCATATAGTAGGTAGTATATAGTGTTGTTTATAGTATATAGTATAGTATATAGTAGGTAGTATATAGTGTTGTTTATAGTATATAGTATAGTATATAGTAGGTAGTATATAGGGTTGTTTATAGTATATAGTATAGCATATAGAAGGTAGTATATAGTGTTGTTTATAGTATATAGTATAGTATATAGTAGGTAGTATATAGTGTTGTTTATAGTATATAGTATAGTATATAGTAGGTAGTATATAGTGTTGTTTATAGTATATAGTATAGTATATAGTAGGTAGTATATAGGGTTGTTTATAGTATATAGTATAGCATATAGAAGGTAGTATATAGTGTTGTTTATAGTATATAGTATAATCATTAGTTTGGTGAATGTGGGTGGAGAGACGGTGGTTGCATACTATTTCTTTGACCACTTTAAGTACCTTAAGAACACTATAGTGCAGTTTCATTGGTATTATGAAGCCTTTTTGTTCGACACTTTTTGGTGACAATAAACTGTTTATTTATTTCCTAAAGAGCGACTGGGAAGTGTGTTTGGATAGGACCCCCAGCCTCTCCCGGGATAGGACCAGCGGGAGAAGGCCGCTCTACTAAGTGATCCGCACTTATTGTTAAGACCGGCCGCTAAAAGTTTAAAATGAACCTTTGATAATAACCAGGGGAGCCAAGGGTTAGGGTTTGGTAAACAATAAAAAAACAAAAGCCCTATCTTACTAGGTGGTGTCCAAATCACACACACACACACACAGACACACACACACACACACAGACACACACAGACACACACACACACACCACACACACACACACACACACACACACACACACACACACTATGAAGCCGGCAGTATAGTCGACCTGCGGTTGAGAGAACCACAGGTTGGACTCTACCTGTCACCCCCAGGTAACTATTTGCACAGGTGTGACTCAGTACTACGTGTGTGTGTTTGCGTGTGTGTGCGTGTGCATGTGTGCGCTGTGCGCTTGCGTGTGCATGTGTGTGTGTGAGTGTGAGTGTGAGTGTGTTTGCGTGTGCGTGTGTGTGTGTGTGTGTTTGCGTGTGTGTGTGTTTGCGTGTGTGTGTGTGTGTGTGTGTGTGTGTGTGTGTGTGTGTGTGTGTGTGTGTGTGTGTGTGTGTGTGTGTGTGTGTGATCCGGCAGTTATCCGATAGGCGTGGATGCCAGGCCCTCTCTCTCTCCTCTCTCTCTCCTTCTGGGCCGTTCTCCCCATTGTCCCCCGTGGGCCTCGTGTGTTCAGACCCCGTCCCCCGGGGGCCAGAGAGAGAGAGAGAGAGAGAGAGAGAGAGAGAGAGAGAGAAGAGAGAGAGAGAGAGAGAGAGAGAGAGAGAGAGAGAGAGAGAGAGAGAGAGAGAGAGAGAGAGAGAGAGAGAGAGAGAGAGGTGGATAAGAGACAGCGAGAGAAGAGGGAGGAAGGAGAAAGAGAGAGAGCAAGAGATCAGGAAGAGGATGAGAGAGCAAGAGGGAGGAAGGACGTGGATGAAAGAGAGAGAGAGAGAGAGAGAGAGAGAGAGAGAGAGAGAGAGAGAGAGAGAGAGAGAGAGAGAGAGAGAGAGAGAGAGAGAGAGAGGAAGGATGTGGATGAAAGAGAGAGAGAGAGAGAGAGAGAGAGAGGTCTGCAGAGGAAGTCTGTCGGGAGCTAAAGATAATGTTAGCTTTCTTCCTTGGCGACGTTGTGTCTGCTCCAGTTTCACCTTGCAGACGCCCCCCCACCCCGGGGCGGGTCATCGCTGGGCAGCTGTTTTCTGCTCATATGGCCTCCTGTGCACACACACACACACACACACACACACACACACACACACACACATATCGTACATACGGCCATTCCATTGACACACACGAATGTTGGACACAGAGAACCCCCCCCCCCCCCCCACCCATCATGGAATCCCCATGGAAACAACTTGAGAATGTGACACAGGGAAGTCAAGTAGACATGTAGACACATGCACACACACACACACACACACACACACACACACACATGCACACACACACACACACACACACACACACACACACACACACACACACACACATGTATACACACACACACACACACAGTGTTTGTACATCTGCTTCCACACATAAGAAGAAGATAATTCCATAGTCTCTATACACCCAAACAGACACACACACACACACACACACACACACACAAACACACACACACACACACACACACACAAACACACACACACACACACACACAAACACACACACACACATGTGGGTGGGTCAGACCCAGCTGTGTCTGATCCACTCTGCAGCATCCACAGGAAGCCTCCATCACTGCACATAATGGCTCCCCCACAACCACACACACACACACAGACACACAGATCGACACACACACACACGCACACACACACACACGCACACACACACACACGACACACACAGACACACACACTTTTACACTGTGTGTGTGTGTGTGTGTGCGTGTTGTTGTCAAAGTGGGACCTTTGTCTCAAACCATTTACCAACAAGGCACACACACCAAATATGCACGTATATAATAACTATCTAGAATATTGGTAAGGCATTGGAGCAGACCACTAGACCACTAGACCACAAGACCACTAGCCATACACATGGCTACTTGAGGGCTCCTCCCAAAGACAAGGGTGATGAGGAATCAGGTTTATGAATCATGGATCATGGATCATGGATCATGGATCATGGATCATGGATCATGGATCTCTTCCTCCAGTGTGTGTGGTGGAGGCTGTTTTAACCTGTGGGCCTTGATTAACAAAGACCCACAGGTGTGCAGCCTCACCAGCCAATCAGTCTGACTCAGGCCAGGTGAGGCTGCTTCAACCAGCCACCAACCACACACACACACACACACACACTCACACACTCCAGGCATGTTTTAGTGAACCCAGGAGTGACGATGGTTTGATCTCCCAGAGCGGTACGGTCCTTTAAGTATTCAGCTACAGATGAGGAGAGGGAAGATATTTCATGTCTTTTTTATTTTTTGGAGTTTGTACCTTTGGTTTGGATTCTGTATGTTGATGTTGTTTATTAATATAATAATATATCACAATATATCATAACACACACTGAACGGCAAGCTGAACCTGGGAGACGGCTCACAGCGCGGTTACAACCGGTGTGAAGACACAACGCTAAACAAACACACGCTGATATACACACCTGTGCATAAACACACACACACACATTGTCCTGAGGAACTTGATCCCTGACATCCCTGAGACACACACACACACACACACACGCACACACGCGCGCACGCACACACACACGCACACGCACACACACACTGGGAGTAGAATAGACCAACCCGCTGTGTGAATAACACAGACGGCAGCAGTTGAGGTGAAATCTGCTCATCCTCCTCTTCCTCCTCCTTCCCCTCCATCACCTCCTCCACTCCTCCTCCTCCTCCACCCTCCTCCTCCTCCTCCTCCTCCTCCTCCTCCTCCACCTCCTCCTCCTCCTCCTCCTCCTCCACCCTCCACTTCCTCCTCCTCCTCCTCCTCCTCCCATGTCTCTCTCTCTAGCTGCGGCTGAGGGGCAGCAGGAGAGAGGGTCTGGGTGGGGCTGGTTGTGGAGAGGGTGGGGAGGGGGAGCAGCAGAGGGGGGAGGAAGTAGGAACAGCAGGGGGGGGGGGGAGCTGGGGGTGGGGGGGGGGAGGAGCTGGGGGGGGGAGCTGGGGTGGGGGGGGGAGTTGGGGGGGGGGAGCTGGGGGTGGGGGGGGAGGAGCTGGGGGAGGAGCTGGGGGGGGGAGCTGGGGGTGGGGGGGGGAGGAGCTGGGGGGGGGGAG
>CM051010.1:7932678-7935178 GCA_027704905.1 Muraenolepis orangiensis | reverse complement strand
ACTTGACAATGACGTTGGAGCTGTGCATAGCCATGCAGTCGTGGGTGTAGAGGGAGTAGAGGAGAGGGCTCAGCACGCATCCCTGGGGGGCTCCCGTGTTGAGGGTCAGTGGCTCTGAGGTGGTGCTGCCCATCCTCACCACCTGGCGGCGGTCCGACAGGAGGTCCAGTATCCAGCTGCACGTGGATGGGGGCACGCCTAGACCTTGAGCTTGGTGTCGAGCTTGGCAGGAACTATTGTGTTGAATGCTGAGCTGTAGTCCACAAACAGCATTCGCACATAACAGTTCTTTCCCTCCAGGTGGGAAAGGGCAGTGTGGAGGGCCATGGCAATTGCGTCGTCCGTGGATCTATTTTGACGATATGCAAATTGCCATGGGTCCAGCGTGGCAGGTAACACGGAGCAAATCAAGTCCTTGACCAACCTCTCGAAGCATTTGCTGACAATCGAGGTGAGGGCTACAGGTCTTTAGTCGTTCAGGCATGTTACCTTGGGTTGTTTAGGGACAGGCACGATGGTGGACATCTTGATGACCGCTGGATCCTTTTGCCGTACAAAAGGATACGCCATACACGTATGTGAGTCCCTGTAAGCTACTTTCATTAGAGGGTCACTTCAGCTTCATAGTGTGGGAGTGAATAGTTTTGGATGCGTGTCACTAAAGACCAGGGTTGAAGCGAGGCTACAGGTAGACTGCGGACATGGCGTGGTTCAAACCCGGTACCTTTTGACGAGGGATTCAAGAGTCAAGACTTTATACAATATAACGCTTACTCCCCATTCCCTCCCGCAGTATGAATTCTCTAAAACACAATACTATAAAAGTACTATACACAATATCAATAACAATAGAAAGAACAATCAAGTGACTGATGATGATGTGTTCATGTGTAGAATTGTGCAAAAAGCATTTAAAATCATTTTAAAGTGCCAGTAGTGCAGCAGCATCAGGAATACAGTGCAGAACCGTACAGTAACTGTAATGAGTCCAGAAAGTCCAGCAAAAGTATGATAGTGTACTGTAATGTAATAAGTGTAATGTCATGTAATAATCAAATCAAAATTAATCAAATAATCGGATCGAACACAATCGAACACTGCCGTCCCGCCCTGCGGCTGGATGGCAGGTTTGGCAGCCGTGAGTGATAAGGGTGGAGGAGGAGGAGGTGGAGGAGGAGGAGGAGGAGGAGGAGGGAGGAGGAGGAGGAGGTCACTCGCTGACCAGTGCGTCCAGACTGTTGTTTCTCTGACTCCTGTGACTTGTGGCTAAAAACAAAGCTTTGCATGCGATCACAACCGCAGAAGCAGAAGTGAATGAGAGGAAGAAGAGCAGCGGGACGGAGGGAGGAATCCATAAAACACACAGACGCTACAAAACATTACAAAAATGAGGAAACAGAAGTGCTGACAGAGTCGCACCAAGTGTGGGAAAAAACTAACTAAAACCTTTCCGAAAACATCGGAACATATATATATATATATATATATTTATATATAAGATATGTTTATTCTTTGGTACTTCTCGAACGGTTGCCTTGGAAACACTGCCGTCTCCGCAGTAGAGAATGACCCGTCGACGGAGACGATGACAGGAGATGGAAAGCCATACTTCCTGACCACATTATTAAGGGTCATATTAAGCATTTATAGACTTGTCTATCAACTAACATATTTGATCGATTCCTAGTCCTATTATTATAATTATTTGTTAGAAACACATTTGAATGTTTTTGTAGTTGCGGTTACCTTATGCAAATTGTATGCTTTGGTTGTTCTGAACATATTGGCTCTACACACTTAATATGTGTATAAGACTGTATATACCGTTTTTATACAGACATTTTCTAACCTGTTTATTTAGTTTAGTTTAGTTTTCTAAATCATTTATATTTTTCAAGTGTTGTGTTTTTGTGTCTTGAGGACTGCAGTTAGAGGATACTGGTGGTTTGTACAATGACAATAAAGGCATTGATTAGGATTCTGATTCTCAGCTTTACAAGTCATGCCTCACGTTCTCCCACCGAGGGGGGAGTCATCAAGGAGACAGCAGGTCAGGAGCAGCTAGGGTTAGGGGGGAGTCATCAAGGAGACAGCAGGTCAGGAGCAGGTAGGGTTAGGGGTCTTGCTCAAGGACACCTCCACAGTTTTAGCTAGGAGGAGCCGGGGATCGAACCAGCGACCTTCCGGTTGTGACCGCTCTACCTGCTGAGCTACTAATAGTCTAGAATATTCTATACATCTATCGAGGTACCACCGGGCCATGAAGCGGTTAAACGGAGGTTCCTGCAGCTCCTTTCATATTTGACATATCAGCATGAATTCCGGCTTATTGTTTTAAACCCAATCTTTTCACCCCATGGGGGGGGGTGGGGTAGTTTGTTCTCTCATAATTAATCCTTCCCCTCCCCTCCCCCCCCCCACCCCCCCCCCCAACCCCCAACACCGGAGACCAAGAAAGGGAGGGCCGCCTCTCCCACCTCCTCTCTCACGCCACAGAGGA
>CM051010.1:7925178-7930178 GCA_027704905.1 Muraenolepis orangiensis | reverse complement strand
TTCTGGAGATCAGATCAATAGTCGCTCGCCGCCTACCGGAGTTTTTTCATTCTTTCGACTCGGACGTAAGTCACAGCTGGATTATCTCCGACCATCTTGGGCACGATTACACGCAAGCATCGCAGGAAGAAGCGAGGGGAGCGAGCCGGCGTGCTAGTCAGGCTGAGACGTCGATCCGATCGCCCCCCACTACCCACCATTCTACTGGCTAATGTACAGTACAGTATGTACAGACAGTAAGTTAAGCGAGCTACAGGCTCGTATTCAATTCCACCGGGAAACTAAGGACAATTGTATCATCTGCCTTACGGAGACATGGATGTCGGAGGGGGTTACCGACGCAGCTATCGAGCCGACGGGAGCCACACACACACACACACACCCAGACATACAAACACACACACACACACACACACACACACACACACACACACACACACCAGACACACAAACACACACACACACACCCAGACACACAGCCTGCATTGTTGAAGGCTGAAGATGGTAGTCTATAATGTGTGATTTGTACATCTATAAATAGACCTACACACACTGTGAGCACATGACGCTGGGTCTGTTTGATAAGGACTGGAGAGAGAGAGAGAGAGAGGAGGGGTTGGTGGGTTCAGTCAAGGGCCTGTGGACCATTTGATGTGGTGTGGCCCATTCGGCCCAGAGAGAGAGAGAGAGAGAGAGAGAGAGAGAGAGAGAGAGAGAGAGAGAGAGAGAGAGAGAGAGAGAGAGAGAGAGAGAGAGAGAGAGAGAGAGAGAGAGAGAGAGAGAGAGAGAGAGAGAGAGAGAGAGAGAGAGAGAGAGAGCGAGAGAGCGAGAGAGAGCGAGAGAGAGCGAGAGAGCGAGAGAGAGAGAGAGAGAGAGAGAGAGAGAGAGAGAGAGAGAGAGAGAGAGAGAGAGAGAGAGAGAGAGAGAGAGAGAGAGAGAGAGATGAATCGATTTAGTGAGAGGGATCAATTGTTTGACTTCCTTTCGTTAGGCTCACTTAGCCAGTCAAATATAGCCTGTCGAGGAAAGGCCTGCAGGCGTGATGTTGGTGGTGATGGTGGAGGTGGTGGTGGTGGAGGTGGTGGAGGTGGTGGTGGTGGTGGTGGTGGTGGTGGAGGTGGTGTGGACGGTGGCTTCATAGACCGTGGTTACAACGCCCCTTGCAGTTGGATCCTGTGCTGTGAGCTGTTTGTCACCTCACTTCCATAATAGATGAACCCTGTACCCAGCGGCCACCACGTTTGAAATGACAAATGACAAAGTTTATCAAAAGAATAAAGAATAAAAAGCCATCGGCCCAACGAGTCAACACATTCTCCCTCTACATCAACGAGAACCAGGGAGGGGAGAACCTCCACCCAATGCAAGGCTCTATACGTCACATTGATGTGAAGCACCCCTACCTTAGGAGGTAGGGGTGCTCACACTGGGGTCCCCAGTTTGAGAACTTTTAGAAGAATATTATTATAGATTCAGCATTTTCTATTCTAGATTAGATCAAATGACGCTTTAGAATGATGGCGACCGCGGAGAAAAGCATTCAAGCGCAGTACGCTAACGAGGAGCCGCTGAAGTGTTAGCCTGTGAGGAGCTGCATGGCGCTGGATTAGCTCTGAACTCCACATAGTCGGACCTCCTCTGTTAAGACTGTAAATGCTGTCGACAGCCAAAGGCAAACGTCTCGTCCAGAGCTGTCCAGGGTAGAGGACACTTCTGGGTCATGAATATTCTCCTCCAACATTTTTTTAAAGGGAGAGTAAATTCAGAGCAATTCTCAAATCCCTTAAACCTGAAACATCTAGAATATCTTCTGAAGAAACATGAAATATGTAGATGTCTGAATGACTGAAGCTCCTGGGGTGTGAAGACAAAATGTTTGATTTAAAGTTAGAAGCAGGAATCCAGCAGGTTCTGATTGATTCCCCGCTGGGCATTCAGGTGACGAGGTGACGAGCACAAAGACAAGCTTCCCAAACGGCTTATAACCCACAGGAAATGATTAAAGACATAGGAGGCCAAAGGCCAGACTCCACACAAACATGTGTGTGTGTGTGTGTGTGTGTGTGTGTGTGTTTTGGCACACACAGGAAAGCTGGCAAAGCATGAGACACAAGCCTTCCTGTCCTGGGATTGGAGGCTAAGCTCGGTTGCCACACAAATAACCACTAATCAACTTTAGCACTTGAGCTAATACCCCAAGGACTGTAAAGCACCTGTGGGAAAACTTCACTTGGCCAATCACAACAAATGCACTGCGTAAAATAATAAGTAAGTAATAAACAGTAAGGCTAGTGCAGGACACCGCTAGCCAGCGACTAGCGACAAATCCCTCCCCAGGTTCCCATGACTACCAGGAGAGCTGCGGCACACTTGAATTCCTGTAACAGGGGTTTTAATTTAAAGAAAGGCTTAACCCAGAGGCCCCAGTGACCAACAGAACACCCTGCCCAGAGGCTGAGAGTTCAACTATAGGCTAAACCAAAGTAGAAAGAAAAGTCAGGGCAGGAGAAGGTTTCAATCTGCCTAACCTAATAGGCCAGATCCTGGAGGGGGGGCGGTGGGGGGGGGGGCTCTCATCTCCCCTGTAGCAGGAGGTCCATCCCTTCAACAGCTCCTTTCACGCTGACATGCCGGGCCCATTCTAACACCAGCGCTTCCACACCGATTGCCTATGGGTCAGCCCGGGCGTCCACAGAGGAACTCGGCTGTTCTGCCGTGATGGGAACCTTGTGTTGGGCGGCATTGGCCCACCGTCATGACCTCTTCTTCAGCGTTATGGAATGATGTTGAGTGATGTTAGGATGAAGTTATGGAATGATGTTGAGTGATGTTAGGAATGATGCAAGGCCATTTCTAGTCTGACCCTGACTGGGTTTCCATCTAACAGTCAAAGCTAATTTTAAGTTTGCACAAAACAAACAAAAGGGGAATGGGAATTAGTTGTGTTTCCATCAACTAGTCGGAGTGAACAAAGCGATGATGGATATCGGGCGGTGACATAAGCCATGTTTTGGGGTCATAGGAACGCTTGAGAAGCGTTCCCACAGCGTAAGTCACGTGAGTTCAAAGTTTGCTACGTCAGAATTGATTCGGCTAAGTTGTTTCCATTTCCGATTTTGTGAATGAACTCAATTGGAATCAGTCAGAAACACCTCAAGAGAGCGGATCAACCTTTATGTGAATCAGAGGAAGTTGAATAGAATTTGGCCGTTTTCATCAACATGTTATAAAGCGATACTGTAACCCGACTAGTGACTGTAGGAGTATGAAGCCTGACAAAAAAAAAAAAGATACCATTACTTGGAAAGTAACTGTTTTTTTGGCCATACTTTGGCCATAGAAAAAGAATAACAGTACATTTGAAAAAGTTTCAAGGGCTTCATTTGTCCAAAACATAAGCCACTCTAAACTGTGGTTCTGGATCGGGCCAAGGAACCCTCTTCCCGGACTCAGGGGGCAGAGCCAGGCGACAGGTGGCAGTTGGGAGGAACTGTGAGGTCATGGACCATGGAAAAATGGAGCTCTGCTGGGGGTCAAAGGGCACGAAGGGAACACCTGGAACCCCAGCCTTGTTTACGATCTCCAGCGGTTTGCCGGGGTTAGCACCACCGTCACACCGGAGATGGGCCCTGCTTCCGTTGGAGCAGACGGCACCATGAGTTCTGGGCCGTGGCGTCGGGGAGGGAGGGAGGGAGGGAGGGAGGGAGGGCGTGAGGGGGGAGGGAGGGAGGGAGGGAGGGGGAGGGAGGGAGGGAGGGAGGGAGGGAGGGGGGAGGGAGGGAGGGCGTGGCTCCTGCCGGCCCGATGCACCATGAAAGTCACGAAGGCCGTTAGCAGAGCGGGGAGGGAGCGACCCGGAGGCGGGCAAACCGCAGTAGCACTCGGCTTGTGGGTCAGGCCAAGGTTATGTTGCGCACTCCACAGAGGTCAAAGGTCATCCTGTCCCGTCACTGTCACAGCCCGTGTCTCGCGGGTCGCCCTTGGGCAAGGCCGCAAAACCCAGCCGTCGCTTGCCATCTTATGAGGCAAGACCGAATCCTCAAAGCATGGAATGTAACAGGAACGCTCTAACGGCTGTGAATGCACCACATCCTACATTGTAGATCATTAATGATAACAATAATAATAATAATCCCTCCGTCCCTGACCCAGTGAGAAGCATGAAGGATGGTTTCCCCCGCAGTGGAGAACACCTCCTCACTTCCTGTCTAGGGACCAATAGGAACAAAGAGAAAGGAATAATAAATCAAAACAAACGCCTCCACAGCCTCAGGAGAGACCAGGAGAGACCAGGAGAGACCAGGAGAGACAGAAGAGACCAGAAGAGACCAGGAGAGACCAGGAGAGACCAGGAGAGACCAGGAGAGGTTGGTCAGGAAGGCATCAGACAGACATGTGGAGAGGACACAGGAGGAGCTCTGCACGTAAGACAGGAAACACAGCCATTAAATATAATACCAGGAAAGTGGAGCCACGGTGGGGGGGGGGGGGGGGGGGGGGGGATGAGATGGATGACTTCCTAACAGATGCACTTCTGTCAGTCTGATGTGAGATGGATGGGAGGGGGTGAGGGGGTGGAGAGGGGGGAGGGGGGTGGGGTGGGGGTGGTCCTGTAGCAGTATAAGGTTTCAGACCCGGCTCCATCCGGCCCCCGCGACCCTCTGAGGCACGGAGGACACAAACAGAGCAACATGAGAACTTGTGGAAACAAAAAGTAGAACAGTAAAAACCGCCAAACTTAACTTGTAAGCTTCGATCCGTGGAGCAGAGACAAGACTCTCTCCTGTCTCTCTCTCCCCCCGACCACCACCACCACCACCCCCACCACCACCATCACCACCACCACCACCACCTCCACCATCACCACCACCACCACCACCACCATCACCACCACCACCACCCCCACCCCCACCCCCACCACCACCACCTCCACCATCACCACCATCACCACCACCACCACCACCACCACCCCCACCACCACCATCACCAGCACCACCAGC
>CM051010.1:7900178-7920178 GCA_027704905.1 Muraenolepis orangiensis | reverse complement strand
CCTCTGGCATTCTGAATTTCAACAACAATACTATACACTACACTACACTATACTATAAACAACAATTTATACTATCTACTATATACTGTATGTACTATAAACAACATTATACTATAACAATACTATGTCATAAGTGAATGAAACACTGAAACACACAAACACACACACACACACAATAATATGTACTTTTAAAATTCAAACAGGAAGACAGGTGGCATTCAACAACATACAAACACACACACACACATGAACCAAGTGTCTGGGGAGACACACACACACACACACACACATGAACCAAGTGTCTGGGGAGACACACACACACACACACACATGAACCAAGTGTCTGGGGAGACACACACACACACACACACACACACACACACACACACACACACACACATGAACCAAGCTTCTGGGGAGACACACACACACACACACATGAACCAAGCTTCTGGGGAGACACACACACACACACACACACACACACATGAACCAAGCTTCTGGGGAGACACAGACACACACACACACACACACACACACATGAACCAAGCTTCTGGGGAGACACACACACACAGCTTCTTCACTGCTTTATGTTAAACCACGCTCATCGCCTCATTCTAAATGTTACCTAACACACAAGCAGCATGGAGGCCTCAGTACGGCTGATGCTGCACTGAGGCCATGATGGAGCGGAGACACGTGAGGGATTCCTCCATCCCAGCCCATGAGGGGGAGGGGGAGGGGGAGGGAGGAGGGGGGGAGGGGGAGATAATCCCCGCTCGCCCCCATGTGACGAGGGCCTCTCCTCTCTGAATGGCTTCCACTCCACCGCCTCCATTCAGGACGATCAGAGTGGAACCCCCCCCCCCCAGCCCTCTCTCTCCCTCTCTCTCCCCACACCGGAGGCATCCACCACATCTCCTTCCGCTAGCCCCCCCCCACACACACACACACACACACCGCCTGCTTAATCTATCCCAGCTAGAGACGAGAGAGAGATAGAGAGAGAGAGAATTCATTTGATTGTGTACAGTATTGTTATAGTATAGTGTTATCGTGTTGTTTAGTATACCTAAACGTGAGAGACCTAAAAACAGCAGGACCAAATTAATCAGGGAAGACACATTCACCTCTTGGTTTATGTGATGGAATGCACATCCACAACCAACCTTATTCTTTAAAGTACCACACACACACACACACACACACACACACACACACGCTAGATAGGTGGATACCAACAACAGTGTCCCTATACCGGCCCAGCTAGACCACATGCACAGAGCAGACATGGGGGACAGCTGACAGCTAGCCGTCAGGTAGAGAGGAGGAAACACTTTGTTCACATCACATGCTCCATCAGGTGGACACACACACACACAACCACACTCACACACACACAACGGCCCTGTAGTCTGTTCTGTCCGTGCCCGAGATCCATGGAGGGGAGAAAACCACCCAGTAATCAAACAGATTTATAGAAGAATAGCAACTCAAACTCCCAGGCTCAGCAAGGCAACAGGACAAGAAGCAGTCGTTTAGATTCAGAACCCCAAGGGGACACCAGGCAGGAGACATGAGACCACAGGATCAGGAGACGCCCAACCCTCGGTTCCTCTGGCTGAGGAGAGCTCTCCGGGAGGGGAGGAGGGGAGAGGAGAGAAGGGAGGAGAGGAGAGGGGGGAAGGAGAGGAAAGAAGGAGAGAATTAAGGAGAGGAGAGAAGGGAGGAGAGGAGAGGAGGAATGATGGAGGGTGATGCGAAGGGACACGGGGTGTGGAGGACAACCCAGAGGTGGTGTCGTCTACACGATGACCGTGTGTGCAACTATGTGTTGTTGACAGGATGTGTTCATGTAAACCAATAGTGTGTGTGTGTACTACATGGACACATGTGTGCATGTAGGTCCGTGAAGGACCTACAGGAAGGAGGACTTGCAAGGACAAGACCTCACAGTGAAGGAGACATCAAGAGAGAGATACTCACACACACAGTAATAAAGTATCTTTATACATTGTTGTGGTTTATAATAATAATAATAGAGAAAGAGAGAGAAGGTTTGACGGTCACTCCAACCGAACATCTCAACAATGGACATACAGGAAGAGACCTGGATGTGTGCCTCCATTCAGGCATTCCTGCAGGGAACACTCAGTCCTTCTCGCCCCTGTTCTTAGTTGGGTGGGTTTGTTTTTTGTTAATAGCAGAGCAACCAAGTTAGGATTGCACCCAAGCTAAGCTCCGCCCCTCTAAAGCAGAGAACTACAGCATACAAGCTGGAACTAGTATGCATATAAGCGTACAAGGACTACCAGGTTTAAGGAGAGTTTTTATCCACAGGCAGTGAGCTACTGAACTGCAAGGAGGGCTGCCACTATCATAACATGTCATTAACATTACACTATCATAACATGTCATTAACATTACACTATCAAAACATGTCATTAACATTACTGTCATAACATGTCATTAACATTACACTATCATAACATGTCATTAACATTACACTATCATAACATGTCATTAACATTACACTATCATAACATGTCATTAACATTACACTATCAGAACATGTCATTAACATTACACTATCAGAACATGTCATTAACATTACACTATCATAACATGTCATTAACATTACACTGTCATAACATGTCATTAACATTACACTATCAGAACATGTCATTAACATTACACTATCATAACATGTCATTAACATTACATTATCATACTTTACTGGACTCTCTGGACTCATCACAGTTACTGCTCTGTACTGCACTGTATTCATGATGCTGCTGCACTACTGGCACTTTAAAATGCTTTTTGCACAATTTAACAGATGTAAATCCCATCCATCAGTTTCTTTATTGTTCATTTATTGTTATTTTTATTGCGTACAGCATTTTTATGTTATGGTGTAGTGTTTTATGAAATGCACACTGCGGAGGGAATGGGGAGTAATTGTACTTTGTGCAAATACAAATCTTGAATCTTGAATGGTCATATGATTATAAATAACAGGGGAACAAAGCCATGCTTGTTTTAGGTTTTTTTAATGAAAAATATTCAGGCATCAACTAAATAAAAAATGTATCCCGTTAAAAGTGCTGTACATAAAATCAGTGTGGTTATATCAACCCATAACCCAACAGGTGCTGGCAGGTAGGCTCATCATCAGGAATGCTCCGGTTCCAGTAGGGAGGGCTTATGGAGGGCGGGGCTTATGGAGGTAGCGCTGGCGGTTGGTCGTCAAACAGCCTTGTGAATGGGATCGGCAGTTGTAAACAAAAAGCCATTGGACCGGGGCTACACTAGGCCCCGCCCCCTTCAGCCGGCTGCCCAATCCTGAAGCAGGAAAACAGGACACCGTTTTTCATTCGGCCACAACAGCAACATGGATATAAAAAAATATGTTTTGTTGTATTTTTATCTGCAAGTGTGAATGTATTAAAGGCAGCTCCATTTGCTAATGAAAATTGTGATATATTGCTATATAAATTATAGGTGTATAATAATATAATACAATTTTATTTTCCTAGACGCTTTTATCCAAAGCACATTGAATAGAGATAAAGGTCATATCATCAGGTAGAGGTCATTACAGGCAGGGTGGGGACATTGTACCTGTAGCTAGCCACCACTTTATCCTGCCCTCACTTTGATTTCAGTAATAACGTCACCATTTGACAGCGAGGCATAGCATATGGTGAGTGTGAAATTCATTCAGAAAAAAACCAACACCACACCACGGAATAGGCGGGTCCACACCGCCCCCTGGTGGCTGACCAGCTCAACGCAGCATCACATCCACGTGTTAACGGTGTACACACACTGTGGTGTGGTTGTCCATCAAATTAATAAAAAAACAAATGATTAAGGAAATACTTCTTCAAGACATTCAGACGATTCTGTCCATTACGCCTTATTAATACACACATTGAACTAAGAAAAAAACATTCTATACCCGTGAAAATAATTCATCCTTCAGGCAGGATAGCGTAGTGGTTAGTGGTTAGGACGCCTGCCCAAAGGTTCTGGGTTCAAAGCCGCAATACCCTCAGTCTGCCTGTAGGGGTCCTTGAGCCAGAGGCTAGGACGCCTACAGGCAGACTGCCTGTCCAAGGACTGCTCGGACCGGACACAAACAGAACAGGGACCCCCACATCTAATTCATTTTAAAAGATTTTAAGCCTGGCCTATAATAACTTTTATATTTACTTTATTTTACCTTTTCACCTTTTATTTCACCTTATTAACCTATCTAAACTGTGTAATTAGCCTATATGAGTTTGATTGATAAAAAAAATCATGCATAATGATTATTGGTCATTAATATTATTATTGTTGTTGATTTATTTTGTAAATATATTTTCTTTTTTAATATATTTTTATTCTCACAAATAATTTGAATGTGAATTATTATGACACAAATTGGCATAGCCCCCTTGCAGTACCTTTGTGGGGCCCCTAGGGGTCACTGACCCCCTGTTGAAGAGGTACTGCCTTAATGAGTGCGAGTGGTGCGAGTCACATGATGCAGTAGAAACTGGCCTCAGACAGTAAGGTGCTGGGAGGAGCTGAGCTCTGAGGGAACCAGAACTCACCGTGAGGGAGGAGAAGCTCTGATCCACCATGTACCGGTCACGGGTCACGGTGTTCACCAGCGTGGGACAAATCTGGAGGGGGAGGGGGAGAGGGAGGAGAGAGAGAGAGAGAGAGAGAGAGAGAGAGAGAGAGAGAGAGAGGGAGAGGGAGGAGAGAGAGGAGAGAGAGAGAGAGAGCGAGAGAGAGAGAGAGAGAGAGAGAGAGAGAGAGAGAGAGAGAGAGAGAGAGAGAGAGAGTCAGTAGGTTTCTACACACACCATCATGATGGTCTTACTCTTTCTGGACTCATCACAGTTACTGCACTGAACTGCTCTGTACTCATGATGCTGCTGCACTACTGGCACTTTAATGCTTTTTGCACAATTCAGCATATGTGATATATACTGTATATATATACTGTATACTGTATATATCATCAGTCATTTGATTGTTCTTTTTTATTGTGTACAGTATTGTTATAGTCGTGTTGTTTATAGTACTTAGTATAGTATATAGTAGACAGTATATAGTGGTGTGTATAGTTTAGTAGTGCGGGAGGGAATGGGGGTAAGCATTGAGTTCTGATCATATGATGTCAACAGCAGAGGAAGATACAAGCAATGTTGTGATGACTCCTACTCTAAACACAACCAGACGGTCCTCCAAGGGGCGGGCTGACCTCGATGGTGGAGGCCAGGGGCTGGCGGAGGTGGGCGACCCCAGGATGGAGGCGTGCGAGGAAGGGGGAAAGGTCCGGCGTGCTCCGGAGGGCGTGCCCACGCAGGACCTCCCGGTAGAGTCTGGTGTCCAAGTTGGTCCTCCACACCAACACCTGGGGAGACGAGAGAGAGAGAGACAGAGACAGAGAGAGATACGTAGAGGTGTCAGGATGAGCTAAGGAGGAGGTCTTCGAGTCTCGAGGTTGGGTTCCAGTCGTCTTTCTGAAAAGAGATCTTCTCCCTCAATGTCCAGATGTTCTCTTCCACCGTGGATCCTGTTCCAATACGGAGCCAAGCGGCCTCTGAACCGGTTCGGGACTGTGTATCCCACACAGGAAGTGCTTTCAACATTCATTAGATTAGATTACAATGAAACGTATTGTCATTGCACAAGTACAGTACAGCAAAAATAAGTTGGCATCTAACCAGAGTCCAAATGTTGCAGTAAAGTGCAGGTAATATATAATGTACAGTGGTTAAATAATACTATACAAGTATCAACAGGTAGTGAGCAGGGGGATGCAGTTATATCAACAGGATTATTCCATATAGGTCTAAAGACACTCAACAGTCTTTCAATGTTCACTGTTTATCCTGGCAGACACCGTGAGCCTGAGGTAGGAAGCAGTAGAATAACACCACCCTGTGTTATTCTATTCTGAGAGACCCACCTGGCCGTCGGCTCCACCCGAGACAAACTCCCCCCCCGACGTGGAGAAGACCACCGAGAGCACACCGCCCTGAAAGCAACGAAACAACTTTAACAGGTCATGGCGTCTGGTCAGGTGAGGACACCTGAGAGAGGATCCTATCCAGCACCAATGAGAACCCTCCATGGATGGGCAAGACGCTTGATCATCTACAAGATAATAGTAACTACACAACCTACTTATGTTCTAAATGCATGCGTATTTCCACTGGAATTCAGTTTTAATTCATTTAAGCAAACATCTGAACAAAGAGATGAATCCAATATCAAACATCTTACTCTCTACATTCACCAGTGGAATCAATCCATTCAAAAAAAATCTGAATTCAATCTTGAATTATTGGAATCCTCACATTTGAAATAACCGCCACATTCTATTCTAAACAGCAACTGCCAATGAGTAAGTAAAGAATTACATTTAGTAAACACTGTCAACATTTAAAGCATATAAGCAAAACACATTTCTTACTATTTGCTGAAGTAGACCTACACAAAATGCCAATGTGAAATTATGTTTAGACAGAAGGAGTTGATGAAAACTAATTACACTGGATAAAACTACTTTTTTTCCTGGCATGTCCGATAGCAAGTCTAGTTATGCCTATGGCATTTTAAATGTGGGACTTTACCGACCCCTTGTGTCCATGGAGGGTGTACATGTTAAGTCAGAGTGTAGATGTGGTGGTTTGGCGCCACCTTGTGTCCGTGGAGGGTGTACATGTTAAGTCAGAGTGTAGATGTGGTGGTTTGGCGCCACCTTGTGTCCGTGGAGGGTGTACATGTTAAGTCAGAGTGTAGATGTGGTGGTTTGGCGCCACCTTGTGTCCGTGGAGGGTGTACATGTTAAGTCAGAGTGTAGATGTGGTGGTTTGGCGCCACCTTGTGTCCGTGGAGGGTGTACATGTTAAGTCAGAGTGTAGATGTGGTGGTTTGGCGCCACCTTGTGTCCGTGGAGGGTGTACATGTTAAGTCAGAGGGTAGATGTGGTGGTTTGGCGCCACCTTGTGTCCGTGGAGGGTGTACATGTTAAGTCAGAGAGTAGATGTGGTGGTTTGGCGCCACCTTGTGTCCGTGGAGGGTGTACATGTTAAGTCAGAGTGTAGATGTGGTGGTTTGGCGCCACCTTGTGTCCGTGGAGGGTGTACATGACGCGGCCCTCCAGCAGGTCCGCTATCTGGACCGTTCCGTCGCTGGAGCTGCTGATCAGGTAGTTGTTGGAGGGATGGAAGGAAAAGCAATTGACCACCGCACTGTGAGCTAGAGAAAAAATACGTATATAATATGACACATGAGACCAACACACACAAAGTCACAAAAAACACTCGAAAGTAAGAGCCCTTTAAGAAATATTAATATATATATATATACAGAGATACAAGATATTAGCCATTTGCAACAAGTACAATGGAATGCTTACTCACGCAGTATGAATTTTATTAAACAATACTATAAAAAAAAGACTATATACAATAAAAATGAACATTAAAACCACAATATAGTGACGGATGATATTGAGATGTTTTGAATGTTTGAACATGTTTGAATTGGATGCGGGAGGAGCGACCTGGGAAGAGGTGTGTGAGCTTGTTGGTCCTCAGGTCCCAGAGCCTAAGGGAGCCGTCCTCCCCAGACGCCGCTACACACGTCCCGCTGGAGTTGAAGTCCACAAACACTGCTGACCTGGGAGGAGGGAAAGATGGGATCAGAGCCAGGGTTCCCCCTGCATCCAGCACAGCGCCACCGCTGGATGACGAGCGCCACTGCAATCAGCCACGTGAAAGAAATGATACTGGAGATAGATTTTCAAATCACAAATTGTGTTGGGCAATTAGTTTAATTTAAAAACATGTGTAGCTGAGGGGTGCAGTAAGGTAATGAGTGCAATACATATACACACATACATACATATATATACACACACATATATACATATCTATGAAAAAACAGATATGTGCAGATATATGTATGTATGTATGGATATATACACACATACACACACACACACACACATACATACATACAGTTGCAAGAAAAAGTATGTGAACTCTTTGGAATTACCTGGATTTCTGCATAAATTGCTCATAAAATGTGTTCTGACCTTCATCTAAGTCACAACAATAGACAAACACAGTCTGCTTAAACTAATACCACGCAAACAATTATATGTTTTCATGTTTTTATTGAACACACCATGTAAACATTCACAGTGCAGGGTGGGACCAGTATGTGAACCCTTGGATTTAATAACTGGTTGACCCTCCTTTGGCAGCAATAACCTCAACCAAACGTTTCCTGTAGTTGCAGATCAGACCAAACGGTCAGGAGGAATTTTTTCCCACCCTGCACTGTGAATGTTTACATGGTGTGTTCAATAAAAACATGAAAACATATAATTGTTTGTGTGGTATTAGTTTAAGCAGACTGTGTTTGTCTATTGTTGTGACTTAGATGAAGATCAGAACACATTTTATGAGCAATTTATGCAGAAATCCAGGTAATTCCAAAGTACAGTACATTATATATTACCATGCACTTTACGGTTACATTTGCTCTGGTTGGATGCCAACTTATTTTCTCTGTGCTGTGAGATGACAACACATTAGAATGTAATAGTGATTATTTTGTACATGGGGACGAGGCTGTGATCATTCCTACCCTCCACAGTCAGTGAAGCAGGTGACACACTGACCACTGGTGGTGTCCCATAACCTCACCACACCATCATCGGCACAGGACGCTATCAGCCGGTCGTCTGGGGAGAATCTGCAGAGGATGAGAGAGAGAGAGAGAGAGAGAGAGAGAGAGAGAGAGAGAGAGAGAGAGAGAGAGAGAGAGAGAGAGAGAGAGAGAGAGAGAGAGAGAGAGAGAGAGAGAGAGAGAGAGAGAGAGAGAGAGAGAGAGAGATTTTTTAATTGAATGTTCTTCCTCAGGGCTCCTACAGCTTAATGCAAGTTCGATTTAAAACTTTTTAAGACTTTAATGCCACTCGGAATTCAATTGACCAAACATCAATAACTTAGGGGTAAGGACAATTTTACCCAAATGTTTATTGTCATTGATTTACATTTCAGTACCAGGTTAATGAATGCAATGCCTTTTAAGAATTGGATATATAAGGATATAATAAGGATCCACAGGCAGTGACCTACTGAGCTGCTAGGAGTGCTGTCACTATCATAACATGTCATTAACATTATACTATCATAACATGTCATTAACATTACACTATCATAACATGTCATTAACATTACACTATCATAACATGTCATTAACATTACACTACCATAACATGTCATTAACATTACACTATCATAACATGTCATTAACATTACTCTGTCATAACATGTCATTAACATTACACTGTCATAACATGTCATTAACATTACACTATCATAACATGTCATTAACATTACACTGTCATAACATGTCATTAACATTACACTGTCATAACATGTCATTAACATTGCACTGTCATAACATGTCATTAACATTACACTGTCATAACATGTCATTAACATTACACTATCATAACATGTCATTAACATTACACTATCATAACATGTCATTAACATTACTCTGTCATAACATGTCATTAACATTACACTATCATAACATGTCATTAACATTACACTATCATAACATGTCATTAACATTACACTGTCATAACATGTCATTAACATTACACTGTCATAACATGTCATTAACATTACACTATCATAACATGTCATTAAAATTACACTATCATAACATGTCATTAACATTACACTATCATAACATGTCATTAACATTACTCTGTCATAACATGTCATTAACATTACTCTATCATAACATGTCATTAACATTACACTATCATAACATGTCATTAACATTACACTATCATAACATGTCATTAACAACTGCACTGTTCTGCTTTTTATATTTATAAGTGTTGTATAGTATAGCACAGTAAGTATAGAACATAGTATAGCATCTTGTGTTAAATTGTAGGGAATTCCTACTGCGGGAGGAAATGTGGAGTAAGCAATCCATTGTCCTTGTTGCATACGGCAAAATAAAAATCTTAAATAATAAAGCACCATCGGTGCAACATATGAATAAAAGTGCTTTAAAAAGAAAACTACAGGAAATAATCAAGTGAACTAAAGAATTGCGACGACCCAATGGACCCATGGTGTCCCGTACCAGAGGACCCGTTCATCCAGCAGGTGGCGCTGCTTACCTGGCGCGGCGGACGCGGGTGCTGTGCCTCTGAAGGGCGTAGAGGAGGCGGCGGCCCGGGAGGCTCCACACCTTTACCTCCCGGTCGTCTGACGCCGTCACCAGGCGCTGGCCGTCGCACGAGAAGCTCACGCAGCGCACGGCCGCCCCGTGTGCTGTGAACACTTCAGACACTCCTTCACTAGGGAGGGAAGGAGGGAGGGAGGGAGGGAGGGAGGGAGGGAGGGACAGACATGGTCTAGGGGTTAGTCGCATTTTCGTTAAAAGCACTGTATAAATGTAGTCTGTTTACCATATTGTTTATGTAACTCTTAATTCAATATTATTATTCCCCAAATTTCCCATCTGGGATTGGCAAACTATATTATCATATTATTACCTGCAGGGTGTCCACAGTCGGACCGTAGCGTCTTCAGAGCAGCTGGCCACCAGGTCTCCTGCTGGGCTGAACCGGAGGTCCGTGAGCGCCCCCTGGTGGCCCAGGAAGCGTACGGCCCGGGCCTTGGGCGCCAGGTTCCACACCATCAGGCTCTTATCCAGCGAGCCAGTGGCTGCAGACAAGGGTGACGTGTGGTGGGAACGTTGGCAGATTGATTAGAAAGTGGATGAATTCCCAATTCAGCCACTTCTTAATAGGGATAGGAAATAATGATGGGAACTACACTGGTTCTCAGTCTCAGTCTGCAACACCCACAAGTTATATCAACTTTAAATATACATCAACTTTTGTTTTCTTTAGAAACATATTTGAATGCCATTTTAACATTTAAAGATAGGAATAAGTGGGACTATAAGAAGCCTTTTTATTCTACCCAGTAGTTGTCCGGTGGGGTTGAAGTGAGCACAGGTGACGGCCCCCGAGTGGCCCCTCAGGTGCCTCCACAGGGCGGGGTCCTCCTGCATCAACACACTGCAGTCAACAGGTGGAACAAGTGCTCCTATTCCATATGTCTGCACACATCTCATAGCTGCTCTACAAGTTAGTAGTTTTTAAGTAGACTTCATTTTTACATCCTTTTTAACCACTGTACTTTATATATTATTATGCACTTTACTGTAACATGTGCACTCTGGTTAGATGCCAATGTCATGTGGTTTAATCTAATCTAACCTTCACTAGTTTATATTGCAGTATATATGTGTATATAAATGCAGTATGCAATGTATATTACATATACATTACATATACACTGGACAATGCGTGTGGAGAGCTAGCAAATTAGCCAATTTAGCAAGTCACCATAACATCTGAAGGGAGGAGGAGGAGGAGGAGGAGGAAGAACCAAACAACTATTCTTAACAACACCGAAGGTTAAAGTAAACCCCTCACCATGACGGAGGCCATGGGGCCCTCGGCTCGGGTCTAATATCGATTAGAAGCCGTCTATATCTGATCCATTAGTTGATTAGTGAGAGGAGGAACCGTTTGGACAGAGCGCTCTGCTCCTCAGACATCGCTTGTCGATCGCCGACGAGTCGAGTAGCGATCGATATTGTAGCGGCCGGGGGGCGTGGCCGCCATATAGCTGTGTGTGTGTGTGTGTGTGTGTGTGTGTGGTGTGTGTGTGTGTGTGTGTGTGTGTGTGTGTGTGTGTGTGTGTGTGTGTGTGTGTGTGTGTGTGTGTGTGTGGTGTGTGTGTGTGTGTGTGTGTGTGTGTGTGTGTGTGTGTGTGTGTGTGTGTGTGTGTGTGTGTGTGTGTGTGTGTGTGTGTGTGTGTGTGTGTGTGTGTGTGTGTGTGTGTGTGTGTGTGTGTGTGTGTGTCGACACCGATGGTGAGAGTGTTGGTTGTATGATATATATGTTGAAGCTTCAATGGCGTCAGCGGCTGCTAGGCAACCGCTCCAATCAGAGCAGCGTCGTTGAATGGTGACGTAGTAGTATCGACTCCTGTCATTGGACCGTAGCCGTAGATTCCACCAATCAGCGGCGAGTTTGTTGTTAGTTCGGACGTTAGTGTTGTTTATTCCAAGTCGAGACGATGTCGTCCTCACGGAGCATTGGAGCCCAACAGGTAACAGAAGCCATTAATATGGTTCTATTGTCACTGCGGTGGAACTGTTAGCATGTAATGTTTAAACGTCATCAGTGGTTGTGTTATTTAGCATGACTGATGTCAGCGTGTTTATTAAAGCAACATCTTATGCACAAATAGTGACTTCTGCATTATGTTAACTATTAAATATGAACTTATTAAACATGCCCCCCCCCCTCTCTGTGCAGTACCTGAATAAAAGAATACCACGTGTGTGTTATGTTTTAGTTATTGTGTTGTGTGTGTCGCCACCGCTGGTGAGAGTGTTGGTTGTATGATATATGCTGAAGCTTCACCGGCGTCAGCGGGTTACTCTGCTGCTAGCCAGCCAAGGAGCAGCGTCGTTGAATGTTGACGGAGTGGTATCGACTCCTGTGATTACACCGTAGCCGTAGATTACACCAATTAGCGGCGAGTTGGTAGTTTATTCCAAGTCGAGACGATGTCATCCTCACGGAGCAATGGAGCCCAACAGGTAACAGAAGCCATTAATATGGTTCTATTGTCACTGCGGTGGAACTGTTGGCATGTAATGTTTAAACGTCATCAGTGGTTGTGTTATTTAGCATGACTGATGTCAGCGTGTTTATTAAAGCAACATCTTATGCACAAATAGTGACGGCCCCTGAGTGGCCCCTCAGGTGCCTCCACAGGGCGGGGTCCTCCTGCATCAACACACTGCAGTCAACAGGTGGAACAAGTGCTCCTATTCCATATGTCTGCACACATCTCATAGCTGCTCTACAAGTTAGAAGTAGTTTTTAAGTAGACTTCATTTTTACATCCTTTTTAACCACTGTACTTTATATATTATTATGCACTTTACTGTAACATGTGCACTCTGGTTATGTGGTTTAATCTAATCTAACCTTCACTAGTTTATATTGCAGTATATATGTGTATATAAATGCAGTATGTAATGTATATTACATATACATTACATATACACTGGACAATGCGTGTGGAGAGCTAGCAAATTAGCCAATTTAGCAAGTCACCATAACATCTGAAGGGAGGAGGAGGAGGAGGAGGAGGAAGAACCAAACAACTATTCTTAACAACACCGAAGGTTAAAGTAAACCCCTCACCATGACGGAGGCCATGGGGCCCTCGGCTCGGGTCTAATATCGATTAGAAGCCGTCTATATCTGATCCATTAGTTGATTAGTGAGAGGAGGAACCGTTTGGACAGAGCGCTCTGCTCCTCAGACATCGCTTGTCGATCGCCGACGAGTCGAGTAGCGATCGATATTGTAGCGGCCGGGGGGCGTGGCCGCCATATAGCGGGGGGCGTGGGGGAACCTGTGTGTGTGTGTGTGTGTGTGTGTGTGTGTGTGTGTGTGTGTGTGTGTGTGTGTGTGTGTGTGTGTGTGTGTGTGTGTGTGTGTGTGTGTGTGTGTGTGTGTGTGTGTGTGTGTGTGTGTGTGTGTGTGTGTGTGTGTGTGTGTGTGTGTGTGTGTGTGTGTGTGTGTGTGTGTGTGTGTGTGTGTGTGGCCGTTGGTGAGAGTAGTGTTGGTTGTATGATATATGCTGAAGCTTCACTGGCGTCAGCGGGATCCTCTGCTGCTAGGCAACCGCTCCTCCAATCAGAGCAGCGTCGTTGAATGGTGACGTAGTAGTATCGACTCCTGTCATTGGACCGTAGCCGTAGATTCCACCAATCAGCGGCGAGTTTGTTGTTAGTTCGGACGTTAGTGTTGTTTATTCCAAGTCGAGACGATGTCGTCCTCACGGAGCATTGGAGCCCAACAGGTAACAGAAGCCATTAATATGGTTCTATTGTCACTGCGGTGGAACTGTTAGCATGTAATGTTTAAACGTCATCAGTGGTTGTGTTATTTAGCATGACTGATGTCAGCGTGTTTATTAAAGCAACATCTTATGCACAAATAGTGACTTCTGCATTATGTTAACTATTAAATATGAACTTATTAAACATGCCCCCCCCCCTCTCTGTGCAGTACCTGAATAAAAAAATTCCACAGAACCCCCGATACCAGCACGTCAGAACCAGACTGGACACAGGTAGAGGGTTACCATGGTTACACGGATTTACACACGACTGTGTGACGTCATGTAGACTGTCTAATCAATGCATATTGTTGTCTTGATTGTGACGCCAGGATGCAGCCAGACCAAACACATGGAAAGACTGGAGGACATTAAAAATAGTAAGTCCTGCAGGAGGTGAAGGTGGAGGTGGTTGTTCCACTGTATTCTGTTGTAGCAGTGTGGATATTACAGTACAGATGGTACAGAAGTGTTGTAGCCCGATGTCAGTAGTAGTAGTAGTTGTAGTAGTAGTAGTAGTAGTGTAGTTGTAGTAGTAGTAGTCTTGTTGTAGTAGTAGTAGTAGTAGTAGTAGTCTTGTTGTAGTAGTAGTAATAGTAGCAGTAGTTGTAGTGTAGTAGTAGTAGTTGTAGTAGTAGTTGTAGTAGTTGTAGTAGTTGTAGTAGTAGTAGTCTTGTTGTAGTAGTAGTAGTAGTAATAGTAGCAGTAGTTGTAGTGTAGTAGTAGTGTTGTAGTAGTTTACTCTCTCGACCTCTCCTCACTTTATTATTTTCTCTCTCAGATTACCGCTACCGTAAAGATGAAGTCTTCAAACGGCTAAAAGTGACAACATTTGCACAATTGGTGAGGAGAAGATCCCTTTTTCTCATGTGTTTGTAGTTTGTCCACTAGTGCGTCCAGCTGTGTGTGTTGTAACCCTTTGTGTTGTCATGGGGCACAGGAAGTGACAAGAGATCCTCTTACAGAGTTAAATAATTAACCTCCGACTGTCCTCCCTGACGGGGACTTTTGCGTCCTTTGTCAATTACCATATCATCATTGTTTATTTTCTACACCCCCTGTACTGTTCTGTATTGTGATTGGTCCTGACCAACGGCATCAGTGGCTGTGATTGGTCAATTGTCTCTCCCTATCTTATTATTATTTTGTCTTTGTGTTTCTTACCTCAGGTTCTCCAGGTAGCCTCGTTATCAGACCTGGACGAAGGCACAAACGGTGAAAAAACACCACGTCTAGAAGGTACACATCTTTATAGTATATTTTTACTGTTATTATACAAAAATGATAATGCAAAATACTTATAATACTATATAATATTTGACTTTAGGTTGCAATCAATGTAAGTCCCAATAAGAGTACGGTAAACACCAACAGTAGGTCCCCAAGGGGACCATGACATTAAAGCGGTCGGCTGGCTCCGCCCTCTCTAGACGTATTTAAGACTCTATTAAATGACTGATAACTGCATACCTCCTGTTTGCTTTCCCCAAGGTTTGATGTTCAGTGTTTAGTATACTGTTTAGATTTCTTTAAATTGGACTAGAAATGACTAAGCAAATCAAGTCTCACATGGCGATGGTGGCGCAGGTGGGCCAGGTAGGGAATAAGGGATGAGGTGTCTCTGGGCTTGGATCAAACTGTGCTCCTCCAGACTGTCTGTCGGTGTTCTCGGAGGCGGAGCTCGGGCCCCTCTCCCAGCTCTCGGACGGGTCCCCGCAGGCCACGCCCACAGCCCTCCACCTTGCCCTAGACGACGATGATGCGGGCCACGCCCACTGTCCCCCCAGGTCCACGCTGCAGAGGTACGCACGCACACACACACACAGTTCCAGGGACCCCCAGGAGAGTGTGTGTGTGTGTGTGTGTGTGTGTGTGTGTGTGTGTGTGTGTGTGTGTGTGTGTGTGTGTGTGTGTGTGTGTGTGTGTGTGTGTGTGTGTGTGTGTGTGTGTGTGTGTGTGTGTGTGTGTGTGTGTGTGTGTGTGTGTGTGTCAGAATATGGAGGTATATACAGTATTTTAAGCTGGTTGACCCACAGTGTGATCGGAGGCCTGGGGGAGCGGGACGAGCTCGGGAACTGGATTAAGACGGTGATTCTGACCCCGGAGTCGAGCCCCCGCTGGGTCGAGCGGCCCTACCCAGACTGCCCCTACCTGCTGCTGGACATGCGGGACAGAGAGCAGTACGACCAGTGCCACATCGTCAGCGGTAGGTGGAGACGGTTTGGGTGGTTATAATAAAATGACTGTAATGTAATGGACCAAAAAGCCTGTTGTCTGGACCTTGTAGTTCCTTGTATTCCGTGAGTGAATCATATCGTGTGTGTGTGTGTGTGTGTGTGTGTGTGTGTGTGTGTGTGTGTGTGTGTGTGTGTGTGTGTGTGTGTGTGTGTGTGTGTGTGTGTGTGTGTGTGTGTGTGTGTGTGTGTGTGTGTGTGTGTGTGTGTGTGTGTGTGTGTGTGTGTGTGTGTGTGTGCACAGCCTACAGCCACCCCATCACCCTGCTGACCAGAACCCTCAACCCCTTCAACAAGGAAGTCCTGGAATACGTATCCTCAAACAGAAATACTATAGTGTCTTGTGAGTGTATTTAGCTGTCCTTCAGGTGGTGTGTCTGTGGCGTGTTCTGCCTTAACATGATGGGGCCATAGAAAAACGCGGTGGGCAAGATCATCGTGGTGTACGACGAAGACGAGAGGATAGCCAGCCAGGCGGCCACCGTCATGTTTGAGCGCGGGTTTGAGAATGTGTTCATGCTGTCTGGAGGTGAGTGGTCCCCCCTCTAAATGGATTATTATTATTATTACTACTACTGCTAACTGATAATAATAATAATAATAATAATAATAATAATAATAATAATAATAGATAATGCATTCTATTTGTATTGCACTTTACATTTTAAAAATCTCAGAGTGCTACAAAGTAAAAAACATGTCAAACAACCATTTATGCATTTGTGTGTAAGTAACAGGATTGAATAGGATTGATAACAAGGGTGATTGGTGACTGATACCCCCCCCAGGCCTGAAGGTGATGGCTCAGAAGCTGGGCGATGGGATGCTGACGGGTCGTCTCCCGGTGTCCTGCCAGCCCTCCGCCCCGCCGTCCGGGAGGAAGAAGCGGCGTGACGCCCCGCCCCTCCAGTCGCCCTCCACGCCGCCACACACCGCCTCCCAGAGGAAGTGGCGCTTCACCGCCCACGACCTGGACAAGATCCAACAGCAGCTGGAGGAGAGCCTGATCCCCAGCGAACCCAGCAGTAAGAACCGCTCACTCTGCCGTCTGCTGCCCCCTAGAGGTTCAAGATTCAAGATGTTGAATTGCTATTTGCAACAAGTACAATGTACAATATACACAATATACACAATATTCAATATACTATACTATTGTTTTTACATCTTATTTAACCACTGTACATTATATATCACCATGCACTTTACTGCAACATTTGCACTCTGGTTAGATGCCAAATTATTTTCCTGTACTGTACTTGAGCTGTGCAATGACAATATACATTTGAATCTAATCTAATCTAATCTATGTACTATACTTAAACTACTAGTAAAATGGGCTTTGTAGTGCTGCACAAAAATGTGTGCATTTCTGGTTTTGTAAGCCTTACTTTCCTTACTGTACTGAACACCTGTTCTCTCTCTCTCTCTCTCTCTCTCTCTCTCTCTTTCTCTTCTCTCTTCTCTCTCTCTCTCTCTCTCTCTCTCTCTCTCTCTCTCTCTCTCCAGGTGGTCAGTCCAGCCGTATGTCTATTAGCAGTAGTCAGTCCAGTGCTCACAGTAGACTGAGTTCCTCCATGTCTGCCAAGAGCTCCAGCGATTCAAGTAGCAGACCATGGAAATAACACCCTCTTTCTCTCTCTTTCTTATTTTCTGTCAGAATATATTATTTATGAAGTACTTTACCTTTTAAACCTCTGTGTTTGGCACATTCATTTCCCAGCAGAGATATGCACCTCCAACCCTGTTTGCCTTATGGACATAGAGGACATTAATAATGTGTTTTGGTTTATTGTGGGGATTGGGTTAAGTCATCCCTCTATACTCTGTTGGTGCCTTGTTGAAGAGGTCTGAGATCTCCATATGAAGGTAGGAAGGAATTATTTTACATTTTTATATGAAGGCATTTTAGTTATTAATACATAAATAAGTAATGATGTATTTGTATCAAATCAGATTATTGAATTCACTACTTACACCTTTTAATGATCTGTCATTGTATGTCAGGTACTCGGGCAATAGGTTGGCCTACTATTGATTTTGTACCGTAATAGTAGTATAATATTGGAAAATTGTTCATCGGGAGAAGTTGCCAAAACCGACAAAAAATCGTTGCAATTCGGTCAAAACAAAGTATAATTCAATTAATCTGAACAGAACGTTGTGACGCTATACACTATTACGCTCACCATCTAAATGCTTTGTTCTTTTAATTAAAAAAATAAATGCTAGCCATTTATGTTTCTCTTGTCGAGTATTACATCTTTCTTTTGTGAAATATTGTTTAATTTCAAATGTCTCTCCCATTTCAACCCTCCTGTCTGCTAACCGACGCTCGGTGTATCGCTCATTATCGCCGCAGACTAGAGATTATTGTCCCAATAGCACCTGGTCTGAGTCGTCATGTCGTGATGCTCCTCCGGTCGGAATATGTTATTCCTTAAAACACTGCAGGGATGGAGTGCTGGTCACGGAAGGAACTGAACCATCGGAAGGACCGATTCTGCCGGTCACAGAACACGGGCGGGACGGCACTGCGTGCTTTGGGAATCCGTGAAGGAGGAGGGATAGAGGGGAGGGATGGAGGGGAGGAGGGATGGAGGAGAGGAGGGGAGGAGAGATAGAGGGGAGGAGGAGAGGAGGGATGGAGGAGGAGAGGAGAGATGGAGGGGAGGAGGAGGAGAGGAGGGATGGAGGGATGGAGGAGAGTAGGGGAGAGGAGGGGAGGAGGGATGGAGGAGGAGGGGAGGGGGGGAGGAGGAGAGGAGGGAAGGAGGAGAGGAGAGGAGGGAAGGAGTAGGGGAGAGGAGGAGGGGAGGAGTAGGGGAGAGGAGGGATGGAGGGGAGGGGAGGAGGGGAGGGGAGGAGTAGAGGAGGAGGGGAGGAGGGATGGAGGGGAGGAGGATAGGAGGGATGGAGGGGAGGAGGGATGGAGGGGAGAAGGGATGGAGGGGAGGAAGGGAGCGGCGAACGGGTCCAGAGATATGCGAGATGGTTCATCAGAGATGGAAGGAATTTTCTTTGGAACCACCGCCTCACCTCGTCTCTTAAGAGATGAAGGATTTCATAAAGTGTTCAAGAAATGCTTTCTGTCAAAACACAAATCTGCTAAATGTATTCATGTTTATTATTCTACATATTTTTGTAGAATACGGTCCTTGATCCCCACATTGTGATATGTATTATTAGATTTGTTAAAACGACAGACTGTGATTCAATATGATCAGTTTTGTCACCATTACAAATGTGTGCACTTTTGTCATTGAACATCAACATCTAACGGCTGTGACTGACCGTTATAATCGGAAATGTTGCTGACAAATTTATTAAAATTCCAGAATTCCAAACGTCCAAATTATCTATGAAACATGTGAGATGTAAACTGTCATAGAAGTTGTCTTTGCTCGTACTGTGAAATGACCGTAACATTATGGACGGTAACAAGTTTCATTTCCCCGGCTGTCTATCTTGTATATTTATAGTTTCTCCACATGGCAGTGGGCTGACATGTATTTAATTTCCAACTTCTGCTTCATTAAAGAGAGCACTTGATATTGTATTAATCGCAGTTGTGACTGAGTTGCTCATGTCCATTATGACAATCACACACACAATACTGGCTTGACTTTAACCTCAATCTAAATCGAGGATTGAATCTTCTTTATTGGTCACATGTACACACACAGTGTTTCTCTCATGTAACCCATCCTAGTAT